>QGSO01000263.1:540500-729339 GCA_011037825.1 Carya cathayensis
AATCATAAAGATATTCGGCAGTAATTACTAAGATTGTATAGCCGTAAATGAGGCAGCAATTAGTCAATGATTATAAAATAGAAATGTATCTTTACTAGGTAAACTAATTAGTTATTCTTTTCCTAGTTTATATTTCTTGTAACTCTTATAAGTAGGAATCTGTGTAAATTAGAAAAGAAAGAATTAAAATAAGGAAATAATTCCCAAATTATTTTCTGTTTTCTAGTTTTAGTAGTTACATTTATATTTAAATTATTATTTAAAACATTCCCTTTGAAACATTTAACCAAGTATGAGTCTTCCAAGATGGCAGCGCTTCGTTGCGTTTGAAATCTTGGAGACTTGAATGTGACAAATGATGAGGGTGGAGAGCAGTTCAATTGGATGCACCCCCCCAATTTTGATGGGCGAGGCGACCTGGCCCTAGCAGAGGATTTGATCTAAGAAATTGAAGAAATACTTCCCGTCCTGAATTGCACTGATTAGCAGAAGGTATTGTACTCTGCCTTCAAGCTGACAAGTGAGGCTAAAAGATGGTGGATAATAGAGAGAACTATGAGGGAAGCTTATGGGAGAGGAATTGTTAGGTGGCCCCACTTCATGCAGCTTTTCTTTGATCATTTCTTTTAAAGATTGCTCAAAGATGCTAGGGCTAGGGAGTTTGCTAACTTGGTGCATAGGACTATGACGGTACACCAATATGCGGCCAGATTTGTTGAGTTGTCGTACTTTGCCTCATAATTGATCCCCGATGAGGAGAAAAGGAACCGAAAGTTTGAGGAGGGATTGTAGAACCGAATATATGAGCGAGTGGTGAACCTTCATATCCAAAATTTCTCAGAGTTAGCAGATAAGGCAACAATACTCGAGTGAAGCTTCAAGAGAAGTGCTCAACTTCAAGAGCAGAGGATGAGGTTGACGCAATTGAGGTTTCCTTAGAGCGAGAATCAAGAACTATGGAAGAGGAGGAAGGTAGTGAACAATCCGGGCTAGAGATAGGTGTAGGATAATCAACGAAATAACCCCTGCAAATCATGCAATGTAGTACACTTTGAAAATTGTAAAAGGAGAACCAGACGATGTTTTCAATGTGGTAAGCATAGCCACCTCATCAGATATTTTCCAAGGCAATCAAATGGGAGTATGAGACCCAACCCACCTCAGAGGACTAATTCAGCAGCATGAGGCAAGAATCAACACAATATAGTGTCGACCCGAGTTAACACAATACAGGTACTCTACCTTTTTTCTTAAAATTTTAAAAATAAAAAATAAAAAATAAAAATATTGATGTATTTGATTTTGGGCCTACCATTCTTTGATCTCAATAGATTATACTAAGTTTTGTACCTTAGGAGCTGAAAGGTTGGGTGATGAGAAGGGGTATTAATTATGACTAATTATGAAAGAGACCATCATCTGGATATATATAGATGAGTATGTATTCTTTATTTTAATAAAGTTTGGTAGGAATTGTCAGGATGGGTGTGGAAGTTGATTAGTAATTTATTTATGAGATTTTAACCTCAGGCACGTGGGTGGAAATTACTAAAGTTCACAATAAGGGATTGGCATGATGGGTTGGGAGTAAATGTCGTGAAGGTTTGGAAATTAGTCGACTTGAGATCACTTAGGACTTAAATCTCGGCTATGGATTTTTAGATCTTTTAGGATTATTAGGAACAATAGATTCTTATAGACCACGACTTGGATACCTTCATGAATCGAGTGTGAGGGTAGGACTTATTTTCGCTTTCCGTAGGAGTTTGATATATAATGTGAAGATTATTGTTTACAATTTGATATAGAGTTAGGTTAAGAATTGGTGAAGTATTTTGAGGCTTTTAAGCGACCGGTTGTTGAGTTTTATGACTTGAATTGGACCACAAGGTGTTTGACGATCGACACTAGGTGCGTGAACGAGTATGCTAAGAGAAGTAGGAGGTATTGAGGGCATTGAGCGAAAAATAATGGAAAGTTAGAATCTTGGAATATTAGGTTTGACATAAGAATTGAGGATTAAGTTAGGCATAGAATGGTTATGAGTGATTAAGCATTTCAAACTTTGCTCTAGGTATAGCAAATTTGGAGGACAAATTTTTTTTTTGATGATTATGATAGGCATAGAATCTGTTTGATATGTGAAAATGATATGAACCTGTTCTATACTCTGTTTGATATTATATTGCATCTAAAAATCTTTGACATGATATTCTGATTTTGATTTTGATTCTATTATATAGTTGGTGCCAACATCTCTGTTCTGCTCTGATTATGGCCTTACTGAGGGATATAATAGTGCTGTCTGGCCCTGTCACGGGACATAATAGTGACCTCTGGCCCTGTCACGAGACATAATAGTGACATCTGGCCCTACCACATGATACAATAATGGCCTCTGGCCCTGTCACATGATATAATAGTGGTCTATTTCTAAGTGCATCACCTTGGGTGACGAAAAATGATATGTTCTGCTTGGTTAACTGCAAAACATGCACAACCCTACCATGGGGGTTAAACAATGTCTTTTTGAATATGAATGGTTTGAACTGTTGCTCTAATATTTTGATAATATGTTTTGGTTTTGCATTCTAAAGTTAAAAAAAAGTTTTTGTTCCACATTCTGAACTTTTTAAATGCTAATGTTTACATTTTAATATATGTTCTTTGCAAACTGAGTTTTTGATAACTCAACTCTTATCTCCCTAATATTTTCAGATATTTTGGATGTAACTAATGATCAAGAATAGAAAGCATGAGTAAGGCTATGTGAGTATAGTGGATTAACTACAAAAGGATGTTTGGTTATTGGAGAATTTATTTAGTAAATTTGTTGTGCTCTGATGATGTGGTATGTTGAGAGGTTGCCGTTTATATTAAGAATTTGTGATGTTACTAGATAATTATTTGGAGTAGTTGAGTTAAAACAATGAGATCTATGTGTAGTCGAGAAATTGGAGTCTATATCTATACTGTGATATATGATTTTAAGTGAAAGGTAGCAACTCTCTGATCCATTCGGGACTAGGGCATTATAGATCTAGGTTTGTCAAGGGTATAGACACTTTTACTATAAAGCTTTTACAAATTTACATGGTAAAGCCACACGAACTAGCTAATAGGTCAACTTATAAACTAACATGACAACCTGTATATCTCATGTGCCATGTCAACATTAAAAAGGACAATTAATGAAAAAATAATATAATAAAATATATTTAAGATCCTAAATAACTAAAAAGATTTAGATAGTCAGCCATCACAATGGCCGACTATCCTTTTGAGATGGTTGATCACACATTCAAGATGAGCGTCACAGATCCCGGCCAACCCGGCCTTGTGGGGTGGGTCATGAGTGCCTTTGCAAAGATATGGCTCATTCCACCATTTATGATTGCTGCCACTCACACTAGGACTTGGGTTGCAAGTGTTGGCTCGATCTACCTTTCTAGAGTCGATTCTACGTCAACCTTTGGTAGGGTGTATTAGGTTCAGTCTTTTCCCTTAGGGGGTGGGTCATGAGAGAATCATGAGCCACCCCAGCCAAGACAAGGCATTCCACCCCTAAGGTGGCCAATGCTCACCCATGGTGGTGGTTTATTAGGGGTCGATTAGTCTTTCCCCTTGGAGGGTGGGTCCTAAGTGAATTGTGATCATAGTTGTGATCCACCCCAAGACAAGGCATGCCATCCCTAAGGCGGCCAATGCTCACCCTGCATGGTGGTGGTTGATCACCATCCTGGAGGGCTAGTTGACTAAGGTATTTCATTTATTTTGAGTTATTTAAGGTTTTTAATTCATTTTGGGTGTTTCAATTTTATTATTTTTTAGTTCTAGCATGGTATTTCAAACACGTGAACTGCTACATCAGTACTTTATTATATAGTGAGTGACATGGTAGTATCATATGGCGTTGACACATGATCAATTTGTATTGCCTTTACAGTAACAACGTTTGTACCTTTTGTTGTTTTCCTTGGTGATAGATCTCAACTCTTCTTAAAGATTCGAGAAATGTGTGTCCCATTTAATAAAATAGGAAAGATGAGACCATGTATTTGGTTGTGCATGCAGACTTTTTTCTTCCTACCATATTTCTTATACTATAGAACAACTTGAACTTTTACTAGGCATATATAGTAGTACCTGCCTCCTCAAGGCTTTGTTGGTTTCCAGCAGCAGGGTTTCCTGCATGCACACGATAAAAGCCTCGATAATATATTATTGGATTAGTCCATAAATACAATGACTAAGAGTTTTCTAGTCAAATATATAAGATACCTTCTTTTGAAGGTCAAAAACCTGATCGAGCATGAACTGCACCTGCGAAAAAATGGATAGCGGAATAAGATCAATATATACTTTTTAGTTTACTCGAGAAGACTTTTTAGTCTACTTGAACATCCTCTAGTGTTTTTTCGGGAACTTTGAAATGACAGCATGTTTGCTTTTTGGTCTTTATTGAGTATAATATTAACCATCAGAAGATCTAGGATAATGATCTTCAACCAGATATCTTGAATAGAGATGGGAAAAAAACAGCATGCATATCATGTTTTGGAACATTTCCAAAACAATATATATATGCACTCGTCACATAAATATGCATGGGAAATACAAGAAACTTCCCATATATATGTAAGTTATCACCTAGTTTACATGATAGATTGATGACAACGACATTATTTGAGAAAAACTAATTTTTTATTCTGAATTATAAAATTCTGAATACCTTTCTTGATCTTATTTGCTTCAATGATGCGTCCAGCTGATGCTCATGCCGATCGAGCTCTTTTACACCCAAATTCTCTAAATCTTCCCCAAGAAGATTTCTACGTACAGAATGTCAAGTTATATATATGTATATATATTGAGGTGAACATGAATGTTTAGTAGCTGCATTAATCTTGTTTAGTCTAGAAAGCACAACGCAAGCAGCTTAAAAGTTTGGCACAATCAATGGATTGGAAAAAGTAAAATTTTTTTTTTATTTTTAATTATATAATTGAGAACAGATATATAGAAAAGTAAGTAATTATTAATTCACAAGCGTAAAGCTCAGCTGCATGGAAACATATATATATATATATATATATAGAATATGTTGAATTACCTCTGCGTGCGTTGTAGGACCTCAACTTTAGCCTTTAGCATAATATATTCTTGGTAGCTATTCTGCAGGGTAGAGGACATATACATATATACCACCAGTACTTAACAATTTGTCAAAAATCAGTATATATATATGCCACGCAGTATTGCTGGCCTTGTGGGAAGATCGTTTATATAATATTTTAATTCACGTAAGAAAAATAAGAATTCTTTTTTTTTTTTTAAAGGAACTTGTATTTCTAAATTGAGTTTTTATGTACAATAAAACAACCTATTAATTATTGGGAAAATAAGGCCAAGTGAAATAAGGAAATATATAAAAGAACTACCAGCTAGGGCTACCGAGAGGCGATCTCGAGAGTTTCAACCGATTAAGAAGTACAAAACGTACTTTTTTTTGAAAAAAATTTGTATGTTTTTTAAAAAAAAATTAAATCACCTTAAACATTTAAAAAAATTCATAAACCTATTTAAAAACACTTACTTAACAATTAAGTAAAAGAAATCGGTAGCTTTTATCGGGATGCATCCTCGACATCATCATTTTCCATATATAAAATATAATTACAAGATATTAATTAATTCTAACCTCGAGTACTATTTACAATGTCTTAGAATATAATCACCGTAATATTTCAAGAATTTTAGTGTAATATTCTAATAAAAACAAGTCAAGTACCGAATATACATCAACAAATTATAACCAGCAATTTAATATTAAAATCAAATCGTTTTCTTTCTCTATGTTAATGTGCCATAAATGCTATTGTGTAAGAGGGTCGGCCGGGCCGGAGAGTGCAAGATCAGATTGAACTACCTGATCCGCTGCAAGTTGACTTGCCTCCTGTGTCCCGTAACTGCAACTTCGATACCTCTCGAGCGTCTTAGTCATGCTGGAATCAAGGCAAGAACAAGTACATCATCGAACGTGAGGATGCCAAATTTCATAAATTCATGAAATCCCAAACTACATGTATCCATTTTCGGAATATGCATCCTAAACTACAAGATGATCGGAGCCTCCTTAATTTCCGATCTCTTATATTTATATATCAAAAAAGAACTTAGATCTACATGGTTAAATATACTGATCATCATTTCAACTGAACCTCTGAAAGATCCAGATCAAGGCCAAGCATTGGGGCCGGGCTAGCCCTCGATCTTCATTTTTTCTTATAAATCCAACCCCTCTTGAATCTCTGGTACCTCATTTTATAAAGAAACAGAGGCAACAAAACGATGCAAAATTTATATAGATTACGAAAGAGAGATTCATTGGAAAACTTTAAACTACATACCACTCAGATTAGATCTTCCAGATTATTGAAAGAAAAATCTCACAATTAAGAGTAGAATGGATGTGATTTTTCTTCTTCTTCTTCTTCTTGTTTTTTTGGTGCAAGAATATAGATCAGCGTCCCGTCGGAATCGATCGAGAGGGATAAAAAATTATTTGAGAACAGTCTATATATATTGAACTCTTTAAAATAAAAAATCATAATCTGATTGCCATGATGATATTAATTAACAAATTAAGAACTTTCAGATCTAACATAATAACTTAGAAAAACACAAAGAAATTATCCTCAGGAGCAAGCGAATTCGTCCCTTTAATTGGGCAGTACGTACGGTACACTGTACAGAACACCATCCATGGACCATGGATGGTCATGACCAGACTAATCAACCCACATCTCTTACTAATTATATCATTTAACAGTCACAGCAGTTTCAAGACTACCGTCCAAATAAAATAAAATAAAAAAACATTACAACCTTAAGCAAAAAATCAGAGCCATCCGAAACGTGTAATATATATATATATATATATATATATATAGATCAGGAAAACGTACGTACGTACGTACCTAGAGCTGCTGCAAAACTCATAGAGCTTCCCACGGCCGGAGAAGATGATGAGGGCAACCTCAGCGTCACAGAGAACTGAGAGCTCATACGCCTTCTTTAGCAGCCCATTCCTTCTCTTGGCGAATGTCACTTGCCGATTTATCTTGTTCTCAATCCTCTTTAGCTGCACTCTCCCCCTCCCCATTTTTAACTATATTGATGGAAAACAAAAATATTTATGTGAAGATATAGAAAGTTTCCACTATATATATGTATGCAGTATGTAGATTTAAGTAGTCTCATTTTAATTTATTCTCTTTGGACGGTTTTAGCTAGCCAGGTTTCATCTTCTTTCCCTTTCCTTTAGGCTATCACCAGTGAACTGAACTATCCTTCTTTGTCGGGATGAATAGGTAATAGGTTATTATTTTTTGTGGTTTATAGAATCACATAAAGTACCACTACTACTGCATGGGGTGAGAGATCTAGAGAGAGAGAGAGAGAGAGCTGTGTGAGACAGTTTTATAGTCGTTTTCATGGGGTTTCCCAAGTTAATTTTCTAAAAATACGAGGAAAATTATAATAAGTTGTAGTATATATTCCAGCTGGTTATAACGGCCTTTTACCTCGTGTGGTACTACAACTTGACAGAATGCATCTGTTGAAGAAAAAGCATGTTATCATTCCTATGTTAAAAATAAGTATGTAATATTCTAACAATTTCATCCAACAAATCAACTTATAATCAGAATTCTGATCAATTCCTAACATGTTAGAACTTCATGAGAAATTCACGAAGACATGATAACAATTAGGAGATATGCATAAGTTTCAACTTAACAGTAGAGAATCATCTTCTCAGGACAGATATGGGCATAATGTTTTTGGACCATCAAATATTGGGGGATGAAGAATCACTTTGGACGGAGGGTTTTGAAGATATGACAATCATGTCATCCAGGTAGACCTCCAGTATACCTCTGGTCATGAGTCGAATACTACTGTCACCAATTAACGTTGGGTAAGGTGCCTCAGCATTAGTTAGTAATCTGGAGTCTGGATAGGATGACATGACCCGGTGTGCAAGCGTGCCCTGCCCTAGAGCGATGCTTATGTATGCGTACGTGAGCAGTGACTAACGTTGTCTAATCTTTGCTGTCCTCCTCTGCCCATGCATACCTAAGAAAATTATTTATTTGCTGTAAATTATTTCTTATGAAAAATGATTATTTTTAGTCAACGTAAGTTTATTTTGTAGTGGTGGTACACGGAATGACATTCCTGAAGATCACCCTTCTTGCTTCACCTGGGAACGACGATCGACATTAATATTACAGCTAGCTGCCAGTGTCCGATCAGAGTACAAGAACATCTTCATATATAAGGCCAAGTAAACACAACACCCCAATCTTGAGTACCTCTTTGGTTTATGTACGTGTTGTACGTTATTCTAATTGGTAGTTCAAGTTCACCACTTATTCTAATAATAATGTCAGAGGGGCTCAAGGCACCTGATCTTCTCTCATTCCATCTTAAGTTTTTTAAGGATATATACATCGATCGAGGTAAGTCAGTAACTTCAGTACTTACTTCATTCGAACCTTAATTAGAGTGTTTCCAGATTCGAAACTTCGTTTCCTTCGTGAATGTCCATTCTCGTTTTAAAATACTATAATATCTCCAGATTCCAGCACGTATTTTCATAAAACAAGATTATTCTTTAGATCACATCTGGCTATTTAAAATATGAAACACTAGCAAATGTGATCAGCGTGTTGAAGTGAGCCCTACAACACCAACATGAATGATAGGGTGCTCGACCTCCCATCCGTATTGGTGGCATGCCTAACGTCGTTATAATCTGCAAGGTCCCTTTAAGTTCTTAACCAAAGTTAAAAGTGTCGAATATGAAATATTTATACGCACATAAATAAATGTCGTATAGTCCACTTCGTATGGTTTTATTTTTTCAACTTAAAACCCTCAAGTTCAAACAATAACTTGAAGATATTTCTCTAGTCTAACGTCAAGGGTGATAACATGTAAAATTTTGGCTATGTTTGTCAATCAAAACATTTGATTATTTTCCCTTCACCTAATTTCAAGTTCATCCGGAGTACTACTCATAACCGAATCTTATATTTTAAAAAAAATTGTCTTACAGATAAAACAGTGTGGTATTTTCGTTCTTCAAAACGATGCCATTTTGTTTTTGTAACCCTACGCTTTAAAATGGTTATTTAACAAATCTGGGTATATATTCAATACCAACTTGAATACTCGGATTCTTTATAACTGGATACCTGCTTAGGTTAGTACCCTGGACCCCATTATAAACCTAGATGTGGACGTGGGTATAGTCGTATACCACAATTTGCATATGGGTATTTTTTTTTAATAAATAAAACCTTTATTGAAAAAAGCCTCAAACGGAGAGAAAAACCTTAAAAACAAGCACAACACTGCTAAACCTCACTTATTTGAATATGGGTTTGCACCCCTAATTTCAACACAAAAATATTTCAAGAATAATGATAGAGCTAACGCACCTAGCTACCGTTAGGAACTATTGCTGGCCTTTTTTGTTTCTTTAGTCTCTTTTTTTTTACTGAAATGATGAGTGATCACTAACTTCCAAGAGGATCAAAATGTGATCGGATCATCATGTCTATGGTCTTATAATTCTGGAACCTTTCAACCACATATATGTTCTGTTTTCAGATTTTAATGTATTTAGGGACAGGAAAATATATGGTTGTGAGATACCCAAATTTATATATGAGATCGATGGATCGCATATATTGTATGATACGATTAAGCTGCACATGCATTTGTCACGCCCATCCATCTACCCGCGTATATGCATGTCATCATGTGGGTGCTTGTCCTGTTGTTTACCATACTTCGTACGTTTCTCATCACTCTATATGCAGACCACCGCTAATGCTAACAAAGCAATATCCCAGTCATAATTCATTTGAAGATAGATGCCTAGTAGGCTAGTCTAGTGGCCATTAATATGGGACACCAGAAGACCAAGGTCGGGACATCATGTTTTACTGTTGAAAAACCTGATCCCTTTTTCCGGTGCGAGCAAAGAAGTTGAGACCACCTTTTAAAGCTTTCGATTGAGAATATTGGTACGTACGAGCTGGCGAAAGAGCTCAGTGCATGCCATCGAGCTTTGAGAGGACTTGTTCCAGTACTTTGAGATTGATTTGATCAGTTGAAACAAACAATATTGTATACGAAAAAGAGAAGTGGTGGACTGAGCCCGGAGGTCTTCTTTATTTCTTTTATCAAGAAAAGGATGGTAAAATAAATATTGGAATAATTCCATGGGGACACTAGAAGAGACAACGTGGTATTAATTATACGTACTGCATGCAACTTGCGAGAGGTTGAAGGTTTTTTTTTTTTTTTTTTTTTCAGGGTTTAATAGTCTGTCCTGACTCTGACTCCAGAGTCCTGGCCAAAAGAACTGGGTTGAACGACACGCGAGGCAGATGGTGCTTCTAAAAAGAAAGAAAAACAATCGCTTTCGAAGAAAAGCACGACACAGAGTACCAAATGCGTGTCGAGATAAGCTTGGTTAGCATGCTCCCGAGGTCTGATGCTTTCGAGTGGATCTCTCTCTCTCTCTCCATTTACATTTGTCGAGCTTTCGAAGTGGACCGATAATGACTGAAGCTGATGCCTATCGCCTATCGGGGCGTTTAATTAATGCACAGTACGCCGGCCACCACGGGAATTTTAACTCCACCTCTTCTCACTTATCACGAAATGCATGCCTAGCTAGATAATCCCTCAAAATTATTTTAAATGGTTTATTTATTTATTTTGTATTGTACTGTGGATATGATCGTATTTATCACAGCGATTTGACTTTTGAAACTGAAGTCTGAGGTCATGTATTGGTCCCATGCATTCCTGTGATATTTAGAAAAATTAATGAAGTTATGCAACCAAAAAAAAAGGGGGGGGGGGGAAAAAGAAACCGAAATCTTTTCTAAACATAGCATTAATCATATTTATTGTGCCTTAATGGAACCTCAATTTATCAATTCGGTATATATATATATGTATGTATGTAATATGGGATCATGAGTTATTAGTAAAATGGAAAACATTTTATTTGGATGCACATGGGGCCGGGGAAAAAACTTAAAAGGCATGTTAAATGTGTACTGTAAATATGCAAATGTATGTAAATGATTTTTTTTTTCTTGTAAGTTTTTTTTTTTAAACATTCTTAACTATTAATAAAAATACAAATTTACTAATACTCCAACCATAAAATAAAATAAAAAATAAAAAGAATTAAAATATATTAGTGTGCATATTTAGTAAGCACATTTGAGAGTCATACTGATGAAATTATCACTTATCTCAAAAGTTTTAATTGATAGAAATATACAAATTTTATTATTTATTTTATATTTTAAAACTTTCTCCCAGTTAGACTTAGCCCAATAGACTACCTAATACATTTGAAGTATTGTATTTTTCGAATTTCAAGGGCATGACTTTACCATCATTTTCTCTGATCTGTTCCTTTCACATTTTTCTCGACAAATATTAAAGTTAACCAGTAACAGTACTAGATCTTGTGATTTACGTTGAATAGTATGCATAAAATTCTTTTCATGATCTTCGATATTGTTCCATCCTCTCTCTCTCTCTTCTATATGTCAATTATTATTGCATTTTTGTACATTTAAAGCTCAGAAAAGTAAATTAATATTGGATGTGGATAGCCAACCCCCCCGGCAAAATTTCCCTCCCTCTATGGACCTTTGGTCCTCTAATTTATAGGAGTAGGTCCACAGGCTTTAAGAATGATTGTACTATGGAATATAATTTAGATGGGTAATACTATTCACAGTCTCTTTTATCGTCATCTTCTCGGCCACCATCTTATTATGTGGTGTATAAATTATTAGAGATTATCTGCTCTGTCTAATTTATAGATCAATCATTCGATACTATATCATGAGATATTAAGAGGACGATAATAAATAGAATTTTTCAATTTAAATGATTTTAATGGCTTATATTTTTGCTCAACATCAAACCCGTGTGTCCAATTTCTCCTTGTGATGTTATTGTAAATTATAAATTCCTTACTTGTTTGACTCCTATTCTTACAAATGAGGCCCAAACATCCAAAATCCAAAAGAACTAAATTAAATCAAATACAGATCACCCGTTCTAGGCCTTTGTTGAGATCAGATTGAGCCCATATATATTTCCCCCATTCCCAAAAGATCAACACCGTGGGAAAGCATGCACTCTCATGTGCTCAATTCGTCTTAACAACGATAAAATATATATACAAGTGATCGAAGTATATATATATATATATATATATATATATTTAAAGACAATTGACGTTCTTATGATGGGGATAAGATATTATTAGATCGACGTACGTACTTGGTTGATTTTTTTTTTTTTTCAAAAGATAAGAGCATTGACGCAAGACCACATGCGGAACGATCATTACATATCTTAATTATGTGGAACTAACCTTTTCATGATCTTATAATATATATATATATATGGGTGTGTGTGGATCGAAGTACTTGGAACTTAATTCGATGTTTTCTTTTTTTTCTTGCAAAGCCATAAAGCCTACGTACGTGACCCTTTCCAGGAGACTCATGTTTGGTCATAGAGCACTATGTGTGTAGCTAGAGTTGCCACGTTTATATTTGGACAATGGAAAAGTTACAGAACTCGGTTCATGTCCTGTAGATGGGAGACACAGCTTTCTTTAACCCTTTTTAAGATTTCTCCGATCTATGAATCTAGCTTAAGAAGTTTCATTTCATGCACATCGTTTGATCCCTTCTGTTCCCATATCCAAAATTTATTCTTCTTATCTTATCTCAGCGATCTGTTTCTTCTCCAACAAGATTTAGCACAACGTACAGCTCATTTAAACCCGAGTTGATGCAGCTCATTGGAGATTGCATGCTAGCATTCAGAGACTTTGCTCGCTTTAGGGTGAGCTTGGGGAACAACTTTTGGGGTCAATGCCCATTATTGCCTAGTTATGGGGGGCACAAGGTCCGTCTTGTGGGGCCAGAAATTGGGCCTTTGTACCCAAGATCTCTACTTTTTAATGGGCCGGAACTATTCTAGAATGGACTGTTGGGTCAGAGTCTTAATAAAGCCTTGATAAGATCAATCTTGCATGGGGGCTTTCTTTATCCCTGAGTAATTATTAATTAAGTTCAATCTATGAGAGCTCCAAATCAAGCCAACTAATTTGTTTTGTTCAGATCCAATGCTCTTCTGAAGACGGGCACAAGACTGGGAGAACATGGGGCTAGGAGATGGGACTCATCGGAAAACCAGGACCATGGAAGGTAACTTTAAGAATGTATGGTGCAGAATAAAAGAAAGCAGCTAAGCATATCCAAATCAAAACAAAGATTATAAGAGATTAGATAAACAAAGGTCGATGAAGATACGGTCACTAGGGTGGCAAAGTTGTGTGGCGAAAACTGTTCGATGGCCAATGGCTCCCGATTGATTGTGATCCTAAAAGTGGGCCAAATGTGCAAAACATGTGCGGCCACTCTCCTCCAATCAGGTCCATCTGCTTTTCTTGGTGTAGGCCCTTCCTAGACCTTAGATATGGAGCACCATAGATATGGTTAACTGAGCTTCGACACTACAGCCGATTTGTGGTTGGTTTCTTACTACGTATGGCCCATTTTGTGGTATCTAAATCCGTAAAGCAATATCGTCTGAATTTTTTTTTTAGAAATAATCCCTAATCATATAGTATGATGAAAATAGCATATCGATCGTGCAAGCATGAGATCATCATCATATAATATAAGACATTAACAAAATAAAAGGTTCCTCTAGCTAGGCATCTAAATATTAGAACTAGAACTAGAAAAATATATATGCTCTCCAAGTGATCTCCATGCATATATACCTTTTTGGCAAGCATGCATTCTGAAGTTCAAGTTTATAATGGGCTTTATAGGCTCATTTAAAGAAAAATTTTCAACTTGCTAGAATTTAGAATGACCACAGCCTTCGCAACCATTTATTTCAGTACTATCTTGAATGAATTAATGAGGAATCCACCTAATATATATATGCATGGCCTATGTCGAAACTGTGCACGTTTTGCTCGCGGATGGAGTGCTGGCTGTGAAAGCATCTATCCAAACAAGTTTGCAGCACCACTCACTATCAGTAAAGCTTCTTTTGGATAGTGACACAGGAAGTTAACTAGATTGTAACAAAGATCACAAAGCCGAAAAGGATACATGGATGCATTGGGCGGGCGGACTTGTGTGGGCTGTGGCGCTTTCGTGCTACTGAATGCAGCAAATTAAGAGAAAGGCCGGGACCATCCAGTTTAATTTTAAACATTATACATATATATATATTCATGCGAAAGAAAAAAAAAAAGACTAGTACTGGACCATATATAGGATCTTAATGAAACTGCCGTGATCGTCTGTCTCACTTTAACTGGCTTTTGACATATTCTAGGTTGAGACATCATGCATAAAGAGGACAGCATGCACGTCGATGTGCGGTTTCTTTAGTTCGAGCCCGGCCGTGAACATGCACTAGTGCCCACAGGCGCTCCACTTGTGACCACTGCCCCGACACCAGGGAATGGGGGAGTTTACGTTTATTGGACTAAAATGTATTGACTAACCCCAATAATCTTGAAAGGAAAATAAAGTTAATGTTTTTAACTTAATGTATTATGTCTGGTTCTTTACACCAAAAAAGGTCATTCTACAATAATTCTTTTTTTCTCTTTTGGTGGGACTTCACAGTAGATTATGTTGTAGTACATTTGAAATTTTCGATTTTGCTGATGATCATACTCACAGTGCATTTAATTAGAGCGCATGATAAAGGCTGGCATGGATGTCTCAGAAAGAAAACTTGTTACAGTCATTAATGTACTCAAATGCTGTCCACATGTATCTGTCAGTAGTTTTAGTAAACTGTCTGTCTGTTTCCAGTTACATAACTTTCAAGTTAAAATCAAGGCTGACTTTGATCTCTCTCTTTTATATTTCATCTATTCTTGACTCTACTACGGTTTAAGATCAGAGGAGTGTGGTATGATAGTCAAGTCTTCTATCATCAACATCATGATCATCCTCCATGTTAATCATTCACTTTGTACACAACCTAATTATATTTTGTCTTCTTTTATGTTACAGATTGAATATATATGTCGAAGTTAATCCATTATATATAGGCTGGAAAACGACCCTCTAGGAGGTTAATTTTACCAAAACGCTCAAACCCCGGACCTCCTTATAAAAAGAGGAGGCAGCCAGATATTACTGGGCCATAGGTAATTTATGGCAGTCAAAGATTTCTTAGCAAACAATATTACTTTAATTTCGGTAAAGATTCCCCATTAGTTAGAAGAGTGAGTTCCAAGCTCTCAAAAGGGGAGTGGGATCTATGATAAATTATCCTATGTCTATAATGATGTGCATGTATGATGTATAGGTCAGGAAGTAGTATAACTGCCCATTGTGCCATAAGCAACAGGGACTTGAAAGTTGAAAGGCAATATCCACTAAAAACAGAACAGAAGCCAAGAATCCAAGGAACACAGCTCTCTGCACCCTCCACCATCTCCAGCAGAAGCCTCTGGTTTTCATAGTATGAGAAGTAAGAAAAAGTTCAGTGTCCCTTGTTCCCCACTCTCTTCAGTAACTAAGCACAATTTCACATCATGTGGGTCTCTCACAATAACCTCCCAAATACACCATCATATAATATTTCAGACTCAGCAATTGATTATTATAAAGCGACCTTCCCACTACTCTCAATCATTTCAACCCATTTATCTCTCTACAATCTCATAAACCTCCCCTTTTAAGCTCTCCTCTCCATACCTCCCTCCCCATAAATACCCTTAACACCTGTGACATTACTTTCAAACAAGTGCCATATATCCCATCAGAGAGATCAGTTTCGAGTTTCAGCCATGTCCACCACAGCCCTTTCAGACCCATGTAAATTTTACAAGAAATCATTCCACCGAAGGAATGATTCTGGTGAGCTTGACGTGTTTGAGGCTGCGAGGTACTTCTCTGGATACCATGAAGCTGCTGGCTATAATAGTACAAACTTTACTCAGAAGATCGGAAGAGATGAAAGGCAGGGTTATAGAGTAGGCAGAATGAGCTTAGATGTGCCAATGAGAAACTCTCTTCCTCAACAACATCATGGGGTGGAGAAGCAAATGAAAGAAAAGAAGTACAAGCAACCTAGCTCTCCAGGTGGGAGGCTGGCTAGTTTCTTGAATTCTCTCTTCAGCCAATCAGCTTCTAAGAAAAAGAAATCAAAATCGGCCTCACAGTCTATGAAAGACGAAGAGGAGAGCCCTGGAGGAAGAAGGAAGAGGAGGAGCAGCATTAGTCATTTTCGAAGCTCAAGCACCGCGGATTCCAAGTCTATATATTCTTCTTCAAGCTCAGGTTTTAGAACACCTCCTCCTTATGCACAAACACCTACAAAGAGCTATAAGGATTTTAGAAGCTATTCAGATCATCACAAACAAGTGGCGTCCTTGTCAAAGAACAGTGGTCAGGCAAGATCCACGACCTTACATAATGAGGTCTTGGATGACAAGATTAGAAACAAAGAATTATCTTGGTTGGATGAAAAATTTACATTCAGCAATGGGTTCCCAGAAAAAAACAAGAATATTGGAAGCGGATATTCGGAGAAAGGTAGGATTTGGATGGACAAATACTCGTCAGAAGAGAAGGAATTCCGGAAATTTGGTGAGGTTGATGATGGTGTAGAAAGTGATTCAAGTTCTGATCTGTTCGAGTTGCAAAACTATGACTTGGGTGACTATTCAAGTGGTCTGCCTGTCTATGAAACGACCAACATGGATAGCATCAAGAGAGGAGCACCAATTTCCAATGGCCCTCTATGATACTGTATATTTACCCTTGTTAATTGGTTCTTAGTTATTGTTGATGTAAGAATCATGAGAGAAAGAAAGTCTCCAATAGTTTGCTTTTTTTCCCCTTCTCTTATCCTCTTTGAAAGTAGTACTTCCAGTTCTTTTTTTGTATGTACAGTTTGGAATGTTTGTTTGTCTGCCCTTTTTTTGCTTTTCTTACTTTTCTGGATATCTATCTTATGGAGTAGTGCAAGAACTTCAGAAGCCACCACTGAAGTGGCTTGAATAGACTCATGTGACAGGACTTGAGATTGATTTCCACTAAACTAATGGAAAACAACTAAAGACATCATCACTACCTCATGTGGATTGCCTCTCTTAGTCTTTTGACTTTGAGAAGTAGCGATAATATATACAAACATAGTTGGATTACATCATGTCTCTTTTGTTTTTCAATTGTTTTTTTCCTCTTTTTTCTTTTGGGTATTCACAATTCAAACTTGCACATATCCAGAATTGCAGATCTTGTGGGCGCAAGTATGCATAAGATGATGATAACTATCTCAATAGTGTGAAAATTGTTGTTTAGCAGCGCCTTAAATTTTGTGTATATTCATTCATATTTTATGAAGAACATTTACAGTAAAGTTTGTTGACAGTACTCAAATTTACAGTCTGCTTATGAATTTCTCCATGACCAAGCTACTATTAGTACTTGAAATCCATGATTTTAGTTTGATAAAGAAGCTCTAGAGAATTTATTTCTGTCGGCGAATATGAGTCTTTATTTTAAAATCCCACTTGCTGGTAACTAGATTCATATATGAAGTGAGAGGGACCAGAGTCCATGTTTGATTTGCATGTAGTGTATCTATTTCAGCTTGCATTGCCTAAGGCTAGTTGGGATCTTTGAGTGCTTGCTTGTAAGTTTTGGGTTCAGTTTTAAGAGTGGTTAATTCAATAGCATAGCAAGCTGGAAGAGGGTGACAGGTTGAGAAGAAAACACAAGGCCTTCGTGTACCATCTTGTGTTCTAGTGACCATCAAATGAGTGCGAGTGGGGCATGTTATTTGTTGAGGCTGCAATTCTTGTAAAGATGAGCTTGAATCCAAGACTGTCAGCATATTTTGAGAAGAAGATAGAGTTGTGGGCTCCGATGAATAGGTAGCAGTCTTGAGGCTTTTGGGAACTAGTCGAGTAGTGAAGAAGTGTAATTTCTTTGAGGAAGACCCATGTTCAATTGAGAAGGGAAAGAAATTTTCATAAAATGTAACATGCCTTGATTTTTAAATTTTACCAGTTTGCACATGGAGACACCAATAGCCCTTGTGATGGAGGGAGTAGTTGAGGAAGACACACTGAATGGATTTGCAATCCAACTTAGATCGACTAAAGAGATTTGGATAACATGCACATCCAAATACTCATAATAGAGTATAAGATGGGGATGTACTAAAAACCATTTCATAGGATGACTTGTGGTTAGGATGGGAGTTGGTAGGCGATTGATAAAAAACACAATTGTTTGGAATGCAGTTGTCCAAAATTGAGAATGCATAGATGAGTAAGCCATAAGAGTGAGACCAATATTGATGATGTAACGATGACGCCGCACAGCCATCCCATTTTTTTGAGGTGTTCCAGGACATGATAGATGATGTATTATACCACGTGAGGTGAAATAACTCTTGAGAGAGTGATTTACGAACTCACCTCCCCTATTGCTTTGAACCACCTTAACGCAAGTGTGATATTGATTATGCAACATCTTCAAAAAAATCGAGAAAAATAGATGCTACGTCAGATTTGTGAACCATTGGAAATTGTCATATGTATCGAGAAAATTCATCTACAATGACTAAGTAAAAATGAAAACCATCATACGAAGTGGTGGGAGCTGGTCCCCATACATCAAGATGTAGTGTATGAAGAAAAGCTGAACTATATGAAATTCAAGCTTGAAGGGTACTTTTCTAGTTCGTAACTTTCACAAAAACCAATATTATTATTCAAAGAAGGAAGACATGGTAACAAAGTACTGTTAAAAATGTGAGCATTTGAATGTCCCAATCGAACATGTCATACTTTTCCTGGAACCTTTATTGTTGTAAGTGCTACCGGAGATTGAGAGAAAGATCTTGAACTGATGGGGTACAAGTCGTCCACAATCTTGCCTTTAAGGATCACATGTTTTGTCTTTAGATCCTTTATGATAAAACCCCACGGATAGAGTAGAAAACATAAGTTATTATCAAGTGTAAACTGAGATACTGATAGAAGCTTCTTCTTAATATCAGAAACAATGAGAACATCAAGCAACTTAAGATTGGTGTTAGACAATATAAAGTTACCAATGCTAGAATTGGGGATATCATAACCATTTCCAATTAATACAGAATCGATACCAGAGTAGGAGCGTATACCTTGGGCATTGGAGGTGTTGGAGGTCATGTGGTGACTTTCTCCTCTATCGGGATACTAAGATTCATCAATGGTGTCACCAACTTGGACTGCAAGATAGGCTTGATACTGCTTTGCTTCTTCTTCTGGTGCATAACAATTGTCTGCCTTATGGTTGGGGCTGCCAAACCTTAAGCATGTGATACAAGTTGCAGTGCTATCACCACCACGGTTTGAAGTTGTGTTGTTGCCACAAGATAAGGGCTGTGAGTTACGATTCTCGGTAGCAAAGTTTCAAGCTTGTGGCCGACCACCACCACAATTATATTTGGAACGTTGTTGATTTGTAAAACCACGTCCATGATTATTTTGAGTGCCCTTGGATCTATTATTAGAACCATTATGTAGAATGCAATTGGAGAAGAAGCTTCTAGAGTGGGGATTATCCTTGTTTCAAAATCTCTTAGTTTGTTGATTACAACTTCAATTCAAGGAAAAGTATACCAAGTATTAATCATGGCAACATTGGGATCAAATTCATATCCCACACCTCGAAGCAAACAAATGATAAAATCATTATCATCTATGGGTTTCCCTGCACCACACAGAGATAAAGCCAAAGATTTGGCTTTGTGAATGTATTCTTCCATTGATGAAGAACCTTTGGTGAGGGACTGCAACTCACCTTCATTTGTTGAACTCTATCACGAGTATGTTGACCATACAAGTTTTCCAAGGTTTCCCAAGCTTTATGGGATCTTTCACTATTGATTACTTGAGAAAGTAAAGCATCAGACAATGAGCTATTGATTCAACCAATGACTAGTTGATCAATTCACAGCCATTTCACTGTTGTTGGGTAAGGTTGGGGTTCAAAACACCATTCTTGACAACAATGGTGGTAGGTGGACATGGGATATTATTGGTTACATATCCCCAAAGGTCATGGCCACATAGGATAGGAACAATTTAAGCTTTCCATAGCAAATAGTTTGTGGAGGCTAGTTTAATGGTAATATCAGGAAGGTTTGTTTTTATAATTAGCAGATCAAGGGAAGCCATTTCATCTACAAGTGGGATCGAGTATGTGAATGAAGAAGACATTCTTATACCACTTTGGCGACTGATACCATGTAAATAAAATAGCCTACTGTTTGTATGTCCTTTGCATTGATTTATATAGTGTTTACAAGAATCAAAAGTTGACATTTACAACTATGCTTCTAGCTGTACAGAAACTATATATATAGAAGGAAATATACAACTGCTATGTAACAGATACAATGTTCACATATAAAACTATAATCATGTATTTACTGTAATCTCGATCGTAGAGATATTTTAGCAACAAATCATGGTCTTGTCTCTTCAATTTCATATTTTACCTATCATGGCAATCCCACGCTCAACATGCAAAGAATCTTTCATGAATTCTCTTGGCAAGTGATGATGCAACGTACAATTAACTCCAAATAGTCCCTAATCACATAACTTGCTTTCTGTACATAAGGCTAATCTCAATGTATACATGTCACCCGGTTGACAAATAGACACTTGAGTTTCTCACATAGTTTCTTCATAAACCGGCCAAATCTTGACCCTTGTGCATTTCCACGAGTTTATAACGTACTTCTATCTGTTGGATTAAGTGGTGATTTGAGATGATATCAAAATAAATGTCGTGAGATCAAATCCTCATTCTATAGTACTTCTCCTCACTTAATTAAATATTTCATATTTCACATTGGATACCATATCCTCTTTTTTGTCCGCCATTTCTTTTCAATCATAAGCACCAACGTCTATAAACAAAGAAGGCAAAAGTCAATAAAATAACCACCAGAAGCTAGCTAGCTTTCCATAACTAAACAGATGATGAATAGGTTCAACATCCGCGCGGACATTCACATGACAATAGAGGTACTGCCAAGGAATTATATGAATTTCTTGCATCGATTAAAAGGAAATTCCCAAAAGATCCAATAATTCCTAGCTAGCTCAGACCACAATTGGAATCATATTCTTGCAGAATTACAGGAATAATTAATGGGGAGCTAAGGTTAATAATTAACTTCAGAACTTGGAAGGAAAAACATGAATTAGTTCAAGTTCCGTACGGACAAACTATTCATTTCCTAACAGCTCACTGCTACATGATGAAATGATCCATCTTTTTAGCTTTGTCCAGCTCAAATAATGAGCTAGCTAGCAGCTAGCTAGGTTGTTATATGGTAAAATACATGACTTCTGTCTAATCAGATGATGATGATCAACGTAGAAATGAGGAAACTAGGCTGGCCTGCCTGCATGCATGCTTATCATATTCTTTCTTAAATTATTAATATAAACAAAACATGTATAGAATCTAGACCAAGCAAACAATTACTAGCTATAGTCATTTCCAGATCGATCGAATATTTGGGATCTGATAAACTAAGGGCCCAACTTTTAAAGTAGTACTTTCTGTGAAGACATGATTATATATACTTTGAAATTTTTCTTTAAACATATTGCATATATAGCCATTTATTATAATTAAGATGTAAAAATGCTTGCAAATTAAGAGTAGTGTCTGCCAGCCTTGCAGGGTGAGTCAACTTCTGAAACAACCTAATTTCTGTACAATTAATATGACCTGTTACCTAATATATATCTCAGAACTCTAATTATATATATATTCTAACTATTAATGGAGCTGTTGGAAATTGACATGTAGGTTGGGTGATAGTTTGTCTCTAAGCGAAAGCACAGGTCTCTATCTGCATCAAAGCAGCCAAATTAACCTGCCAAGATACCTGAAGGACATGCAGCTCTATGAAAAATGCCAAATTTTGGACGGCAGAGGCTACCTTTGTGTGTGTGTGTGTAATTAGCGCATGTTAAATTAAGGTAGAAGGTGGTGCTAGATATCAATCATTCACTTATATTCCAATGGATACATAGCCTTTAGAAAGAATGACACGCATTATTAATGATGCATGAATGCATGCATGGGGCACCAAAAAGCTATACCCTTTGAGGCATGATATAGACAAATGATTCATGGGGCAGGCACCAAAAAAGTTGGCACCAAGCAGCATGTAACTATATAGCCCTCCAGTGGGTGGGTGGAGGGTCCCATATATGCAAATGTGTTATCATTCAAAGTACTATTCAGATGTTATTACCAAGTTTCACACCCACAGGAATTAGACGTGCATTGCAGACCTTTCCTTGTCGACAATCAATTCATTCCTTACTTTCTTTTTGTGATTAAAAACACAAAAAGCTAATCTACCACCGTGAATAATGGCCAACACTCTTAAGATTTCAACTTTTTCTTTTGTAATTATCATGATTACCATTTTTTTTTAATTATCCCCAGCTAACTCTTTGTTACTTGAATTTTCTTTTTTCCTCCATTCACCTAACCTATATATATTTTATATTATATATATATATATATATTTATATTTATATGCTTGATCATGCAGTAATTCATGATTCTAATTAGCAGCTTTTGTGTTCATGTTTGCCTTGGGATCATTCACCTAATTAACCCCAGAATGATAATTAATCATATGTGTGATTATGAGATCGCGACATCTCGTATCGAGAATCATTTTCATTGTTTGCGTACCAAGAATATATATATATATATATATATATATATTAATAATCAAGCAAATAGTAATTAGTAGGTAATTGCTTTGAGAAAATAATGTTTTGGGGACGTGACTAAATAACCAACTCCATTTGGCATTAATTGCAACAAAGTTTACCAATTTAAGTACCACATGATCTTATAACTTTGTCTACATCTAGACGTACATTAGATCATTTGTGGCTACATGATTATTAATAGACCTGTAATTCGTGCAATACATTATATAATTGAAGAGCAAAATATGATCAAATATTCCCTTGACATGATTCAAAGACATACATATATTGGTTATGATCCGTCTAAAGTGGCAAGACAAGGCCAAACATCAACATGCATGGGAGTTCATCATGTGTTTGAATAAAAACAGCGCTTCCTATTCATCAAGTATAAGCCAAAAGCTAACACACACACACACACACTTATATATAGGACACAAACGTCAACAAAATAATCAAATAGCCGCCTTTCCAATTTTTCTTTCGCTCCAAAGATGAGGAGCTAGGTAGCTGAGAAAGATCATGTATAAGAGATCATTGACAGTATGTTTCCAACTTTGAGACCAAATATATTATACGTACCTAATTTGTTTGTTATATCACTCTTGTTAGAGGAGTGCTACATTTACAAAAGAATTATGTAAAAGTAATCCTACAAATTGATCGACGTAATTTTATATGATAATTCATTAAATCTATTTTACAATTAAAGCTGTAACTTTATAATTTAACTAACCACATCAAATCACGTCAATTTATGAATTTCGTTTTATATAATTCTTTTATAATTAGAATATTTTCCTTCTTGTTATTACCCATAAATATATAAAATAAATTTTGGGTTAATTCGACAATAACACAAACGACGTCGACCATCTTGAATCATGGAGCAGCTCTTTCCACCCAAAACGCCACTATTTTTGACGGCCCACCACACTTGTCAGAAATCAGAGGGATGGTCCATATTTTGTTTGAAGCCCGTCTTCCCCTGGACGTGCCTCGGGCTCGCATGATCGATATTAACTAAGCGAAAAATAACCAGGTAGAATGGCCGGGGCAGGCCCAGATCTGACCTTTTTCTCTAAGCTTGGGCTTGTTAATTGGGCATTTTTCCCCATTCAATGAGATATTTTCCTCTTCTTTTTTTTAATGTCTGAATTCAGCAAGTGACAACGGTAATAATATATACTCATAGGAAAAAAAAAGAGGAGTTTAGAGCTGTTGGAGATAATCTCTGATACCATAATGAAAATGAAATAAAATATTAAAAAGGTAGATGGAAGGGGAGAAATGGGGAAGCGATACTTTAAAAGATTACATATTTGTTATTTTTAAGTATATATACTATTATAAAAAAAAAAGTATACATATATACAATCTATTTAAGTATACATAAATACATAAATATTCTAATAAAAATAATATATATCAATTTTAATTTAATTAAAATATTAATTATATCAAGATAATATCAAATCAAAGTAACTTATAATTATGAATCTCCTACAAGAACTAATAAGACCGGGCTGGGATTCTAAAAACTTGGGCTATTCTTTCGGGCCAACAAAGTCCAGGTTGACCGCCCGTGCTGTCTACTGAATCTTTGGATTTTACAAATTTTATCGAGAGAATATCTATTTATAAGTTTTATTTTTTAAAACACCCAACATATTATTGAGGTGGAAGCTTTTTACGTTAATTATATTAAAAAATAATTGATATTTAATTTTTCTTAAAAATAGAATAGATTACACTATATGTGTTCTATTATTGCAACTTTTAACTGCAACTTTATAGTCAGTTCGTCCAACTCTTTAAAAAACGTCACCAAGCGGTTTTCCTTTGTGGGAATTTGGTGGGAGCCGTTTTTTTGATTCCGTTTATCATTTTTATTTTTTTGTATTGTAATGTGTGTTGGTTTTGAGAAAACTGTAAAGGACTCCCACGTCATTAAACTTGTATTTTGTATACGTTAATTTAACTATAAAATATCTTATTTGCTGAAGAAAAAAAAATACTGACTCATCTGTAGCATTCTCGTACAATCTTTGTTTTTAGCCTTTGTTTTTTTGTTTTTAGAAAAAGAAAATTGCAGCCTTATACGATCGTTCTTGTCTTACACTTCACACGGGCATGACCAAAATAACTGCAGCAAGAACTCCTCCCCCTCCTCCCACCTATCAGTGAAAATTTTCACCTTCCAAAGCACATTTCCTAATCTTCCTCTTCTTCCTCGAAGATTCTGAGGATCCGATGGCCGACACAAGCCAGGATAAAAAGCCGTAGAAAGCATTACCTTTTGGATCATGCAAGATACCGCAAAGCTACGTGGGAATGCTAGATGACTATTCTCCGTTTAGATTAAGAAAACATCCCATCTTATTATAATAATTTTTAAAAATTTTCACATAAAATATAATAAATAATTCAACTTTTTTAAATTTCAATTCAACTTTTTCAAATTTTAAAATAATAATAATATTAAAAAATAATATTCTAATAATATTTTATTTAACTTTCATATTTTATCTAAAAACATATCATCTCATCTTATTTCAGAATCCAAACCAACATCTTCTTCTCTCTTTTTTTTATATATTTTTTACTTTTTTTGATTGGGACATGATGAAGGAAGAGAAAATATATTTGACAGCCAGTTTAAATTTTCTACACCTTATTTGGTTATATAGATGAGATAAGAAGAAATGTTTTAAATAGTAATGAATAAAATATTATTATAATATAATCTTTCAATATTAATTTTGTATTGAGATTTGAAAAGTTAAATTGTTTATTATATTTTATATGAAAATTTAAAAAAATTACAATGATGAGTTGAGATAAAATGAGATATTTTAAATTTTGATAACCAATCAGGACCTTACATTACGTGCAAACTGGATCTAAAGAGAAATTCATGAACCGGACAACAGAGAATAGGGACAAAAGGGTCTGGGTTTGCCTGTTTTCTCCCCCTGTTGAAAAGGCTCTCTCTCTCTCCTTCTGTCTATAAATCTTGAAGACGAATCCCATCCTTGATCGCATATCGTCTTGCAAAAAACCAAAACAATATGCCCACAAAAACAAAAACGAAATTCTACGTCCTCTCTCACTTTGCCTTCTCTGCAAGTTTATATACACACAAAATAAATTACATTTGCGCAAAGACGGGGAATATGATACACAGAAAATTAAATTCTCAAATTATTTTAGATTGAATATCTCCTTTTATGGAAAAGAATAGAGTTGGATTAGCTGGAAAGGGAAGAAAAGAGGTTATTCTAGTTGAAGAAAATGATTTTTTATGTTCCTGAAATAAGAGAAAAGGATTGGATGCTTTGTCTCTGGTGGGAGATTTGGATTCTTGGAATGAGGCACAAGAGGTTATTATGATATTTATTAAAAAGAAATACAGATGCAGCAGTCGAGTCGTTTAGTTGCAGACCCAAATATCTTCTTATATTCTGTAGGTATATGGCCTTATGTTTCTCCTCCAAGTACATGGCGCATGGGCTGGACCCACTTTTCTCATTTAGAGCCAATAGAGCATCTTTGATAATCTGAAAGCACGCCGAATGAGCAGCATTTTTTGGTTGTTTTCGCTTCTTCTCATTGGAGACTCGACTTTCTCTCCTTGTCATCCTCGTTGGCTTGGCTAAATGATAAGGATGACAAAACTTTGGATAATCTCTATCAAAATGACCTAATATTGAGTTGTATATATCTAAAATAATTTGAATTTCAGCTACAGTGTTAAGCTAAAGATGGAAGATTATTATTGGTTCATTAAATATTAAAATATTAATTTTTCATTCCAATTAAATATTAAAATATTAGTTTCTCACTTTAAACAAAAATACTATTTTAACAGGTTTGGAAAACCACGTAGTAGAAGAAGATACAGACGGAATAAAATAAATAAAGTTAAATTAAAAGATGCTTAGGACCTATTATCAAAATCCTACGCATCTTTATTTTTACTCTTTTGTTTTAAAATAAAACAACTTAGGAATAGAAAATATTTTTTTTAATTTTACTCTTTTTGGTGTAGGCAGACGAATAGAAAATATTTTTAAAAAAATTTTACTCCTTTTGTTTTTTTTTTTTCCTAGAAAATCAACTTAGGAATTATTAACCCAATTGTCTTTACCGTAACATGTTGAAAATGAAAATGAATAATTATTCAACGTAAGATTTAAAAAAAATTAAAATCATGATTTTTAAATTAAGCAAGTCAAACGAAAAAGAACAAAAATTCTCTGGACAATTTCAAGCATTTTATTAAATAAGAAAGAAATTATGAAGATGATAAGTGTTACAGTTATAAAAATATTTCATAAAAATAAATTCACAAACTAACATGATTTTATACGATACATTAAATTTACTTTATAAAAATAGTAATTTTATAATTTGACATATCACGTCAAATCATTTCAATTTATTATTTTAATTTTATAAAATTTCTTTACAACTAAAGCATTTCTATAAGAAGTACACCGATAAATGCACATAGCATTGATGTAACCAATTGTTAAAAACTTTGATTTATTTCCATTATCAGCTCCAATATTTCGACAGATAGAAAGGGTATGATGGAGGAAGGGGGTAGGAAATCACTGTCATTCTCTATGCAACCTGCTTGTCCATCCTATCTTTTCTTTTCTTTTTTCCAAGAGAAAATAATGCATGACCCAGCAACACTTCATGGCTATGTGACTAGGAGCCTAACACGTCCGACGCCACCATCTTTGGAGTTTGAGGACCAAATTTTTTTAAGCTCTTTCCTTCCCAAAATCACACTTCATTTTATTTTTATGCGTTTTTCGGCCCCCCACATGCACTATGCTCTGCTGACAATTTGCGGCATTTTATTGAATCCGTGTAGGGCATGCATGTAGCAGGGGATGCCTGATCTCTGTGCAATGAACGCGTGGCCACAATACGTTAAAATGCCTGTCTTTCTTGTATCCATCTATATGGCTGTACGTCGCTGTATGTTGCCTGTTGGGTTTAGCTTTTAGGCATGCGGTTTGATAACAAATACCCTTTCATCACTCGAAGCAAATACAAGTACTGGTGATGGAATTGGTATTAGTTTGATAATGGTTGTCCATTTTTTATGGTCTACATCAGATCGTTGAACAACTTCTCATAATTCAAACCACAAAAGGATGAAAGTTTTGGTAGTAAAAAGCACGCTTACACTTGGCCCACCACTAAAGTTGGGGAAGGAATATTCGGAGAGGACCTTTTTTTTTTCTTGCTGATGTTGTCTACGTGTTGTTCATCTAAGAAGTGAGGAGTGCTGCTAGGCCGGGTCTTTTGGAGGGAGTCAACCCTATGAACACCTAGTTATCAGTATTGAGGTATTTCATTCATGTCATAAACTTCAAAATCCATCTCTCTCCTGAAGATAGGTTTGCAGGGATTCAAAAAAAATAAGAAATTAACTTAGTAGTGGTGAATGTGAGTAACAATGGTGAACTGAACAGCAGCAATGGGCAAAATGAATTTGAGAGCAGAAGAGGGTGAAATAAGACAGAGAGTGTGTGATCCAATAATGAAGCAGCACTTATTGGCATAAATTAAGAAGATGAAGAAATGTTCTTTGGTAATGGGAAGTACATGCCTTTCTGCAAGGGATAAGAAGTTCAAATTCTAAGCCTTTTTGGTGCCTTAATGGTTTTGTTATGAACTTATGGTATGGGAGCAGAGGAAACTCTTGCTAGGCCCTTTGATAAAATAGCCTCTTCTTTCCTCATTATCCACTCCCCTGTTCTTGGTATGAATTGGCCATTTTAATATCACTACTTCTCACAAACACTCATTCACAATCATTCATAAAAATCCTGCATTTTTACCGTTGCCTTTAAAAATGTGTCACAAAAGTATGATATTTCCATTCCTTCTTTTCATTGCAAGAGGGAAGCAAAAGGAAAAATTTCTATAATTAACTCAGTTGGGTGAATTAAAAACAGAGTCTAACAAATCAGCTGTGCCACAAAGCTGTAGACTTGTTGAATGGCCAACCTCACCCACAACGCAAGAGCGCTAGGAACACCCTTTATCTCTATCTCTTTCTTTCTCACACGCAAATAACACGTACTGCGTGTTGTGGATTCCCCCACACTTTACTGCCTTCCTTTTGGCTCATGAAGTTTAGTGGGCTTCTTCCTTTAAGCAAAGCAAGTGCAACTTTCCTCTTCACAAAATTTCAGAAATCTTACTGCTGATAGTCACGGATGCACATTCTTGTTTCTTGTTGCAAACTGACCTTGAATTTCATCCACAAAGAGAGGAAAGAAAGAAAAAAATAAACAATAAATAAAGGATTAGGTGAGCACTCATCTCTGGCTTGCCAGTTTCCAATGCCATTGTGTGCCTCTGACAGTATCCCCCACCATTGTTCCTCCCAACCCAGTAAGGACTTGGCTATTCCATCCCACCTTACCTTATCTCTTGTCATCTCAATATCCATATTATCTTCGAGGGCTATTGAATTGACTGTTTCGAGACCTCAAAGAAAAAAAAATTCGTAAAAATAAAAAACTAAAACTAAAAAAGAAGCCAAAAGAATAGAACAAAAATTGTCGGTGGGTATTAATCCAAATGATGAATAGGAGTTTAAAGACAGTTTGTCATCTCAATTATGCTTGTTGATGCAAAACGTTTTAAGTAATTATCCATTCAAGCGACCAAAATATATATAAAGTCACTTAAAATGTAATATATATCAATATCAATATATATTGAAAAAAAATGTTTGTTGCTGAACAGTAAGCAGTATGATCATCCTTGCCTTTTACCACTACAACCATGTCTAGGCTTTTCTTATGACTTGCAATTACCTCCCTAGCTACTGAAATTTCCAAATCCTAATAATTGGTCAAGAGACAATTGAACCTTCCCACAAGTAGTACCAAAAAAGCAGTGATACAGAATTACAGATGAGATCAAAGTTCCTCATAATGTCTTTGACTCTTAATCAATGGGTTAGAATCTTAATAGCCTAAATTTCATATAATCCCTACAGGAACCATTCCTTTCAATGATTTCTCTTCATATGCCTTTCTTATGAGTGCCAGACCCAGTCGCATAATGGACAACGTCTTACAGATGGATTGGGTGGCTGAGTGCTGGCTTTTTGTTGGCACTCATGCAATGGTCATTTGGGAAAGTAAAGGCAGGCACAGTATCATTGTGTCAGAACTTTGAAATGCAGTAGGTCACTCCCTGCCCTTCCTAACCTCAATCCCCAACAATTTTTTTTTTTGGGGGGGACACGTGTAGGCTTTCCAAGGCATACAAATGGCACCCAGGGGTCTCATCGCACTCCAGAAAGATATCTCTGACCATCCACCACTACCAGGCATGCTAATGTGTGTGTGGGTCTCAATGCATATAATTGCTCAGGAGTGAAAAAGAACATTATATTTTGAGTCTGGAAAAGTTATATCAGATAATATTACCTGAAATGATATCTGCAAAGAAACATTTTGAGTCTGAAAAGGCTATATCAATAATATTACCCGAAAATAAATGCTCATTGTCATGTTTGTTCCATTCAAAATGATTATAAAAACTGCCAATGATCAATCTCTCTCTACCGCATTTTTAGGAGTTCAAGAACTCACAACACGTCAGGAAGATTATTATTAAAGGAAGGAGACTGCCAAACATTCCATATTTCTACTCCAAAACCTTGAAAGTTCGAAATTAACAAAAATACAGCGATCTTCAAATTGATACTCGCATTCCTTTGTACAATAGGCAGCTTTCAATAATTTGCATGAAAACATCGTTCTGATTAAAATCTGACAGTGCCTACTTGATTTTTATAGTGAGAATGAATATTCTACATAATTCTCATTTTTTGTATCAAACTATTCTCCTTCACTGACAAAGTTTGCTTGCTTCGAAAAAGAAATATTATAAAAACAGAAAAGAAAGAAAAGAAGAACAAATGGACAAACACTATACCGTTGAAGATGGTGACTCAGTGATCTATGAGTTTGGCAGTGGCATTAGGTCCTAGGATTGAATCCCGCAACATGAAGTGCTTAGGATTATTAGTGATCCATTGGCTCATGGACCATTGATGCTCTCGTGGGGCTGGGATCAGGCTATAACTCAAGTCCGACTTATAGGGAGTAACTACAGTTCTAACCATCTAGGCCCCTCCTATCTAGCTTCCTAGCGGGTTGGATGCATCATGCTACTATGTTCACGTTCTGGTAGGAAAGTCATCTTTGATTGCCCCCTCCAACCCTTTTTTGCTAAGAAAAAAAAATGACAAACACTATAGGAGTGATTTTAAGATTGGCATTTCAGTTGTGCACTATTCTTTCTTCTCCTATTATAAATTAGGAAGTGTTTTTGCACAACTCTCGTACAATATTGCAACTTATAAAAGGTGCTGATTACGCGCAAAGAATAACGCGGTAGTTGTAGCACAGTTTTGGGGTGTCGATTCCACAGGGAGACAAATTAAAAGAATAGTAGAAGAAATAAAGAAACTAAAGGAAAATATTAAATAAGTAATGGAGAACAAAGATTAATTTTAATTGCAAATTAAAGTGAATCAAAGTACTTAACTGAAAAAAATACTCAAATTTAACAAACAGTAGAGCGTTGGGAATCCCTTGCACAAATCCGGTATTTTAATTATTCTTAATTCATTAGATAACTCAATTAGGAATTCAATTCTCCAAATTCTCAATCGGAAGGTATAGATTTATAAACCAAAATTAAACCAAATGTAACCTTTTGAAAAATTATTCATCACTTTTAAAATACATAAATTACTATCCCTATTAAGAAAATCCAACGACGACAATATACTCAAGGAGCGATATTGCAGCAAAGAACTAAATCAATATAGATAAATAATTGATTCAAACATAATCAAAGAACCAATCCATTCAATAGAAAAAGCATGACTGAATCCATAAATAGAATAAATTCTATGATTATTCGGAGAATAAAACATCAACGATGAATTGAGAATGATAAAACAAAAGAGTTTTAGTAATTGAAGATCAAATACATAAATTAAAAATAAATTAAAAATATCATCTAATGTGCAAGTTCATCCCTAGCCCTACTTGAGAATTTAGTTACCCATAAATATTCTGAACAACAAAAATCTCCAGAGAAAACTGAAGCGAACGGTGGCCATGGAAGTGATTTTCTCCTCTCTCAGATCTGCCTCTTGTGCCTCCTCCTCCCTTTTATTTCGTGCTAATGATATCCTTATATAGGGTAGGAAAGAAACCCTAATGTCATCTTAATTTCCGCATAAAAAAATCGCCTAAATTTTAGGACTTATCTTGGCAGTCACGTACATGCTCCAGGAGTTCGAATTTGGAAATCCTTATTATAGGCAAATTTATAGCCCTTTAAGATAACTTTCTAACTCATCAAGAATCACATCAATCCGATATGTGAGTGAAAAGTTACGGTCAAAATACTAAAGTATATTCAGACTGTCTCCTAGCGAATTTCGGATCTGGACTTCTTGTGGTTTCCTTTTGTGATTTCTTTTTCTTTTCTTTCAAATTGCTCTCAAACCCTATGAAAGTCCTCCTTTGAATATGACTGGACTTGACTTGATCTTTTATAAACTCTGAAATTAAACGTAAAAAAAATGCTTAGGAGTATCCAAATGTAAATAGAAACTCAATTCAAGAATACACATTAATTCCTATGATTTCTATTCACATTTTAGTATTTTAATCTAATAATAGGGTATTTAGAGTGCACTTTCGCACACTCATCACACCCCCCAACTTACTCATTGCTAGTCCCTAGCAATTTTCATATCAAAATAACGAGAGAGACCAAAGAAAATCACACATAATGGCTATCAAGTCACACTTTCCAGATTCACATATCAAAACAATCTAAGGAATCCTATAACCTAACAAGATCAATCCACCTATAGCAATCCACTGAGTGTGTGTGTGTTCTCCAAGCCATAACCATCTTACCACTAACTTTTGACACATGCAACATCAAGAACGTCTCAAGCAAAATGTTCAACTCCATAACTCACGGGTATAATAGTGTTTCGTGTAAGGGCTCTCTCTATGGAGTTGACAATGGGTGTACACACACTTTCATGGGAAATGAGGCAATTATGTACAAGCAACAAGCAAACATTGATCTTATGATAGAAACACTTACAAATGAGACTTCCACCACTCTTTCCAAAAGCTTACTTAGGATCAGAACGGTCAACACAAAGGGTTGTAACGTGGCTTGGGTTCGGGGCTATATGAAAAAAAACAAAAGAGGGATGAAAAAGGATTCAAAAACTTCCAAGTACATACAAGGAGAATTTTATTAAATACTCAATAGACCACACTTCTCACTTGATGTACTCTCCAACTTTTCAGATGATCAAATAATAATTCTTTTCCTTCTTCTTCCTCTTCTCTCTTCTTTTTTTTTTCAACAATATGATGGCCAAACACATGCCAATTTGGTATTTTTTCCATTTCTACCAAACTTCTTTTTTTTTTTTTTTTTTTTTTTTTTCTTTAATTCACAATGACAAAACAAAAGAAAGAAAATATAAATTCCACACCTAGTATACACTTGGAAGTAAAAAGGATAAGAAAATCAGTGTATAGGTTATACTCCAATGTGGAGAGGCATGGATGATATGGGCATACGAAAAGAAAAAGCTACATGTGTTTATTGGCTCAAAGTTGGCTACTAGGGGTCTATGATAGAGAGGGATAGCTTGAAAGGCTCAAACGTTAATCCTAAGTTGACCTTCGTCATATCCCAAGTATATCCACCATCGTACCACAAACCATGTAATGATGTTCTCAAAAGAAGTGCCCAATTCAACAGATCAATAAACGCTTATCACAATTTACTGCATTTGTATGCTCTCAATTCTCTCCAAACTCACATGAGTACTTAAGCAAAAGAGTTCTCTAGCTACATGTATCAAACCACCGTCTTACCACAAAGCTTGGATAAGTGCATTAAGGGTTCTGTGAATGCTTAAGCAAAAATGATTATGGTGGGTTTGGTGAATTCACGAAGATGATTATGAATGAGAATGAGTACACATGTGAAAATGATGCACGTGTGATGCAAATTAAAAAAAAATTGACACATGAAAATATGCCACAGAAATCCAACAAGCATTTTAAATACTGAATTTGCACCACCACCCCCCAATTTAAATGAAACATTGTCCTCAATATTTAAGAATCAAAATTGAATGGGGAGTAACTGAAAATGGTAGAATACACCTGATGAGTGACATGGGTAGCTCGCTACGCACCAATGATGATAACCTGAACTGAAAGAATAAAACCAACCTATAAAGAAAAACAAAGAAAACAACAGTAAACAAAAAGGAAAAGAAAGAAAATAAGAGAAAATAAAAAATAAAACAAAACAAAACAAATAAATAAAGAAAAACATCCCTGGATGGTGTGGTCAAGGTTGATAGACTGGATCCACAAGTGGAATGTCTTCCACTTCCGGAACTTGCCTATCAATTAATACTTTAAGGCGTTGACCATTTACTTTAAAGATCCGACCATCCTTAGGATCTTCTATTTCTACTACCCCATTCACAAAAACATTCTTTACTACAAAAGGGCCAGTCCACCTAGACCGAAGTTTTCCTGGGTGCTTATGGAGTCTAGAATCATATAAGTATACTCGGTCATTAGGCTCATACCTCTTCCTAAGAATATTTTTACCATGAAATGCTTTCATTTTAACCTTATAATTTTTATATTTATGCAAAGGTTTCAATTTGACTCTTGATGCTTTCATACTTACAGGAATCTGTCTTTCACCTTTGTTAGGCAACTCCTCAAATTTCAGTTGCCAAGCCCGTGTGCCATAATCCTGAGTTTCATCAAAAATAGCACAAGTATCAGTAACATCAGATGAATCACTAATATTATCAAACTCAGAATTAACAAGGGAATATTCAAGGGGATCAAAATCATGAGTTGTATGAACTCCTTTGTCTACGAGTGCGTCAATCATGTATGTTTGGTGGCACTCATCATCTGGTTGTTGTTTCTCAATATGGAAAATGTTGACCTCCATGGTCATATTTCCAAAAGATAGCTTCATCAACCCATTCCTGCAATTTATAAGTGCATTAGCTGTAGCAAGGAAAGGTCTACCTAATATGAGAGGAATCTTAGAGTTAGACTCAACAACTGATTGAGTGTCCAAAATTAAGAAATCAACAGGATAATAAAATTTGTCAATTTGGATCAAAACATCCTCAACTATCCCTCTCGGTTTCTTAACTGAACGATCAGCCAACTGAAGCACAACAGAAGTAGGCTTAATTTCACCCAAACCAAGCTGCAAATAAATGGAATAAGGCATCAAATTAACACTAGCTCCTAGATCTAGCAAGGCTTGTCCAAACTCATGATTCCCAATAGTACATGCAATCGTTGGACAACCAGGATCCTTGTACTTAGGAGGAATTCGCTGCTCAATTAGAGCACTAACTTGCTCTGTCAGAAATGCTGTCTTCTTAACATGGTGCTTCCTCTTAACTGTACACAAATCTTTAAGAACTTTTGCGTAAGTGGGAACTTGTTTAATAACATGCAAAAGAGGAAGGTTAATCTTTACCTGCCTGAGGTTCTCCAAGATTTCATTACTAGAATCCAAAGTTCGCATACCAGATTTTAAAGCTTGAGGAAATGGTACCTTAACTGGACTCTTGATTACCTCGGCTTCCTTGGGGAACTCGGTACTATCATTGCTTTGTTCCTCTTCAACATCCGCTGGCTTTTCAGTTGTTGGGATGTGTAAGGACTTACCACTTCTTGTCACAATGGCATTGACCTCTTTCAAATTTTTTTGTGCCATATGCTGACCTTGGGGTGCGGATTGAGTTTGAGAAGGAAACTTGCCACGATCATTCACACTCAAGGAGCTCATTATCTTGGATATATGACTCTTTATCTCTTTGTTTTCTTCAACAACCTGCATAATTAAAGATTCAAACTTTTGATTAGTTTTACTCTGCGCCTCAATAAAAGCATGTAAAGTATCTTCTAAGGGGCTCCTAGAGAATGAAGGTGCAGGATATGATCTAGGGGGTTGTGCAGGTGGCTGGTCTTCAGACTTCCAGCTAAAATTGGGGTGATTACGCCATCCCGGATTATAGGTATCAGAGAAAGGTGTAAAAGGCTTCTTGTACATACCTAAGGCATTACATTGTTCCTCATACATCCCTCTCATCTCAGCAAATGTGGGACACTCTTGGGCAAGATGATCTACCCCGCCACACACAAAACATGGTCCAAAAGACTCCGAATGATTAGCCACGTGTGTTGGCTTTAAGTCTTTAGTCTTTAAAACCTCTAACTCCCTAGTGAGCATCTCAACCTTAGCCTTTAGGTTATCCTCTTCCCTGAGATGGTAAATTCCACCACTATTTAGGTTTCCTGCAGGTCGTGACCTATTTGTGCTCTCAGTAGCACTAGGTCCAGTCCAAGTGTGAGCTTTTTCAGCAAGCTCATTGAGGTATTCTATGGCCTCATCAGGATCTTTCTGTAAGAACTCACCATTACACATCATCTCCACAAATTGGCGCTCTCTAGGTGTAAGTCCCTCATAAAAATAGCTCACTAAGCGCCAATTCTCATACCCATGGTGAGGACACATACTCAATAGCTCCTTAAATCTCTCCCAAGACTGATACAAAGTCTCACTGTCCTTTTGTGCAAAGGTGGAGATTTGCCTTTTTAAAGCATTGGTCTTATGTTGGGGAAAGTATTTATTAAAGAAGATCTGAGTCATCTCATTCCATGACCCAATAGATCGTGGTCTCAGTGAGTATAGCCAACTCTTAGCTCTATCCTTCAAAGAGAAAGGAAAGAACTTAAGTCTCACAATGTTATCAGTTGCATTATGACTATGAAAAGTCGCAACTACTTCCTCAAACTCTCTAATGTGCACATATGGATTTTCATTTTCCAAGCCATGAAAAGTAGGGAGTAACTGTATCATCCCTGTCTTAAAATCTAAGTGGCGAGTATTGGCTGGAAATATAATGCATGATGGTGTGGCTGTGCGTGTAGGATGGAGGTAATCTTGAAGGGTCCTAATGGGTTGATCTTCGTGTTCACTCATTTTCTCAGAATAAAAAAAATGATCAAATAAATGATTAGAAGAAAGAGGGAACGAAGTTACCGCCTTTACAAACTGCTGAAAAGAAAAATTATCTAACAATTCTTCTACTGTCTCCCCGGCAACGGCGCCAAAATTTGGTTACGCCCAAAGAATAACGCGGTAGTTGTAGCACAGCTTTGGGGTGTCGATTCCACAGGGAGACAAATTAAAAGAATAGTAGAAGGAATAAAGAAACTAAAGGAAAATATTAAATAAGTAATGGAGAACAAAGATTAATTTTAATTGCAAATTAAAGTGAATCAAAGTGCTTAACTGAAAAAATACTCAAATTTGACAAACAGTAGAGCGTTGGGAATCCCTTGCACAAATCCGGTATTTTAATTATTCTTAATTCATTGGATAACTCAATTAGGAATTCAATTCTCCAAATTCCCAATCGGAAGGTATAGATTTATAAACCAAAATTAAACCAAATGTAACCTTTTGAAAAATCATTCATCACTTTTAAAATACATAAATTACTATCCCTATTGAGAAAATCCAACGACGACAATATACTCAAGGAGCGATATTGCAGCAAAGAACTAAATCAATATAGATAAATAATTGATCCAAACATAATCAAAGAACCAATCCATTCAATAGAAAAAGCATGACTGAATCCATAAATAGAATAAATTCTATGATTATTCGGAGAATAAAACATCAACGATGAATTGAGAATGATAAAACAAAAGAGTTTTAGTAATTGAAGATCAAATACATAAATTAAAAATAAATTAAAAATACCATCTAATGTGCAAGTTCATCCCTAGCCCTACTTGAGAATTTAGTTACCCATAAATATACTGGACAACAAAAATCTCCAGAGAAAACTGAAGCGAACGGTGGCCATGGAAGTGATTTTCTCCTCTCTTCAGATCTGCTTCTTATGCCTCCTCCTCCCCTTTATTTCGTGCTAATGATATCCTTATATAGGGTAGGAAAGAAACCCTAATGTCATCTTAATTTCCGCATAAAAAAATCGCCTAAATTTTAGGACTTATCTTGGCAGCCATGTACATACTCCAGGAGTTCTAATTTGGAAATCCTTATTAGAGGCAAATTTATATACCTTTAAGATAGCTTTCTAACTCATCAAGAATCACATCAATCCGATATATGAGTGAAAAGTTACGGTCAACAAGTATATCCAGACTATCTCCGAGCGAATTTCGGATCTGGACTTCTTGTGGTTTCCTTTTGTGATTTCTTTTTCTTTTCTTTCAAATTGCTCTCAAACCCCATGAAATTCCTCCTTTGAATATGACTGGGTTTGACTTGATCTTTTATAAACTCTGAAATTAAACATAAAAAAAATGCTTAGGAGTATCCAAATGTAAATAGAAACTCAATTCAAGAATACACATTAATTCCTATGATTTCTATTCACATTTTAGTATTTTAATCGAATAATAGGGTATTTAGAGTGCACTTTCGCACACTCATCAGGTGCACGTTTAGATTAAGAATAAAATAACTTTGAAAAGCTTTTGAGAAAATATTAGTTTTTAAACGTAACCTAATAAAGTATATCACGAAACTCGAATAAATAAAGTATATCACGAGACTCGAATAAATAACTAAATGGCTAAGAAATAATCTAAGTTCAATAAATATTTTATGAAATCCAAATCCTTCGTGAGATCATATATAGATCTCTTGTGGTTGTTTTAAATTATTCCGATTACCATATAATTTGATGTAAACTTACACATAGGATTAAACATGTTTAACTATGGTTAAGCGACACGAGCAATCACATATTGTCAAGCCTTATCTTTGATTCAATAGCACCATCTAGTGAAGTCCAATAGAACAAGTGTAAGAGTTATTCTACATCTAGACACAACATCTATAAAAACAAATTGCGCATTAATATGTCACTAATTATTTCAATTTCGAAACAAATATGCTTAACATTTTCGAACACTTAACGAAATCCTGAGCCCGAGCTTTTGATATGGCACCCGATATGGCACTGACAAATGGTAGTGCCATGTTGGTATATATATAACTCGTTTTTGTAGTGAGTCTGTATAAACTAAGTAACTCATGGTTTTGGACATGGGATTCCAACGAGTGATAGTTCTTACACTTATATTTTCTAATCAAGCATGCTTAATATTAAAAAAAACTAATAACTTAGTACAAATAGTTTTAGGGTGGATCATTTTCACTATCGATATACAGAATGCATCTAGGAAGATTATCTCTAAGGGTATAAAACCAAAAATTGAGTTGGTTGCTATCCACTGTGACACAAAGTGCATATATCGATTTTGAGATCAATGAATTTTGGCTATTCTCCAATCCTTATGTTGTTGGATGATTTCATGAATATAATCAATAATCGGAGTGATTTGCCAGCTAAGTGGTGAATCCGTGCTTTCGATGGTCGTTATAACAGTTTGTGCATCGCCCTCCAGTATTGCTTGCCTTTTTTGTAGTTGTGTTGCTAATTGTGATGCCAAAAGAGCTGCAGATGCTTCTGCTATCATTGGGTTTGTGGTATAGATTTTTTAGGTTCTTATCTCCAAAATTTTCCCATTATGATGCCTGAGTACTACAAAGATTGCTGAGAAAGATTATTTAACTGTTGCATCAAAGGAAAAACTCCATTGATTATGATGGTTCCAAAAGCTTGCTTTGAATTACCATTTAGTTGGTGCGTAAACATATGTTATCAACAAAGGATGATATGGATGATCAGAGTAAATTAAAACTAAAATTGCATTCATATTAATATGTACAGGTTCTACTTCTATATCCGGGCACCACTAAAGTAGTAGGCCTATTTTTTTAATATTAGTCCTTAAATTTCTAATTGCTTTGGGTCTAGGCCCCTACAATTCCATGACATTGTCTTCATTCAAATAGGGAAGACATTTTAGAGCTTGCCTCAACAACTTTTTTAGATCTTCCAGATGTCGATTCCATTGGCCTGTGACACGGAGATGAATGAGCATGACCTTTAAATTTGTTATCTTCCTTGTTGAGCCCGATTGCATCTCTAGCAACGTGAGAGCTGGCCTTTTGGATTGACTATCCGAATTTAGTGGAGCTGAACGTGCACTAAGAATAAGTCCAGCTTCATTGAGGTCTTTATCAGAAGGGAAGAGTGGACTTGATAGGCTTGAGTTGCTAGGCCTTGAAACAGATGAGTTATGGGCTTGCTTGTTAATAAAAAAAAAAAGGAGCCTTGCTTAAAGAGGTTGGAAAACATGAAGTTGGGCTCACCGAGAAGGGCCTTGTTTTGTTGGGCTTTTGTGTTTGGCTTGTTGAGCTTTATATCCCAACATAGCAAGTTGCGTCTGTCACCACTGTGATTTCTAGGGAGGAGATCTCCTTACTGTTGCCATTGTGTTTTGGGATATAAATCCCAACTGTGACATCGTTTCCGTCTTATCAGGTAATACAAATCGAGTTCTAGGAGGTGAAATAATTAAGTTTTGTCTGATTATGGATTGCGGATCACAATGTAGAAATTAATATCAAGATTGATCTGAGTTAGTGAGTTAAATGGGCTAAGGGACTATAGTGAAACAGTTGGCTTGACTTGCAGAACGTAGGAAAAATTGTCAGAACAAGAGAGAGATGGAGGGATTCCTATTGCCTAGCTTGGTTGAAATTTTTTATGATCAAATAGGTGTAGCCCGTGATGCTCTTGCTAGTGAGTTCCTTCGTGTTAAGCATTGAAAATTTATAGCATGCTACACTTTGTTGTTATCAACCATAACTTCTTTTCCCTTTGAGTTTTGTGATTGGGTCTCCTCACTAGATTTGGGAAGTGAAGATTAGGACTTGTGTTTGCTAACTATCTATTTGAGGAATTGTCTAGGGGGGATTTGGGTTGAAGTATTCCACTCTAAGCCAAGGTTTGAATGGGAGGCAAGTTTGAGGGATAGAACTTGAGATAGGTGCAAAAAATTTGTGAATACCCTAGTATTCCACATGTGTAGCAAAAATCTGATGACCTCTCATATTTGAATGAGACCAATGTTTCTTTGTTGTGAGCTCTTGGCAAAGAAAATCATTGCTTCAGTGGGTTGGTTATATCTATTTCAACTTTGATCCCATTGTATTTCCTACATGCTATACCAAATTGTGGGTCTTCTTCTACCTTTAACAAATTTCCTAGTGCTTTCCCAATGTTGGTAGCATTGTCCAAAGTTATATAGTCCAATGGTAAACCATGAATTTGCACGTAGAAAATAGAGTGATTCAAACAAATTTCTTGCAATGTTAATCCTGAAGGCCATGTTTTTAGGATAAGGAGATGACCTTTGAAGTTCTGTGGTGCTTGATTAAGCACCCTAAGTTTGTCCTAAGTGGACTGGAACATGAAAAGGAACCGGTTAGCCTCCAAATCTTCAAACATGAATTTTTGAGTGAAGCTCCAAGCAGCTTTGATGCTCAAGTGTATTGCAAACTTGTTGACAGGTCTATCGGCAACTAGCCGACCTACCAGTGTCATATCTAATGTCTCTTTTGCAGCTTCTATTGTAGGTTCTAAGTTCAGATCCTACCAGGAAATGGCTTCGGTTTGGGTGATTAGGGAGTCCATATCCATGGCGTTTGAAGATTGATAAAAATCTTTGTTGACATTTCAAAGAGAAACTGGGGTTGACTTCATATTGAAGTGGATATTCACTATTTAGTGTATAGAGACTCTAGATAAAGAGTAGTTTTTGTATTGGTGAACAAAAAATCTTTTTTCATGTGTTATATAACATGGACGTATGTCGCTTAGCTTTGTAAGCTAGGTTAACTACCTTGTGATTAAGGACTTATGACCCTATCATATTCGTTTGTTCCCCTTGTCTTGTGTGCTTATGTTTTGCTCGCCTTCTTTTTGTTCACCACCAGCTTGTTTGCCTTGTTCTTGCAAGTTTTTTCTCGTTTACTTTGGTCTTTTTGTCCTTGACTACTCGCATACTGTGCCCCTACTCACCTTGTGAGGGCTTTTGACTTTGGCGGGCTTTACTCCAATTCCAATTCCTAACACATAGTACATTTATATTTTTATCCATTTAATTATTAAGATCTAAATTACAAATTTATCATTTTTTTTCCTTTGCACAAAAAGAATGTTTGTACATTTGATCGATCAATTCAGCTCTGTCCCCTTTCTAATATTTAAGATAAAATGCTTGAAAGTTAAATAAAAAATGAAGCTGCGTATATAAAGGTGGGGGAATGAATGGACCACATTCGGTAAAGATCGATATCTTTTTAAGTTCTTACTCCAATATGAAAATGTCAATTACAAGAAACATATAAACAAAGTAGATGGTATAACATTTATTAAATATTTATATGGATATCAATTAATAAGATAATTTGTCAAAAGCCTGTGGTCTGATAACATAACATCTAAGTCTCCAAAATAGAAGTCTTGAATTCGACCCTCTCTCCCAATATATAAAAATAAATTAATTAATATGATAACATGATAAGGTTTATTTTTTTTATTTGTTTTTCTTCAGATTCTAATAAGTATTCCAAAACAACAAACAAGCTAGTTGGTAATTAAAATAATCTTAGGAGTTGAGTCTTGAGAAGAAGTAGAACGGCCCTTCCCAAGTTGTCCCTGTGATAGAGGCAAAAGATGGGTCCTCAAACGGAATTTCGAAGTCTCTCAAAAGCTACAAAAACCTCGACATGCTTTTGGACAGAGTGAGAGTAGTGGAAATCATGTTGACTCGTAGTGTATCTGCTTCGACCTCACCACAAACCTGAAAAACCACACATTCTCTCTCTCTCTCTCTCTCTCTCACTGTTCATTCTGGTATGCAAAGAACCACTCTTACCCATTCTCCGCTGTCTTTTCTGCTATCCTTTTTCATTGTATATTGCTTGTGGTTCCCGAGAAAGCATGGTAAAGGATAAATAAGCTTGTCAATCTTTTGGCGACCGATTTTTATCCTGAAGTTATCTCGGTAACCGAACGTTTGATTTCCCTTTTTTTTTTTTCTTTCTTTTCCTCTGTTTTCCTAGCAGCCAAACGGAGAATGATTTCGTATTTTAATATTCCTTCTAGCTTCTGTGATACGTTTCGGCTCTTGTGTGCTATTTTCATTTTTGGGCTACCCGTAAATGGAATATTTGGTTTGACTTTGGTATGAAATGGTGTATGACCAATGTTGTTCGCTTTCTTTAATCTTAGTTCTGGAGCATTTCAAATTTATGATTCTTACTGTCATTGCTTTTATATTGTTTCTGCAACGCTTACATATCTCTGTATTTATGTGTCTTATGTCTAAATGCATTTGTTTTCAACATTTTTCTCTGTATTTATATTTCGTACTAATATCATTACATAGTAGAATGAAATTTGGCATCTGGGTCGAATTGCAAGACAGTGATTTCTCTTTTGGTAAGTTGCAGAAGGGTGATTTATGTGTTCTCTTACTGAATTCTGTAGGCATTTACATCATTGCATAATTTCTGCGAGTTTGATTATTTTCTGTGATGGAGCCTTGGAGTTACACATCAGAAGGGAAAGGCCTTTTGTTTCCTGATGAAATAGATTTACAAGTTGATGCTTTTGCTAGAAGCAAAAAACCATTAATGGAATGGGACAATAAACCCAATTTTAGTTTTGAAACCAACGGGCTTGTATCTGATAGAGAAGCGGTTGAGAGCATGGATTTTGTCGAATTGGGATTCCCTGACTTTGTGAGAAAACCATTTCATGGTAACCAAGGATTAGAGATGTTAAGTGGTGAGGTTGGCAGCAGTTCTAGTCAAAGAGCAGTTTCTCCATCGTGTATTATTACCTCAAATTCATGCTTTGAAGAAGTGGCTTCTGAAGAAAAGCTTTCAAGTTCAGGCATGGAAACTAACAACCAAGATTTATCACTTATTGATTTGAAGCTAGGGAGATTGGCTGATTGCAAAGGTGCAGAGAGTAGCAAGCTTTTTAAACACAGACCGGTTTTGTCATCTGCACCACCATCCTTGCTGACAAAGCGAGCACGCAAAGCAAATTCACACTCTCAGGCTGCCTTCTGCCAAGTCCATGGTTGTAACAAGGATTTGAGCTCCTCAAAGGATTACCACAAAAGGCATAAAGTTTGCGATGTTCACTCCAAGACTACCAAAGTTATTGTTAACGGCATTGAACAAAGGTTTTGTCAACAGTGTAGCAGGTTTGTCATGCTTTTCACTTTAGCTTTTGATTTGTTTAAGAGTTTTAATGGTTAGCCTAGCAGATACTTATATGAGCCCGATTCTTATTCACGCGATGTATTAGGGATGCACCATTACTGATGATCCTATTCTTTTTATTTCATAGAGTATGTAGGAAAAATATTTGTTACTTGTGATCGAATTGCAAAATATACATTTATTTTGGGACTCAGATGTAACAATGATCTAGAAACCAAGAAATGTAATGCACCCTATGTACACAGAAGAGATAAAGAAAGCATGGAAGGAGGCAACGCCTTATGATTATTTTAAGTGTAGAATCTAATACAACCAATCACCTTTTTATTTGATTAATTTTTTCCACAAGTACCTTTGTATTTGATCGATTAACTTCAAGATCATTATTCACCTTAGCTTAGTTACAGTGCTTACTTGTTAGCCTGATACGAATTGTGGTCTCTATTCTTTAATTAGGTTTCATTTGCTGGCTGAATTTGATGAAGGGAAGCGAAGTTGTCGTAAACGCTTAGCAGGCCATAATGAACGTCGAAGGAAGCCTCAGTTAGATACCCTTTCTGGTAAACATAAGCTGCTTCAATCATATCAAGGTATAAGACTTTCAATCTCCCTAATAACTTTAATAGACAAAAAAAAAAACTTTAATAAGACTTTCAATCTCCCCAAAAAAAAATTGCAAAAAAGTTGATTTTGTCCTAAACTTTTTCAAATTCAGATGTTAGGCTCTTAAAGATACATTTCTCAGATCCATCTCTAGCTAGCTGTTCGTCATATTTTCAATAATAGGTCACTGGACCAGACAATGGCAGTAAAGCCTAGCTCCTCATTTAGAAGTATTGTAACTTTGTCTTAAATATATTTTGATGATGAGAGTGTAAAATTACTAAAAGTAGAAAAGGAAAGTGAGATAAATTTTTGTACGGCCTCAAGATGCCAGATCAACTAATTTGATTTTAATTACCTTTTTTGGAGCACAATGACTATTTCTGTGGTTAGAACTTTGTCATTAGAGGTAATTGACTTCAATAATTTTTTATCCCACTATATCTTTGTTATTTGTCATAGATATTGAACCTTTTGACCAGGCCGATTCTATAGATATCAAAAGAAAAGAAATATAAGCAGTAATTTTCCATCAATGAAAACTAGGGGAAGTGGCCACATCAGCCATCATTGAGCTCCTCTTAATGCTGTCTATCCAATTCGTTTTTTTAACGTTGTGACCACTGTGATTCACTTTCTACCAACAGATTGGTTCATATGGGGGACAAGTTATATATCTGCTGATGCTACTTTTCATAATACAGGTGCACTATGTCCAGATAAAATAAGGCTATAGACCAATTATGCATGGTTGTGATCTAGTCAAGGGATATGAACTGCTTTTGCAGTTTGACCAAAAAGAATTGAATGAGCCTGTTGTAAATAATTGTACAAGCAGTAATTGATTAATTTAAATATAGAGGATATTTTGGTTAAATATATTAACCTCTTTCAGTATGGATTGTCTAGTAGTCAAGACTTATGAAATCTAAGAGCTAATGGCATGATCAGTAAGGGATCATAAACTGAAATATGCAAAGGCTATATGTTCTGAGATCTAACCTTCCTCTAGCAATGAGTTACTTTTCATCTTTGACTGTAGAATCTCGTTTTGGTAATGGATGTTCTACCATTTCTCTAACATTATAATGGTTTTGCAGACACCAGATATCTGGGGACTTCCTTCCCAAAGAGAACACCGTTCGTTTTCCCGGACATTTTTCGAGCTGGCATTGTTCATCCAGGAAAATCTGATCAAGCTAATTGGTTTACTCATATCAAGTTAGAAGGGGAGTCATTTTACAGTCCTCAATCGGCAATACCTCTCGCAAATGGGCAGTTGATCCCAAAATCTTTCCTTCATCTGCATGACATTGGGAAACAACATTGTTTGGGAGTGCCTTCAGCAGGAACTGAAAACTGTGATGTTACTGTTTCAACCATTCAGGAACTATCTGGGGCCCCGATCTCCAGTCGTGCTCTCTCTCTTCTGTCAGCCCAATCACAGGGCTTGTCAAGTCATTTGACAGGAATTCCAATGGCTAGCCCCCAGATTATGCAAGGTGACTCTGCCCATCATGTTGGTGTTCAAATTTTTGAGAAGCCGTTAAGGGCAAGCTCTATGGAGCAATGCGGACCAAGTGGACTCTATTCACATGGGCTGAACTCCATGGACGTTGGTAAGATGGGATCTATAATGTTTTCTGATGCTAGTCATGCTGCTGATTTTCAAGTCTGTACTGAAGGGGGTTTTCAAGATTCGGGTATGCTGAATGCTAAGTATTGTCCATCTCCTGAACATGGATCCACAGTTGATTGGCTCCAATTGTCATCACATCTTCAAAGAGTGGAACGACAGAAAAATTCCATTCAAGTAAAGCAGGAAAATGAGGACTCGTGCTATTTCCCAACCTTTAGAGTGGTATGCAATCAACAAGGTACGAAAACATATCCCTATTGACTGGTCTTTTCTGTCACACTTTGAAAGTGAGGATTGCTTCCCTGGTAAAATTATTGTTATAGTGTGATAGTGCATCGGTGTAGGCAAGGGTACAAGGATTTTAAGGTAGTGCATGTTGAAGTAGAAGCATAATTAAGACAAATTTATGACTATCAACAAATCGTGTACCATCATCAGTATATTATAGGAAGAAATAAGAGCACGTAGCTACTTATGCTGTTGAATTGAATAATGTTGTTGAGTAACAATATGTTGATCCTTTACTTTGGGAGTTATCCAAAATTTGATGTCAGCTAAAAGAGACTAAGGATTTTGATATACTAAATTTCCTTAGAATGAGTAAGCTTTTTTATTTTTTTATTTTTTCAGCAAAATGAGTAAGCTCATAAGAAAGGTAAATCACCTTTTGTATGCCGATTACACCTGGTTATTGCAATGTTTAAATTGACACAGTTTTGTTGGTGCAGGTTAAGGGGAGGCAGTTTAGGACATGCTGCAAATGATTCACTAACTTCATTTGTGCTGTTTCAATGGATCATAGAAACTTTGGATACCGTAAGTTGGAGCATTCCTACTTTAAAAAGGTAAATAAGAATGATTTGCGGCTTTCTCTACTGTAAAGTAATGCAAGTTTGCATCTGTAAGTCCTTCTAAGAACCTTTATTCCCTTTGTTTCTATTCCCTCTGTTTCTACAAACATTATGCTAATCCAAGGATTTTAGCTATTGATGAACCTAATGAGAAGTGATACCCCCAGTATCATACAAGTAATGAGAACGGAAACGAAACAGCAAGTTGCTAGCTAGTAAAACTTGCTCACACGGGTCTGAACGCATTTCAATCAAGACTGATATCTCAATAATGGAGAATCTTCCTTTGTTGATGCTCTTAAAAAGCCCCTACCTGCAATCTCTTTTGGTTGCACTAGTGGGTAGGTTTGAAAAATGCAATAAAAGAATGAGGCGACCGCCAGAAGTAATTAGAAGTCATCTGTCACTAATTGGCATCTTAAAGATATCGTTCTTATACGAGATTGGTGGTAGGGTAATTGACATTACTGAACATAAATAGATAAACCTTGACCTACTGGGTCACAACTTCCCGTCGTCATCGTCTTTATCTATTAAAATAATGCTGCAGTGGGAGTGTGCATGCGGTTGGAACTTCCTCCTGGTTGGTGCCATGATGACTTTTCTGCATCTTTTTTCCAACCACTATGTGGGTATAAAATTTCTCCTAAAAGTTTTGGGTTTTGGTCAAGTTATGCTTTGCATATATATCATATCACGAAAGAAAGCATGTTGTCTATGTTGTTCCTCTAAGTTTATCCACTTCCAAATGAAGGAAAATTGGACATGTATATGCAAGCCTAAATCCATGGGAGGACTCGGGTTAAGATTGACCTCTAATTTCAGTCAGGCCCTACTCTCCAAGTTAGGATGGAATCTTCTCAATAATGAATCCAGCATGTGGAAGAGTATCATTGTTGAAAAATATGTGCAACAAGCTTCTTGGTTGAACATTCTCGGGAAACCAACTGACTGCTTTATGGAAAAGTTCGCTAAAATAAAGAGATTTTTTAGCCTCGAGCTTATGTATGCAGATTAACAATGGAATTAGTACCAAAGTCTGAACAGACCCTTGGATACCTTCTCTATCTCCTCAATCCCGAATCCATCATCTCCTAATATAATTCAAGAATCACAATTGAGAGTTTATGAATTAATCCTTGAGGAACCCAGGAGGTGGAATTCCCTCCTCTTAAATTATCTCCTCTCAGGATACTACCTGAGAAATTGAAAAAATACCTCTCGCCCAACTTCATTTCCATAATATTAGGAACACAAATGGATGCATCACTCCTCTAGAAAATTTGCATACTTAGCCTTAGTAAATCAAATCAGCAACAATGCCCCTTCTTTGGTCTGGAAAAAAATGTGGGCTCTAAAAATTCGAAACAGACTCAAGCCCTTCATATGGAAAGTCTTTAATAACATCATTCCAACAAGATCCTTAGTAAAAAAAAAATACATCTCACAGTATGAAGAACATTTGGTTTGTCCTATTTGTAACTAGAAAACATTTCTCATCTCTTTCTAGAATACCCCTACTCTAGAGTTCTGTGGAGACAATTCCCCTGGCCTCTCAATATCTCTTCCCTTGGAGGACAGGATGTTAATACCTGGATTATGTGTATCTTAGATCTTGAGACTAAACTTCAAATTGTAGAAGCTGATATCCACAAATTTCAGTTATTTGCTGCAATTGCTATGGATAACCTTTGGTTCTATAGAAATCAGATTGTTCACAATTCTAAAAGGCTTTCCATAGGCCAATTTGTATTAAGAGTCAACCAGTCATATAGAGACCACTGTAGTGCATAGGACTAGAAAGAACAAAAGCAAAAAACCAATTGGGCTCCTCCTCCAAAAAAAGTGTCAATAACCTTTGATGTTGCAGTAAGGGCAAGTGGCAATACCTCAGTTGCAATATGCAGACCACACAACAAAGAAATCTTATTCATAGTAGCTGAACACTCAAGGAGCTGCAATCCAATCCAAGGGGAAGCCATGGCAACATACATAACAATGAAAGAAGCACATTGAAAACAATTGAAAAACATTAAAGTAGAAGGAGACTCTCAAAGAACTATAATAGCTTTAAAGTAATAAGCAAGAATTAAAGACTAGATTGTAGAAGGCATCATAAAGAATACAAGAATAAATGTTGAGCAACTTTGAATTATATGTAGAGTACTACTAGATCTTTTAATAATCTAGTTGTACTCTCTATCTCAAAATCGATGCGTGCTTGCAATTATACAATAGGCAGCATCCAACAATGTAATTGAAAATATACCCTTAATCAAAATTTCACCATACTTACTAGATTTTCACAATCGAAAAGACACACCATCATTTGTATAATTAATACATAGTAATAAGACTCTTATTAATAATGAATAGTTACTTTCTTGGGAAAATAAAATAAAATAAAACAAAAGTGGACATGCACTCATTAAAATGGGACAAGTGCGCACAGTGCTCAGTTATATTTTGTTTTATTTATTCTATGCGTGCCCGTTCCGCTTGCAAATGAAGCTGTTGCCGTCGTGCTTCGCGCTCAACCTGTTTCAATCCCTCTGGCGTCACTGCTTACGCATCTTAGCGGCACTAAAATCATGCACCTTGATGATTATTATATTTCCCACGAGTGGATTGGATCGCCTAAGCCCTCTGAGCAAGTGTTTGTATTTATATATTGATATTCGTATTCTTTATATATCTCAATAGTTCTAAATCTTAAAGTTAGGTAATAATTTAATCACAGATGTTCTTAGTAAGGCCAACGTAGCAATCTTTCCCACCCCCTGCCTCCGCCTAGGCAAGGTGGCCATCTCAGTCCCGCTCTCGTCTCATTGTCGAAGATTTCCATCCTAATAAATTTTCAATGAGCAGGGAAAACTTGTCTTTGACTCTCCCCATGATGACGAAGGGTTTGGGCAGGTGGGCTGGGTCGGTCTGAACCCAACTCCATAATTGTTAGCATATAGAGACTTTGTAAATGTTCACTTTCACTTCTTCAAATCGTCGCGATTTTGGAATAAATTAACTTAAATTATCTCGATTTATCACTTTGCTTGAAATTGTAATATAAATCGAACGAACATTATCGATATATATATATATATATATATATAATCGGACATGTGTGTCTCCCAATATTCCCCGTGTACTTTTTTTCCTTAATTTTTCTACATTTTATTTCATATAATATATACCCAATATCTAACAGACTTTCTATAATTTTAAGTCGGAAAAAATATATAATTTATTTTATTCTCAAGCCATATGTAGAATACATTATCGACAAAATTTAAATGATAAAATTTAATTTGTAAAATTAAAATTTTAAAATTTATCTTCCAAGTCAAAGTATGCCACCACGTAAACACTTTACTAAGTATCCTACACCAATTGGTGCACCACTGCTGATATGACAGGTTAAATTATTTTTAAAAAAAAGAAAGAAAGAGGGAAACGAAATTGTATGAAGAGAATAGAAAGAAGCAGACCGGCTTCATGATTTCATCTTCTCCCTTCGCAACTCAAATCTATTTCTCTATTCCTTTGCTCAAAAATGGCATGGAAATTAATTGAAATCAACATATTTCACTTGACAAGTATAACCGAAAAACAATCACCAGCAAGTTTTCCAAAATCATGCTTCTCTTTAAGATTTTCCTTATTTTCTTAGGAAACAAGCATACTTTTTCCGTTACTAGAGGGAACTAATGCATTTGAAAATCTAAATAGAGAAAACTCAAAAGATGAACAGACCAAAGCATATTTAGGGTTTCCAGGCTCGTCCTTGTAGGCATCAACAATTGCCTAAAAATATCGGGTGAAAGTCAACAATTGTAAATTGAGAAAGAAAAAAAGGGCCAGGGTTAGGGCTTTCCAAAAGAAAAAAAGAAGTCCTACTTGAACATCACGATCGGAGGGAGAAAAGGGAAGGGGGGCCACGGGAGTCATCAAAGTAGTTAATTGTGCATTGGGGAAAGTAGAGGGTTGCGGCTTAGCAAATGGTGTCATTTGGAACCTGAAACCCGTAGAAGCTGGCTTCTGAAACAATGAAGTCTGTAGCTACTATTTCTGTTGTTGTTGAGGCTGAGAAGAGAATGGTGTGGCGAGGAGAGAGCAGCCGAGTTCGGTAGCAAAAGACGGCATCGTTGGTGTCCCGAACATCGGGGCCGAAGTTAGGGTAGCCAAACACCGGGGTCAGAGACGCAATACCAAATGCAAAGGTCGAAGACGGAGTACCAAATGTAGGGGTCAAAGACGGAATGCCAAAAGCGGAGGAGGAAGCTTGAGCTTTGAACATTGTTGTTGTTGTTCGGGTAGTGGAATGATGGTATTTGCTTCCCTCCAGACAACGCCTAGCAGCAACACAAAAAATGCAATGAAACGCGTCGTTTCATTTGGCATGTCAGCATTGGTGCAAAGAGGGGTACGCAATCTGCCTGTAACTAGACTTTTCCATAATAGAATTTCTCAAAAAATATATGTATGTGTTTAGTAATATACACATTAAGTAATAATTTGTACAAATTTTAAATATACAAATCCTGCGTAGGTCTTTTATAAAAATAAAATAAAATTGGACTTCATCATGAAAAAGTAAGGAAAAAAAACCGCTTTGTTCTGGTGGAGCCAACCTTATTACAATTTGCACAAGATTTGTACACTAAGACTTTTACATTACTTATATGAATAAATTATATTAGAAAGATTTTACATCACATAATTAAAATTTATCTTTTAAATTAAATTATGTCACGTGAATAGCATTTAGTATAAAGACATTGTCTTAAAAAATAAATTAATTTAAAAACTTTTACACCACACATTGTTCGCGTAAATTTAGAAAATAAAATAATTCTACTCATATACGGGTCAGATTTGACAGCTCAATTGGGTCTTGTGCGGAAGCGAAAGAACCTACATAGATTTGTTATACGTATTTAACCCGGAGTTATGCGTTATCTTGTCCCACCATTTACTGGGCTAGTAAGCAAAGATCTGAAAAGCCTAAAATGCAAGATCAGGGATTGGGGATCAATTAGAATCGTGTTTTTTTTTTAAAGGAAAAATTAATTTCTAGAGTTTGATCATGTGGCACTCATCAATGTCAGAGATGTCTGACACGTCAACAATATTTGATGATTACGTGGCACTGTTGATCAAATTCCTAGACACACACGTATATATTTTTTATATATAAAAGTGGCTATCTAACGGATCTAACGGATGAACAGTAATTTTTCATTGTTTTTCGTTTATTTCTTTGTTTCCCCCATTAAGTTACCGTTTATATTTATTGCAAGTCCGCTTTTCGCAAGGATCAATCCAAAGAACACCCTCTTCATTTTATACCTCAGTTTTTCTTTTATTTGCTCGTAATTTTACCAATTCTATTGTTGTTGTTGTACAGAACAAGAGTTTGCAAACTAAAGGACTTAATTGCAACGTCGAGTGATAGTGGCTGGAAGCGTGGGTGGCGGCTAAGAGATAGGAGAAACAGAGGGAAAATGAAAACATAGAGCGATCAGAGGGATGCTCACCACGACAAGACAGGGTGGTGGCAAGCGGCTAGGTTTCGATACCCGAGTGGGTTTTCGTGATAGGAGAGAGAAGAAAAATTAGTGGGGTGCTGCGGCGAGAAGATGCGAAGGGAAGCACAGCCACGCGGGGCTGAGGTTGTGGCAAGCAACTCACGGGCGACACACCAAGGGAAGAGGAAGAACTAGGCCAAACAACCAAGTAGAGGAAAAGAAAACAAAGAAATGGGAAAGGGAAGAAGTGGCTGCAGCAACAAGCAGTAGGAGAGAAAAATAAAAATAATAAATAAAGAAAGAAAGAATGGAAGGCCATGGGCTAGTTTAAGCAAGAGGAAATAGATGGTAAAGAAAATTTTCAAAATGGAGGAGGGATTTAGCGGCGCAACATGAGGGGAGATGGAAAGAGATGATGACCTAGGGTTTTCATCCCATTTGGCTCCAGAACGTGACCGTTTTGCAAAGAGTGGCTAGCTTCACCTACTATGGGTTGGGCCCAAAAATGACAATCCACACCAACTTAAACCCAACAATAAACAACATCAAAGGCCCACTAACAAAGACAAATAGAAAATTGGACACTCAAAAGGGGGCTACCTACACCTTCTAGAGCATCTCTTAAGATTACTGAAGTATTAGTAACTGCATTTGATTACACGACAAATAACAAGCACTTGGCAGCAATCAATTCTCCCCGGCTACAATCAATTCTCCCCGGATGCAGCAAGAACTAATAATCTGAATGAGTTTTTTTTTCTTTTTCTTTAAATATTTTTTAAACATTTTTAACGATTGACAAAAAATAAAAATAAAAATATATGAGTGGACGTATTTAGTATATATATTTTATAGTTATACTATCAATTTCCTTAAAATAATACTTTATTCTTTTCAAGAATGAGATTTGCCTCCAACTTTTTCATGAGACACACGTAGAGTTAAAAGTATTACAAAAATGCTAACTAGCCTTTCCAGTGAAACATAAATATCCACGTACCAATTTGAAGACTTAATTACATTGTTGCTCTTGAATTCTAAATCATGACAAAAAGTGATTGCATCTAAGATTTGGGCTTTATTTTACGTGAATTTGTGTTAGTTTGAACACTATTTTTATGAGAATGACACTTATATTTTATGGCAATTAAAATATATTACTAAGTAATGATTTATAATACACGTGCAATAAAGTAAAAAGATACAAAAAAATAGAAAAAATGCAAATAAAAATGCTACAACGAAAATCACTTTAAATTTAAAATAAGAGAACTGATATTATTAATAAATAAAATAATTATTTAATTAAAACACATAAAAATATAGGATATCACAAGCATTTTAGAAATTGTATATTTCCTCTAATGGTTTCTCAGTAAATTCTTGCTGCACGTGTGCTAGCAAGAATTAAAATAATGATAAAAGTTGAAGCAATGTCTTTTAAGTTATATATGTCATCAACTACTTTTTACAAGTTTTATAAAAAATATTATTTTTGTAAAATAATTGTTTAATTCAACTAAGCAAACGTACTTTGTATATTACTTTAACCTAGTGTATATATATATATAGCATTGTTGTTATTTATTTTAATTGACCCCTAGGCCTCACTATTCTAATAAAATTAGTCCTTGAGCACTGATGACGTTGAAGCAACCTTTCAAACGTGGCTCAAATTTCATATGTAAACGAAAGTTTAATTCATCATGTTGTAATTACTAAAGATGATATGTAATATATATATATATATATATATATATGAAAAATTCTATTCATCATCCCCACATACCACATTTTTTTATTTTTTTCTCTTATCAAATGTGTTGAATATATATGGATGATAAGTAGAAGAATTCAATTAGTTTAAAAAGAATAAAGAAAAATTCTAAATATAAACCCACACATATCATACACCACACTTTTTTTTAAGGCAATATATGTTGGATACAAAAAAATTGATCATAGTTACAAGAAATTTGAAGGCCGGCAGTGTACGTTGGATACAAAGAAATTGAGTTCATATGATCGATGATCTGCATGCAGACCTTAATTAAAATTTTAAAATTTCTCAATATTCAATGGGATTCAAGATTGATCATGTGCTAATGAAATTGAGTTTATAATGTTACTCCCAAACACAATCCTCATGTGCATGTATAATATTATTCATTAAGACAAACTGTTGGGATCATAATGAGAAAGTATATACGTACGTGTGTGTGTGTATGTATATATGATCTTAAACTTTCAAAATTAACAAGCTCATGAGATCAGGAGATGATTTAAGATAACTAACAAGAAAAATAAGTATCATGTTTACTTACTTTTAAACTTCAAATCTTTCATGTGATATTACTACACGAAAAACTTTTATACGTGGCTAGTAATAATTATTTACCACAAAAATAACAATTTCTTATAAAAATGAGTCTCTATTAATTCTCGTAGCAAATAATTTGTAATAAATCATCGTTTTTCTTTGAATGTGTTATGAAATCATAATTTTATATATATATACACACACACAAGTGTGTGTGATTTGTTCGTGAGATGATCAACGAACAAATTAGGAAATAGAAATAGAAGATCGACATTATGAGAATTAATTTAAGGAGATTTTGATAGCTAGATCAGTAGGACGTACTTAATTCGAACCTGGAAGTGATCAAGTAATTAATTAGGAAATTAATCAGCACATGCATATATAGTACTCTGATCAGCTAGCTCTAAGCTGATCATCTAATTAGAAAATTGACATTACACGATGATGATGATAGTCTTAGTTAACTCTGATCATCTAGCAGTTCATCAAGAAACAAATTAAATACCATCTAGATAGGCCAGCATGATATAAAATCAAGTGACAACCAGATCAAATCAAGTTTGAGACACACATGAAGCTGCATGCTGATCTCAACTACTACTACTACTACTACTTCCCAATTGCATGTCCAGTACTGTCACTGCAATGTTGTAATCGATTGGAAATATTTTATATCATCCCTGCAACAATATCATAGATAATATGTAAGAACAAGGTAAACAAATCAATCTGGCTGAGAGATCTTGATCATGATATGTATATGTATGAAAACTACTCATGTCCTGCTATATAAATAATATATATATATATCAGAATAGATCAGAAGTCTTACATTAATTATTTGTGCCACCAGAAACTGATCCAGGTGCTGAATTTGGAATGTACCTAGCCCACTAATTATATTGCCCAAGAAAATCAGTTTAGATAATATCATGTACTCCGAGAGACTTTCTAGATCGATCAGAGATGACACACGTACGTACACATGATTTGTATAAACCCTTGAATGAAAAATGAGTAGTAGTACTACTGATGATGATCATGATGAAAATCAACTTACATTTTTTGCTGCCGTGCTAAAAGCTTCTCGATGTGGTATCTCGGGGTTAGCAGATTTGATGCGCTGTATCTCCTCCCTTTCAAAGTTGCATAAATTGAAACACATACATCACTACTCTAATTTCTTTCATAATACTATAAAACTATAAACAGTAACTGAACCTCAAAAGGCACTAATTGTATTAAGATTCAGTACTAGTAGTTCATGTAGCAGTACTAGCTAGATAGAAGTAGTGGTTAAATCATCGGTGAGAAAAGGACTTCCCCTTACTTCATGAATCGGTTGTAAGCAGATGGAAGCCTGTGCTTCTTCTCAGGCGCTGCATAAATAAAAATAAAAAAACCGATATAAATTCGAGAAGAGAAAAAGGTATGGATATATATAGCTTTCTATATAGGATTCACTGGGTAGGGTAGAAAAGTTGAAGGTTATCTACGTTTCACAACAAAGGGTGCTTTGGGAGACAACGGCTCGCTTGTTGATGAGGACGATGAAGAGGATTGGCCCTTTCTGAAATCATTGCAAAAGCCCTGCTTCTCCATGAAACACAGACAGTACCCTTCCAATATTAGTGATCAGAAATATCCTGTATTTCTTCATTTAAATCATGTTATACGAGATATATACTTGTTTTGAAGCCTGAAGAGAGTGTCAAAAGGTTATATATGCTATGATCTTCAGCTGGCGTCTTCATGAATATTTAAATCACTTACGTCTAAAGAAGGATAATGAACTTAGCCGGTGTTACTGTCTTTCCTAACATTAGTTTTACTAATTTTGGGAAGCAGAAAAAGATGCTATTTCAGATTTTTCTTCTTCTTTTCTTCTGAATGCATGCGTAGGTCTTGGGGTACGTAAAGCGAGAATTCCTCCCTTTTTTTGGTTGTTTTGGGGGGGTTGGAGTTCGTCGCAAGAACACAAGTATATATATGTTGGAGATCTAAGACTTATAATTACCTGAAGGGAGAGTGGGAGGTCAAGACATTGGCCTTGGAGTGGAGCTCTGGTGCTGATAAAAGAAAGGTTACTGCAGTGACCACATTTGACAGTCACTGTGTCCAGTAACCTCTTGATTGGAATCCCAACCTAGCATATACAAGAAGATCATACAACAGTTCAAGACATGAGAGATAAATTACAAAGCGGAGGAATCAGATCATGATCACCTGCTAACTACCAGATGCAAATTTGAGCCAAAATTCTTTTTCAACATATAGCAGTACGTACACCAGTGCCATTAATCTTTCAGTAAATAAGACTTTGTGTTTAATACTTTATGGAAAATATGCTAGGATTCATGCGGAATGGAGAGAAGAAAAACAGAGAAGGGATATATATTTTCTATATCCTACCTCTATTTTTCGTGAAAATTCACCGGCCTCTAAGAAAATGACATTTCTTCTGATATACGTAGAATTTGTAGAAATCAAACGAGTTCTTTTTGTTGAAAAAATAGATGAAAAAGGTTAATCTTTTAGTTTCTCTCTACACAGTACTTAATAAGATTGTGGGGTTGGATCGAGAACAGTATGTGGATGAGCATAATTTATAAGAACAAATTTACCGCAAGAACAGTGTAGCAGAAGTTGCACCGGACATAGCAGAGATGCTCTGATGGTGGAGCCAAGTCCATTGTAACTTTCTCTTCTAGGTTCATAGTGGAGAAAAGGGAAGAAGAAGATGAAAGATGAAGAAGTGTGGTTTGAAGTCTGAAAGGTAAGAGCTAGGCCAGGAAAGTTCTAGGGTTTGTGATAATAGGAGGAGCTGGATATATGGTAATTAATTTAGCGGATGTGCTGGAATTGCTTGAGGGGAAAAAACATATATGTCTAGGGTTACTACACTAGCAGTGTACCTCCGCTGCTGCACTTTGCAGACATGAGCTGACACTAAAGCGACTGACGTCCAAATCTCGTCGTTTTCTCGTGTATGCATGTGGGAATTCAAGCCCATGTTCTGATCAATTTTCATTTCACTTTTAAAAATAAAAAATAAAAATAAATAAATCTTTGGATGAACACTATCTTTTAAAAAACGAATTACTATAAAATAGCAAAATAGAAGGGTTGAGGAGATTTTCCCCGTACCCAGACTCACGAAAATTAGTTCAGACCAGACATCAACAAGACCTGAGAAGCTTGGCCCAGACTTGCAAAATCTCCCAGCAACCCGAATGGGACCCACGACCCATGGAAGTCGGGCGTACTTGTCCGGGTCAAGACGAGACATTACATAAAGAATGCGGGAAGTTAAACCAGAGGAAAGGGAATGAAGCATGTCAGAGAGAGGGGACGATACTCCAAATCAACATGGGAGATCACGCCACATTAAAAGGTTCACCAGACAATCATGCCGCATTAATGATTGAACCCAAAGGGCCACGCAGCATTAAAAGCGGTATGGCAAAAAGAGCTCCGAGAGAACTTCCCATCCCCCAGGACGCAAGGTATGGCCTCCTAGTCCCTGAGACTGAGTATATAAAGTCTCTCAACCCTCAGGTAAAGGGATCATCTTTTCTCTCTAATCAAATTCTCTCTTTTGAGCATTTTTACTTACTAAATCTCCTATTTCCCAAAACACCGAAGAATTATCGCTAACGTAGGCATTGGAGGCTTCCTAGGCCATCCCAGAGCCACCCTTTCCTACTCTCTCTCTTTGTCATCGCAAGTCCAAGAAATCGAAAACCTGGACCGCTGAGAACCCAACCCTTAGTCGTACGAAACACGTTGTTGACAAGAAGAATTAGGATAATTTGGAGATCAGGCGTAAAATGTTTTTCCCATTATTTCGTTTACCACATTGATTGACAAGAAACTATGCAAGAATATCTCCATTTACTAAAAAAATGGTCATTTGTGATGGATTATATATAATGAGAATTATTATTTGCGATCAAAACAGATTCATTTTGACAGAAAATAATCATTTCCGCATGAAATAACTAATCACAACAGAGCATTTTTCTTGTAGTAATATTCTGCAACATATCAATGTTATACATATATATATATATGATTGAGAATAACATTTGATAATCTATTTCGATAACCCGTTTTGGATAAGTGATATAATGTATCCGAATCTGCAGATAATTCAAAGAGTAGTACTGAATGGTCAATTATATTATTGGACTATTATTGATCAACACCGTGACGGAGCCCATGGATATTAATTGATATCTAGCGTAGTACTACGTGTATCGATCGATCTAGTACTCATGCATGCGAGTTTGTTGGTTATTTTACCCCTCCAGTTTCCATTTTCATCACTTTATAATTCATTACATGAATCCGAAAGTACTACAAGCTGGCCGGGACATAATTGTGGAATTCCATCCCTTTGCATGCAGTGAGATGTCAATGAATTAAGTCGCCCGCGCGCCTAGCTAGCTACCCCATACGATGATCATATCGATCGAGCTAGGCCAGAGAAGGCATATATAATATATAATTATTGATAAAAACAGTATTTTGGTCATTAACTAAAAACACTGATCAACAAGATCATCATTGATCGAGATGGACTTAATATTAATGTTACATTCAACGTCATCTCTCTTAATTAAGGTCATGACTTATAATAACAATATACGTACCATATATATATAGAGAGAGAGAGAGTACGTACCATGTGTATATATATATATATATATAATAACGTACTAGATCAGATTATAACTAAATTTGACATATATAAAAAATGCAGCATTGCTCATGATATCTATATGGACGCTTAATTAATTAGTCCATGTACATGATATTGAGATCATGAAAATGGAAATACATATTATATGTACGTACCCACATGATTCGTGCAGTACTTGCTAAGGTAGATCAAAAGTGAATCTCCATAAAAGAATATCGAGGTAAAAAACCTCGATCTGTTTGTCCATGGGCTTGATCGTGAGTAGTACTCCTACTGGTCTTGACTACTAGATTCATGTTCGGTTCATATACATTATATAGATCAATGAGGGTACGCATGCTAGCTAGCTCTTCCAAGCTGGGGATCAGTATGTACGTACTCCGGATCTAGATCAATCCCTGGATCTCAACTCTCAAGTATCCTCAGTCTCAGAAATAGATTCAAATATATTCGAGTAGCTAGGAACATTCTTAATTCGTCTGCATTGAAAGTTTGTGGGGTTGAGAACACGGTATGCAATATTGTTGCATGCCGTATGTTGGATAGCGCGATTTCATATATTTTGTTAATGTCGACAGATTGAATATTGTAACTCAACTTTCATCATTTGAAACCATGCATGAACGATTGCATTTGCACCCACGATCGACGTTCTGGAATCTTTTTTTTATATACATATAATATGATTGCACCACGAAGTCGTAGATTGACTTGTTTTCAGTCTAGCATATATATATGTAGATCAACTAAAAGCTAGCTAGAACAGTAGTCGCATGAAATTGCTTTCAAAGAGTGAGATACCCTTGATCTCGTACAAGATAAATATATACTTGAACAAGCTAGTATATATATATATATATATATATATATATATATATATATATATATATATATATATATATATTTATATGCCCTTCACGTAAGTATGATACTTACCGGCCGGCCCTCACAAGAAAAACAAAACAAAAAACTACAAGATCCAAAGAAACCAGAAAAGTTAAAAAGAAACCGTAGCTGCCCTGCCTGGGTTCATATATTATGTATATATATAAAATATATCGAGAGAGAGAAAATGTGAATGCATGAAAAAGATAGTCGAGAGAAGAGGTCCTGTAATCCATTCCTTCTTTTGTGGGTGCAACGACAGAGAAGGAAACCTGAAAAAGACAGGTGCTAAAATCACATTTCACTGTCACAGTGAATGAATTTGAGAGGATGGGTACTGTCTTAATTTTGTGATGGGACGATTAATACGTACTGAAATTCCAAAAAAGGAAACTAGCTATTTTCAAACTCGGAATCTCCACCTTTCTCTGCTGGTGTAAAATCATTCTCCCAAGCCTCTCCCGCTTCCTTGCAGCTCCAGGCCTCTCATTGGTCTCTGCAGCCAGCTGTAATTAATAGTAGTTTATTTGTATTTTTCTGCACTACGTACTGCTTTACTGGGTTCTCTGATACATAATAATATTCATGAAGGGTTTTGATGATGCCCGGCCATGAGATTCCTATATGTCTGCCTTTGACACTTCCAGACAGTACCATTCATAACACTGTTCTATGTAGTTCTGTTCATTAACGGATTTAGACACAATCATTTCGCCTATTGTCGTTTCCATTTCGTATCTATATCAGGAAATTTTTCCAAGACCTCTCTCTCTTCCACTGTGTTTTTAGAACATTTTCTCATGAGTAATATATTACATACAATTATGAGGTGGGCAAGTTATCATTTAGAAAAAGAGTGAGATCCATTATTAAAAATTAATTTCTTTTCATGTAAATCCCTTATTTATTTATGTTTTTAAATCATTACGCAATACTTATGCACTCACTACTGCAAGTATCATTTATCTTTTTTTTTCTCCTCTTTAATTTTTTTCCTTCCTTTTCTGACAATGACAACTGTTCCCAGTCTTTATTTTCCAAAGACTGACTCTTTCCTTGCACTAGCGTCCTGATCAATTGAATAAGAAAAATTAAGTTGTTTAGTGATTACTATTCATGTGACAATGCTAATAAGGTTCAATTTGGCCAAGCCAAAATTCTCATTTTAAATATAAAATCAAATCTCAAAATAATAATATATTAAAAAATAATATTTTAAACATTTATCTAAAACTTAAAATTCTCATCTAACTCCTCAAACCATATCAAGAAGGTTTGTTATCTTTGTGTTGCTAACTATAATCCATGTAACACTGGGACCAACTTTGTTAGGAATCTTATTGGGCCGATCGCCCCCACATTTATTAAAGCATCATTTGGTTATTTCTATGGGTAAGCGGGCCTATATTGAATGACACAAATCCCAACCTATGGCCTAAAGTTTTAGAAACTGGGTTCCACTCAACAAACTAGATGGAACAAACTCAGCCCGAGACGCACTGCATCCTTCTAGGCAATGGCAGCAAGCACCTCTATAATTTTTCTCTAGCTCTCTCCCACTACAGTTAATCCTCCACAAGTCCTTCTTCCATGAGAACTCCGAGCCCAAAAATAGTCTACATTAAATTATAGCTTTTCCTACCGTAAGTTGAGGTTAGAGGTCATATTTGTTTTTATTATAGCTAGACCAAAGTAAATAAAAAATACTCCCTCTCCCTCAATTCTCCCTCTCTCATACTCATTTCTCCTTTCTTCTTCCCACAATATTTTCTCTCCATTTCTCCTAGGGGTGCTATCCGTCCCCTACGGGGCAAGGTAGCCCTCACTTCGCCCCCACATGGGTGGAGGGGGAGAATTTCTCCCCATCCCCCACCTCTGGAGTGCGGAGGGAGGGGATACCCCATCCAGGATAACGGGGTGTGGGTGGGGGGGCAATCCTTCCACCCCTCGCCCCCTACTGAGCTTTTGACCCAGAAGCAATTTGTGGGTCAAAAATGATCCAGAAATCACTGAAATTGGCCTAAAATGGTCCATAAGCTTTTCTTTTAAGCCCAGAAACAACTTTTGGGCCATTTTGGACCCATAAAATTGTAAGTAAAAAAAAGTTTAAAAACCAAATAAAACAAAAGTTACATGAATAAAAATAAGTTAAATAATATGTACATGATACAAATTTACTAATTTAGAGCAAATGAAATACTACTACAAACTACTAGTCTAATACATAATAAACTAATAATAATAACTAAGCTATTACAAAATTGAAAGGCTAAACAATTACAAAATTATAAACATAAAAGTGTCGAAGAGACATTGTATCAACATTACAAATCATTGAATACATAATACAAACAAATGATTCAAATTTGAATATTCTAAAGATAGAGTTGTTTGAGTTTTTGACCGTGACATTTGGGGCGGTCCGGGTAGGTAGTCTTTTTATTAACTCATTAGAGACTTGAGCACATATTCATATTGTAACCGAGGTAGACGTTGTCTCATGTGTTGCTACAACAATTAATACTAAAATTAATATCGATGAAATTAAAATGAATATAAATAAATTAAAATAATAAAATAAAAACAAAAATTACCAAGTGGTCCAGATCTAGACTAATTAACACCCTCCTCCTTAGCAGTCTTCTTAAAATCTAAAATATCCGAAACATGAATATCATTTCTCATCGTCCAACTCTATGTGCATATCAATGCCTCCACAGTTGTAGGAGACAATGAACTACGGAAATAATCCAATATGCGTCATCCGGTACTAAAGGCTAACTCTGAGGCGACAGTGCTAATAGGGATGATCAAAATACAGCGGGTAATCTCAAAAAGGATGGGATATTTCTTTGCTGCTGCCTTCCACTATCCTAATATATTGAAATAATCATAATCTTGAATAAGATCCCTTGACAAATAGTTGTCTAACTCCAAAAACACCTCCGTAGATTGATAGACTAGTGTGAGATTCTATGCAAGGGTCTTAGTCCATGCCAATTTATGCTTCTTTGTTAGCCCGGTGTCTGAAGGAGGCGTTAGAGTAGGTGTAAGTGTAGTAGATGATGTACCACCCTTAATCGCATTAAACTTATCATACAATTTAGCGAGGATATCTCGAGCCATTTCACCAAAAAGATCAACCCATGCCTAATAGTGCGCAAGTCCCAAACCATATAACATGCCAGAAAGTTTTAGACGAGAGTCAAGAATAACAGCCACACATAACAAAATATTTAATCTACTCAAATCTCCCCAATACTTGTCATATTTGATAGGGGTGGGCAAATTTCTGAAGGTTCCGATTCCGGCCGACTTCCGCTCCAACTCCGACCATAATCGGAGTCGGATTATCGGAATCGAAATCGAAATCAGAAATCGGAGTGGCCTCGGCGAGCCGATCGGAGGTCGGAGTCGAAGTCGGAGTTATGTTTGACTCCAATATCCGAACTCCGAACTTCGATTTATTTTAAAAAAATAAACACAGATGCAAAACGACGTCGTTTTGCATATGTGTTTATTTTTTTAAATAAACTGGTCCTGTCTCAAACGATGCCGTTCCATTTAAATAGGAAAGACGTCGTTTTGCTCTGAACCCTTTCTTGTTGGTCTCGGACCACTGGGCCACTCACACTCTCACGGTCTCACCTCACTGACTAACTCAGACTCTCAGTTCTTGTTCTCTCTTCGTCTCTCACACTAGTCGCATGCACCACAGCAGACTCGCACGGCTCACGGCGCCCCGTCGTAGACTCTCACACCTCACGGCCTAACCAGCCACCAAGTTGCCGTCGGCACGCTGCCATTTTCCCAGTTCAAAACTTCACGCCGCTAGCAAGTTGCAACCGGTAATTTTGGGTTTTAAATTTATGCGTTTTACCCAAGATTAAAGAATTATAATCTGTATAACTAAATGGGTATTGATTTTGGATTGTGTAGATTGTAGGAAATTAAGAATATGTTTGTATTTAGCAAATGGTTATGAATATGTGATAAATTTTGTCATGGTGTTTGTGGTTGGACAATGAACGGAATGTGTTTGTGAAAATGTCACAACCAAAAAATATATACTGCAGCATGCCTTGCTCATCGTAGCAGCAGAGGAAAGTATATTTAACATTGATTCATTCCATTTCAAGACAAACATTGTGATCGAAATAGATCAGAAACAAAGAACAAACAAACCACTCCTTTACAAAGTTCAATTTTTTTAAAGAATTTGTATAGTCTCTATGAGTAGAACAAACTGATAGATCCTTAAGGCAGCACAGATTAATTAAAAAAAAAACCATTAACAATAATCTTTTCGGGAATTTAGGACTTTTAGGACTTTTATAAGTTTTATGCAAATATTTTACCCGGTCTAAAACATTTAGGATTAACATAAGGTATAACTGTAATGTATAAAGCATGACGAGGGACATGAGACGCTTTTGCTTCCTACTTATAGTTGTGAGGCCATGTGAGCTACTGAGCTAGGGCTTTGTTTTAGAGGTTTTACAGTCAACTTTCCAGCATTCCAAAGTCCAAACTAATACTATTTCTCAAAAGTCAATTAATTAGCTAGAACTCTTACCCATGCAGGATAACATTAATTAGAAAGAATTTCTCCTGTGGATCACTGACTCTAAAACAATGTATCAAAAAATTAAAAATATATAAGGATGAAAAAGAAGAAGATCCCAAAAATGCTTTGCCTAGGAGAGAAAACCATATCTAATACATCAAAAAATAAATAAATTTAGTTCTTTAGTACTACTGTCTTAGAACTAAACAGACTAGACAGAATTTATTATTATTTTAAAAAGACTAGACAGATTTTTTATGTAGGTTTAAAATTTATTATTTTTTTTTAAAAGACTAGACAGAATTTACATACTTTATAATTATATAAATTATTTTATATGTATAATTTGAAGCACCACAGCAAAAATTATATGAAGTAGTTAGTAAGTATGAAATGGGGCAGCCCGGATGTGCGGTGACATTCATTGCATAAATAATACATGCCCATTGGCAACTTCAGACTATAACTTGCAATTTGCATACATATATTATATATATATATATATATATATATTACCTCAATCTTCCCAATGAACTACCTCACAAACAACTCATTTCTTTTTGAAGTTTTGGCTACCTAGCACTTTGTTTGCATTATATTAGATGACTGGAAAGTGGAAGGGACCTCACGGCCCTACTTTTGGACCATATATAATTATTCAATATTAGTTATTTGCTTAAAGAAACCAACAACTTACATTTAATTAATAGCATATACTTACTTGCTCTAATTTTATTTTATTTACAGTATTTACATTTTTTTTATTTAGCAACTAACTCCCTGTTTTTAATTTAATTTTTCAATTTCTTTGATTTCAAATAGTATGGAATCTATGGATGCCGGACCTAGTGGAAGTAGAGATAGTGGAGACAATGTAAGTGCTCCTACACCGGCAGGGGCTTCCACCCCTCCAACGGCGTGTACTTCCACCCCTACAGCCCCATCTAGGGCAGCACCTAGACCAACATCTAAAGCAGCATCTCGAGCAGCTACTTCCTGTGTAAGTAGCCGACTCCCTGTAGATATAGAAGGAGAAGATGAAGATATGTTCAATGAAGAGGAGGAGATAGCAGATGTGCTCATTGAGCATGATCAACCGCCACAGCCTTCTAAAAAACGGTCATGGACGTGGGAACATTTCACTAAAATTCCTGGTGATCGTGTGAATCCCAAGGCAAGATGCAACCACTGTGGGCAACTTTGTGGTTGCCATTCGAAGAAGCAGGGCACCAGTGTATTAATAGCACACATTTTTTGTTGCCAACGATATAAGATTGCGAAGGGATTGGCGGCCACTGGCACTAATCAAACCAAGCTTAGTTACGAAACTCAAATGGCAACTGATAGTGGCCCTTCACATGTTAAGAAGCTTATAATCCCTCAATATAGTGAAAAGATGTTGCGGGAATTACTTGCAGAGATGATCATTACTGATGAGATGCCTTTTACCACAGTTCACAAAAAAGGTTTCAACAAATTTGTGCGCTGTCTTGAGCCACGTTTTCCCATGCCTTCACGGTATACGGTTATGCGAGATTGTATGAAGAGGCATGTGAGGGAAAAGAAAGAAATGAAGGAGATGTTTAGTCGGACTGGCCAGAGAGTGTCATTCACCACTGATACATGGACGTCCATACAAAATGTGGGCTACATGTGTATCACAGCCCACTTTATTGACAGTGAGTGGACGCTGCATAAACGGATAATTGGATTTAAAGAGATTGTTGATCACAAGGGTGCATCCATTGATGCAATGATGGATGATTGTATTCANTTTCGTAACTAAGCTTGGTTTGATTAGTGCCAGTGGCCGCCAATCCCTTCGCAATCTTATATCGTTGGCAACAAAAAATGTGTGCTATTAATACACTGGTGCCCTGCTTCTTCGAATGGCAACCACAAAGTTGCCCACAGTGGTTGCATCTTGCCTTGGGATTCACACGATCACCAGGAATTTTAGTGAAATGTTCCCACGTCCATGACCGTTTTTTAGAAGGCTGTGGCGGTTGATCATGCTCAATGAGCACATCTGCCATCTCCTCCTCTTCATTGAACATATCTTCATCTTCTCCTTCTATATCTACAGGGAGTCGGCTACTTACACAGGAAGTAGCTGCTCGAGATGCTGCTTTAGATGTTGGTCTAGGTGCTGCCCTAGATGGGGCTGTAGGGGTGGAAGTACACGCCGTTGGAGGGGTGGAAGCCCCTGCCGGTGTAGGAGCACTTACATTGTCTCCACTATCTCTACTTCCACTAGGTCCGGCATCCATAGATTCCATACTATTTGAAATCAAAGAAATTGAAAAATTAAATTAAAAACAGGGAGTTAGTTGCTAAATAAAAAAAATGTAAATACTGTAAATAAAATAAAATTAGAGCAAGTAAGTATATGCTATTAATTAAATGTAAGTTGTTGGTTTCTTTAAGCAAATAACTAATATTGAATAATTATATATGGTCCAAAAGTAGGGCCGTGAGGTCCCTTCCACTTTCCAGTCATCTAATATAATGCAAACAAAGTGCTAGGTAGCCAAAACTTCAAAAGAAATGAGTTGTTTGTGAGGTAGTTCATTGGGAAGATTGAGGTAATATATATATATATATATATATATAATATATATATATGTATGCAAATTGCAAGTTATAGTCTGAAGTTGCCAATGGGCATGTATTATTTATGCAATGAATGTCACCGCACATCCGGGCTGCCCCATTTCATACTTACTAACTACTTCATATAATTTTTGCTGTGGTGCTTCAAATTATACATATAAAATAATTTATATAATTATAAAGTATGTAAATTCTGTCTAGTCTTTTAAAAAAAAATAATAAATTTTAAACCTACATAAAAAATCTGTCTAGTCTTTTTAAAATAATAATAAATTCTGTCTAGTCTGTTTAGTTCTAAGACAGTAGTACTAAAGAACTAAATTTATTTATTTTTTGATGTATTAGATATGGTTTTCTCTCCTAGGCAAAGCATTTTTGGGATCTTCTTCTTTTTCATCCTTATATATTTTTAATTTTTTGATACATTGTTTTAGAGTCAGTGATCCACAGGAGAAATTCTTTCTAATTAATGTTATCCTGCATGGGTAAGAGTTCTAGCTAATTAATTGACTTTTGAGAAATAGTATTAGTTTGGACTTTGGAATGCTGGAAAGTTGACTGTAAAACCTCTAAAACAAAGCCCTAGCTCAGTAGCTCACATGGCCTCACAACTATAAGTAGGAAGCAAAAGCGTCTCATGTCCCTCGTCATGCTTTATACATTACAGTTATACCTTATGTTAATCCTAAATGTTTTAGACCGGGTAAAATATTTGCATAAAACTTATAAAAGTCCTAAAAGTCCTAAATTCCCGAAAAGATTATTGTTAATGGTTTTTTTTTTAATTAATCTGTGCTGCCTTAAGGATCTATCAGTTTGTTCTACTCATAGAGACTATACAAATTCTTTAAAAAAATTGAACTTTGTAAAGGAGTGGTTTGTTTGTTCTTTGTTTCTGATCTATTTCGATCACAATGTTTGTCTTGAAATGGAATGAATCAATGTTAAATATACTTTCCTCTGCTGCTACGATGAGCAAGGCATGCTGCAGTATATATTTTTTGGTTGTGACATTTTCACAAACACATTCCGTTCATTGTCCAACCACAAACACCATGACAAAATTTATCACATATTCATAACCATTTGCTAAATACAAACATATTCTTAATTTCCTACAATCTACACAATCCAAAATCAATACCCATTTAGTTATACAGATTATAATTCTTTAATCTTGGGTAAAACGCATAAATTTAAAACCCAAAATTACCGGTTGCAACTTGCTAGCGGCGTGAAGTTTTGAACTGGGAAAATGGCAGCGTGCCGACGGCAACTTGGTGGCTGGTTAGGCCGTGAGGTGTGAGAGTCTACGACGGGGCGCCGTGAGCCGTGCGAGTCTGCTGTGGTGCATGCGACTAGTGTGAGAGACGAAGAGAGAACAAGAACTGAGAGTCTGAGTTAGTCAGTGAGGTGAGACCGTGAGAGTGTGAGTGGCCCAGTGGTCCGAGACCAACAAGAAAGGGTTCAGAGCAAAACGACGTCTTTCCTATTTAAATGGAACGGCATCGTTTGAGACAGGACCAGTTTATTTAAAAAAATAAACACATATGCAAAACGACGTCGTTTTGCATCTGTGTTTATTTTTTTAAAATAAATCGAAGTTCGGAGTTCGGATATTGGAGTCAAACATAACTCCGACTTCGACTCCGACCTCCGATCGGCTCGCCGAGGCCACTCCGATTTCTGATTTCGATTTCGATTCCAATAATCCGACTCCGATTATGGTCGGAGTTGGAGCGGAAGTCGGCCGGAATCGGAACCTTCAGAAATTTGCCCACCCCTATCAAATATGACAAGTATTGGGGAGATTTGAGTAGATTAAATATTTTGTTATGTGTGGCTGTTATTCTTGACTCTCGTCTAAAACTTTCTGGCATGTTATATGGTTTGGGACTTGCGCACTATTAGGCATGGGTTGATCTTTTTGGTGAAATGGCTCGAGATATCCTCGCTAAATTGTATGATAAGTTTAATGCGATTAAGGGTGGTACATCATCTACTACACTTACACCTACTCTAACGCCTCCTTCAGACACCGGGCTAACAAAGAAGCATAAATTGGCATGGACTAAGACCCTTGCATAGAATCTCACACTAGTCTATCAATCTACGGAGGTGTTTTTGGAGTTAGACAACTATTTGTCAAGGGATCTTATTCAAGATTATGATTATTTCAATATATTAGGATAGTGGAAGGCAGCAGCAAAGAAATATCCCATCCTTTTTGAGATTACCCGCTGTATTTTGATCATCCCTATTAGCACTGTCGCCTCAGAGTTAGCCTTTAGTACCGGATGACGCATATTGGATTATTTCCGTAGTTCATTGTCTCCTACAACTGTGGAGGCATTGATATGCACATAGAGTTGGACGATGAGAAATGATATTCATGTTTCGGATATTTTAGATTTTAAGAAGACTGCTAAGGAGGAGGGTGTTAATTAGTCTAGATCTGGACCACTTGGTAATTTTTGTTTTTATTTTATTATTTTAATTTATTTATATTCATTTTAATTTCATCGATATTAATTTTAGTATTAATTGTTGTAGCAACACATGAGACAACGTCTACCTCGGTTACAATATGAATATGTGCTCAAGTCTCTAATGAGTTAATAAAAAGACTACCTACCCGGACCGCCCCAAATGTCACGGTCAAAAACTCAAACAACTCTATCTTTAGAATATTCAAATTTGAATCATTTGTTTGTATTATGTATTCAATGATTTGTAATGTTGATACAATGTCTCTTCGACACTTTTATGTTTATAATTTTGTAATTGTTTAGCCTTTCAATTTTGTAATAGCTTAGTTATTATTATTAGTTTATTATGTATTAGACTAGTAGTTTGTAGTAGTATTTCATTTGCTCTAAATTAGTAAATTTGTATCATGTACATATTATTTAACTTATTTTTATTCATGTAACTTTTGTTTTATTTGGTTTTTAAACTTTTTTTTACTTACAATTTTATGGGTCCAAAATGGCCCAAAAGTTGTTTCTGGGCTTAAAAGAAAAGCTTATGGACCATTTTAGGCCAATTTCAGTGATTTCTGGATCATTTTTGACCCACAAATTGCTTCTGGGTCAAAAGCTCAGTAGGGGGCGAGGGGTGGAAGGATTGCCCCCCCACCCACACCCCGTTATCCTGGATGGGGTATCCCCTCCCTCCGCACTCCAGAGGTGGGGGATGGGGAGAAATTCTCCCCCTCCACCCATGTGGGGGCGAAGTGAGGGCTACCTTGCCCCGTAGGGGACGGATAGCACCCCTAGGAGAAATGGAGAGAAAATATTGTGGGAAGAAGAAAGGAGAAATGAGTATGAGAGAGGGAGAATTGAGGGAGAGGGAGTATTTTTTATTTACTTTGGTCTAGCTATAATAAAAACAAATATGACCTCTAACCTCAACTTACGGTAGGAAAAGCTATAATTTAATGTAGACTATTTTTGGGCTCGGAGTTCTCATGGAAGAAGGACTTGTGGAGGATTAACTGTAGTGGGAGAGAGCTAGAGAAAAATTATAGAGGTGCTTGCTGCCATTGCCTAGAAGGATGCAGTGCGTCTCGGGCTGAGTTTGTTCCATCTAGTTTGTTGAGTGGAACCCAGTTTCTAAAACTTTAGGCCATAGGTTGGGATTTGTGTCATTCAATATAGGCCCGCTTACCCATAGAAATAACCAAATGATGCTTTAATAAATGTGGGGGCGATCGGCCCAATAAGATTCCTAACAAAGTTGGTCCCAGTGTTACATGGATTATAGTTAGCAACACAAAGATAACAAACCTTCTTGATATGGTTTGAGGAGTTAGATGAGAATTTTAAGTTTTAGATAAATGTTTAAAATATTATTGATCAAACCAAGCTCAGTTACGAAACTCAAATGGGAACTGATGGTGGCCCTTCACATGTTAAGAAGCTTATAATCCCTCAATATAGTGAGAAGATGTTGCGGGAATTACTTGCAGAGATGATCATTACTGATGAGATGCCTTTTACCGCAGTTGACAAAAAAGGTTTCAACAAATTTGTGCACTGTCTTGAGCCACGTTTTCCCATGCCTTCACAGTATACGGTTATGCGAGATTGTATGAAGAGGCATGTAAGGGAAAAGAAATAAATGAAAGAGATGTTTAGTCAGACTGAGTGTCATTCACTATCAATACATGGACGTCCATACAAAATGTGGGCTACATGTGTATCACAACCCACTTTATTGACAGTGAGTGGACGCTGCATAAACGGATAATTGGATTTAAAGAGATTGTTGATCACAAGGGTGCATCCATTGATGCAATGATGGATGATTGTATTCAGGACTGAGGTATTAAAAAAATCCTTTGTATCACAGTTGACAATGACAGTGCCAATGACACTGCTCTTAAGTGGTTCAAGAGGAATACAATGGTAAAAGATGATATCGTTCGTGGACACGAGTTCCTACATGTTCGATGCTGTGATCATATCATCAACCTCATTGTTTCTGAGGGGTTGAAGGAGGTTGATGATTCAATTACCAAAGTCCGCAATATTGTGAGATATGTGAGGGCTTCCCCCCAAAGGCTTGGCAAGTTTAAGGCTATAGCTGAACAGCTTCAGATTCCATCTTCTGCGATGTTGTGTTTGGACGTTCCGACTCAATGGAACTCGACATATATGATGTTGAAGGTGGCGCAGAAGTACGAAAGAGCGTTCCAGAGAATGGAGGTCGAGGACGGGGGTTTGAGGTATGCTTTGATGGAGTCTACTGGGGGGAGAAGAGGGCTCGGTGCTCCGGATGCAGTTGATTGGGATCGTGTGAAGTCTTTTGTTGAATTTTTGAAGTTGTTTTATGATACAACTATGTGGATATCTGAATCCAAATATTGTACTGCGAACTTGTACTTCGACGAGCTTTCAAGGATTCATGAACACCTGCAACAAAGTTATGCTAACAGTGAGGGACTATTATTTGCTACAGCTATGAGGATGAAATCAAAATATGATAAATATTGGGGGGATATTGTGAAGATAAATAGATTTTTACTTGTGGCTGCAATCCTTAACCCCCGATATAAGTTAGAAATTATACAACTTTTCTTCATTGACATCCTTGGGGAAAAGAAGGCTGAAGAGTTTATTAGAGAACTGAGAAAGGATATTAATGACTTATATCGCCACTACAATAATGATAGTCATCCTACTCCAGCAAGTGGTAGCGGTAGCTCCTCACCCCCGACCAGTTCAACATCTTTCGGTGATTACACTGCTTCTGCTGCAGCTCTTTCATCACCACTGGTGCAGCGATATCATCAAAGGCGTGCATCGAGGAATATTATGCAGTGTAGGTCTGAGGTTGAACGCTGTTTGATGGAAGATGTCGAAGCACCTAGTGATGCATTTCAGTTATTAACTTGGTGGAAGGTTCATTCCACCAAGTTTCCTATTCTTTCCAGAATAGCCCGAGATCTATTGGCTATTTCTATCACTACTGTTGCCTCTGAGTCGGCGTTTAGTACTGGAGGTCATGTGTTGAATGCTTATCGGAGTTCATTGTCAGCTTCAACTGTGGAGGCCCTCATTTGCACACAGAACTGGCTATGTGAAATGCCCATTGGAGTAGATATCATTGATCCCGAGAGCTATAGACTTAAATCAGGTAACTTATATTTTATATGTTTTTAAATGATAATAGAAATATTTGTAATGTTTTAATTATTCAACTTCTAATTTTTATGATTTTGTAGACCTACTTGTGAACCCTAGCATAGTTGCAGATGAGTGATAATTGCGGATGAGTTGCAAGTTACATGGATGAGGAGTTGTGTTCATGTGTTGTAGTGATGCTATTCAGGTATTATATTAATATTTTTAAATCATTTAAGAAATTATTGATCATTTCATAATTCATACTATATTTTTTAAAAATATTTTCATATGTATTATTTTGCAGATAAAACATTATGAGACTGGCTACTGGCTACTGGCTTCAACTTCAAGAATCAAGACTTTTTTCCTTTCTCAATATTCAAGAATCAAGACTTTGTCAATGTTCAATTACTAATTTACTTCTCTTTGATTGTGTAATGTATGACTGTTTAATCAATCTCATTTGTAAGAAGATATGTTTTTCTATTATTTTTTACATAATTTTTTAGAAATTGGAAGTCAATTAGGTGGTTGGGCCTTAGATTGAGTATGGACCTTCGGAGGTGGGCCGTCGGAGTCGGAGGCAGGCCGAAGCCCACATAGACTCCGATCGGAATTTCGAACTCCGTTCGGAGTCGAAGGTCGAAATTGACAATTCCGACTCCGTCGGAGTCGGAGCCCACCCCTAATATTTGATCCTCATGGTCAATATCATCCTCCTCATCCTTTGATTGGAATTCTTACGTATATCTTCTAATTCTTCTTTCACCCTATATATTTGTTGACAAAATTCATGGGATGTAAGGTACAAAAAATCAGATAACTTCAATGTGATATTGTAAAAAAGTCCAAGAAAATCAACAAAAGTAGAAACTACCTCTCAATTATCATCATTAGGCTTTCCTAATCCCTCGTGCTCATCAAAATCTTTGACATATTGGATGTATTCATCACCCAATAATTGAAAGGCTGTCTTATATTCTTAGGCCGCTTCAAATATCAAAAAGGTTGAGTTCCATCTGGTAGAAACATCAATACAGAGACCCTTCTTCGATGTTATGCCCGCAGCCTTCGCATCAATCTTGAATTTCTCCAATCTAGAAAGAGAAGACCTCACAAGTTTTACAGTCATTCTAGCTCGTGCAACCGAGTCATCAACATCTTTCAACCTCTCAGTCACAATTATATTCAATATATGTGTAGCACATATAACATGCAAATATTTATCACCCAAGAATGTCTTATTTGCCTCTCAAAGATAAGTCTTCAAATATCCCAAAGCGATATCATTAGACGAGGTATTATCAACCGAAACTGTCAAAACTTATGCCAACCCTCACTCCTTTATTGCGGCCTCCAAAGCCTTTTCAATCGTTTCACCATTGTAATCAGTTATTTGACAAAACTTAATAATCTTTTTGTAAAGAATCCAACCAAAATCAACTAAATGCACAGTCAAAGACATATAATTCATATTTTAGATAAAAGTCCAATTATCGGTAGTGAGGCAAACTACCAAACCTACCAATTGACCCCTCAAAATATCTTTATCTTTTCTATACATCTTTTTAATATCCTTTGCCACAGTGTGGAGAGAATGAAGCGTAAATCTAGGTTCCAATTCTTAGACAAGTTCTTGAAACTCTCTCCCCTCCACAAACTGAAAATGTAACTCGTCTATGATAACCATATGAGCTACCTTCCTTCTACACTCATCGGGATTATACTTCATATACCGCTTCAACGTTGGACCCCCACTACTCTCATCCGCCATTTTTTTAGTCCAATATCTAGTCTAGATTGACTCTTCTCTAGTAAGGATCTTAATATTGGACTCTTCTTGCATTGTTTCTCGAAATGGACCTTCACTTGGGATGTACCGTGTTTCTTATAGTGACATCCATATATTTTTTCACAATGATTACATTTAGTTTGGGGGTTATTGGGGTCACCACCCTCTAATTTGGTAAAGTGAGACCAAACAATCGAAATAGGTTTCTTGCCTGTGTGGGCTTGGGGGCATGGCAAGGTATACTCTCCATAGGGGTTGGAGTAGGGTTAGTTTCTGGGGCAAGGGTACTGGCTGGGGTATGAGAGCTATCACTGAAATCTTGATCCCTTTGAAAAGACAATCATAATTCCCCAATACAATAAAAAAATTTAAAATCAAGCAACATAAAACATAAAAAAATTATAATTTTAGTATAATACACCACACATGAAAAAACAAGGTAAAGTGCTAAGCCAACACAAGACATTAAAAAAAAAAAACCGTAATAATACACCAAACAATAAAAAAAAAAAATGTTTTCTAGTTCTAAGAGTTTCAAACCCCTAAATAAATTTTGAGGTTTCGGATTGAACCCCTAAATCAAGTTGGCTTTTTCTAAACAATTTCTATGAAACGGTCAAGGTGTGGATAGGAAGAAAATTGAGGTAAGTTGCATATATTCTTTGAAAATTTAATTAGTTAAATGTTGCCTAATTAATTATTACAAAATTCAATTGATTTAAGATTTCAACTTTCAATTGAAATCCCTAAATCAATTTAGGGTTTTGGATTTGGAACCCTAAACTAATTTAGGTTTCCAAATCCGAAACTAAATCAATTGAGTGTTTCAGATTTAGAACCCTAAATCAATTTAGGGTTCTAATCCTAAATCAATTTAGGGTTTTGAATTGGAACCCTAAACTAAACCTTACAAACTACAAAATAAATAAATAAATAAATAAAACAATTGGTTTAAACACAATACACATGCACAATCACAATCCACAAATCCACATCACACAAATTCACAAATTCTCATCCTCCATCTCCGATTAAACTCATTCTTCCTCCAATCTCTGATCAAAACTCAAAAATAAAAAATAAAAAAATAGAGAAACAGAAACTTAACAGTGGAGTGACGGCGAGAGAGGATACAGGAAGTTTGGATGATATCGTGCGCCATGCAAGAGAGAGAGAGAGAGAGAGAGAGAGAGAGAGAGAGAGAGGCACGAGAGACGGAGAGAGTGACAGTATGAGAAACAGAGAGAGAGAGAGTTCAAGAAGAAGGAGGGGGAGGGAAACTTAAGACTCTTAATGAAACGATGTCGTTTTGTCGTAGACAAAACGGCACCGTTTCATTTATGAATGGATATATATAAATGATATGCGGAGCGGAGTGGGGGAAATACGGAGCTAGGCTTAGCCCCCTCCTTCCCCTGCCTCCGCTGGAGGCCTCTTGTGTGGGTGGGGCCCCCTGCCCCCCACACAAGAGGTACAAGAACCCCCGCCCCGCATGGGCGGGGGCGAGGCGAACGGGGCGGTGCTGTTGGGTGTGGGGCCCCACTGCCAACCCCTAATTTCTCCCTCATTCCTTTCTCTATTTTTGCTAGGGTTTCTTCCATTTCTCTATATTTAAATAACCATTGCCTTTTCGATCCCCTCTTGTGTCTGCGAAATCACTTTTTTTTTCCTGATCATCTCCTACCTAGACAACCCTTTGTCCAACATCTTTTATTTCATTGCAGCACCTTATGTTTGCCACATTAGTAGTAGTCCGTCGTAGCAGTACCTGTCCGTTGCAGCAGCACCAATCGAAGCCCTTTGCTTTCAAGGCTTTCAGCAGCACCAGTTGCAGCAGCACCAAAACATCCTACCATGAGTTTCAAATAACAGGTAAATATGTTTTATTGTGATTTTGATTTAGAAGTGGTGTGATGATTTTATTGTGGGTTTAGGATTTTGTTATTAGGGATTTTATTGTCAAGTTTCGAATCAAAGGGATTTTGTTTGTGAAATTGATTTTTTACTCGAAACAATCAACATACATAAGTTGAAGAGATGATTTTTCTCGAATCAATTGAAGGGACTTTGATTGTGGAATTTGGGAACTTCAGATTGTCAAGAGATTCAAAAGTTAAAAGGGATGGATTGCAAATGGCTCGACATTCCTCTATGAGATTCTTTTGGAATTTGTGGCTCTTGAATAGGTCCTGTGAATTTGTGGGGTTTTCAGAAGTCCATCAGAAAAATAGTTTAGATGTTTAATTAGAAGAAGCATCGTCAATAATTTATGAGTAAGTAATATTAGATATAATTTTAAAGCATATAAGTATTATATATTTATTTTAAAAAATATATTGCGTGATGTATTGTTAACTGAGTATTTAATTCAGTTTATTTTTGTTTTAATGGGTTAAAATTCCAAGTAAAGATTAATTATGGATATTTTAATTTATGAAGTTTTTATTAAGTGTTAATAAATCACTACGGGAAGGGTAGAATCCACCTGGTAGCGGCGGGTCGGGGTTGCAACTCCATGTGTGACATTCTCATGTAGACATGACTTAAAATTAATTATCCAGTAATTGTCGACATTTTTTTCTAGTGAGTTAGTTAATATAGAGAGTAACGATTTATGCTTTTAAAAATATAGAAAATAACGATTTATTCTCTAAAACGTTATTAGCTTTAATGATTCTTTTACTAATCTATTGCATTCGTGGATTCATATATTGCTGACAATATACAAAGGTTGTGCTATTTAAACGAGTTTTCCTAGGTATAAGCAAAGTTACGTACTAATTTGTGTATAAATATTGATTTATTTATATTCAAAATTTAAATTAGTATTATTTTAAAAAAAATTACTTTTTAATCAATCACATTAAATTGGTGCACATATTAATACGCAGTTATACTTGTAACTATATTTTTCCTATTTAAATATTTCTCTATCACACGTTATTTATGTAATATAATTTAACGAGTACGTAAGATTCAAATTTTAAAAGAATAATATTACTTATAATTATAAAGTGTGTAATTATTGTGTAAAAATGTATATTATTAAAAAAATAATTTTTTTATATAAATTTTATATTTATTTATTTATTTTTAAATAATTATACGGTGGTTAGACGTGATGTAAATATCATTTTCCTATTTTTTAATATCAGTACAAACATTATATATTTTTAAAAATTTTAAATAAATATTTAATTCACTTAAATAAATTAAATTTTTAATAATAAATTCACGCCTTTTTATAAAAGAAAAATCATTACCGCACAACCAATGACATTACTCTTCTTAAAATGTGTCGATGTTAATCCATGCTTTGCAAGTGCAAAATGGAATTGGGTGTTGGCTCTGTTGGGGGTTGAAACTACCAACCAGCCGAAGAAACGGCTGTGGTCGTTGAACTCCCGACGGAGAAACCAAAGTACCCCCAACGGCCACTGTACTCGCCTCCTCTCTTAAGAATTAACATACTGACACATTCTCTCTCTCTCTCTCAGACACAAGATTTATCTTTCTGAATTCTTAAAATTACAGATTCGGTGGTGCTTTTCGACGAAAATGGCAAAAATTATTCAGCAATCGGTTTCGAATCCTTGTCCTTTCTCAATCCCATTTCCAAAACTCCCACGCTCCAAATCCTCGAATTATTCTCCCAGTATTTGTTTTCCATGTAATTTGGCTGGTAGTTCTGGGAGAATGAGAATTCTCTGTGAGGCCGTGGATTCATCAAAGATTGACACGAAGCCGCCGCCGTCGTGGGATTCTGCGGTGGCGAAGAAGAGTGGGCCCTACCCAGGCGGAATGGGGCCCTACACGGGGAGAGACCCGAACGCGAAGAAGCCCGAGTGGTTGAGGCAGAGAGCCCCTCAAGGAGAGAGGTACGAGCAGGTCAAGGCCTCGCTCTCACGCTTGAATCTCAACACCGTCTGCGAGGAAGCCCAGTGCCCTAACATTGGCGAGTGTTGGAACGGAGGCGGAGACGGTGTTGCCACTGCCACGATCATGCTTCTTGGGGATACTTGCACCCGAGGCTGTAGATTTTGCGCTGTCAAAACCAGCAGAAACCCCGCACCTCCCGATCCATCGGAACCACAAAACACTGCCAACGCTATCGCAAGTTGGGGGTATGTTAATGCTTTTGAGCTCGGGAACGATGAAAATTTAAAGTACATATATGTTGAGCCATTGTGATTTCTTCTTGTAAATTTATGGCTCCCTAAATAAAGGGCTAGATTAATGCGGTCCATTGTAAATATCTGGAACAAGAACATAATAATATGATGCTTGACACTTGTTCTTCTGTTCGATACAACTTTTGTTTCTGGTAGTTTTATATTTTGTAAAATCTTGAAAGTTGTCAATAACTTAAACGTTTATTAGACGTTGTTAAGTTGATATCTTGCCATTAGCACTGGCTTATTATGCATATTTTATCATGTGCATCCTAAATGCAATTTTGATAAGTCAAATTATGTTCTTTTTTCAAATATATGTAGTGTGGACTATATTGTTCTAACAAGTGTGGATCGTGATGATCTACCTGACGGTGGAAGTGGGCATTTTGCTCAGACCGTCAAAGCTATGAAGGTGTGTAGATCTTTCTGGCTATAGTCTTGAGGTACATTTTACTTGGTTTTGTTATGCATATCATTGCAAAAGAGGTTAGGGTAAGAATTTAGTTTTGTTGGATACCATACCACTCCTTTTGCAGAAACTCAAGCCCGAGATCATGGTTGAGTGTTTAACTTCTGATTTTCGGGGCGATTTGAAGGCCGTAGAGACTCTGGTACACTCTGGGTTGGATGTATTTGCCCATAATATTGAGACTGTGAAACGGCTTCAGCGAATTGTCAGAGATCCTAGGGCTGGGTGAGTTGGCAATACTGGTCATCTTTCTTCTGAATTTTTGCTGAATAGTTCTTGATTGTTGTTACTCTTTCATTCATTTGTGAGTAAAGCAAACTTCATTATTGAGCCAAAATCTTTACGTTTCATCCTCGATGTCATTAGCTTCAAGTGGCTGTACAAGTCATGACTCCTAATAATTCTACCAGTGACGCACCACTTGTTATGTCCATTTTCTTTTTCTTCTCATCTGTATGTTTATATTTTCACCCATTAACTTATAAGACTAAGCTTGTCTGTTTTTTTTTTGGTGCACATACATGTTTGGCACCCTAAGTTGCTCCCCCTCTTGGTAATTGCATTCGCATCATGGGGACTAATTATTCTCTTGCTTTTCAAGTTGTTCACCTTACTCGGTCACTTAAACATTAAAGTTACATTTAAGATCTTTCCCCCAACCAGTAGAATTGGATATTTTAGCTGAGAGAGTGGGGCTATTTTGCATGCCATATTTGTTCATTGTGATATACATTTTTTTGTTGCCTTTTCCCCATCTTTTGCAAAATGTTTCCTCCCTTATAGATTTCCTTTCTATTCTAAATATATGATTGCTGATCTATTTATGATATATGTATGTTGTTCTCTTATGCAGGTATGAACAGAGCTTGTCAGTTCTAAAACATGCAAAGCTCAGCAAGGAGGGAATGATAACAAAATCTTCTATAATGTTGGGCCTTGGAGAATCTGATAATGAGTTGAAAGAAGCCATGGCTGATTTAAGGGCTATAGATGTTGACATTTTGACACTTGGACAGTATTTACAGGTTAGTTGATGAGCGATAGTTAATTGGATTACAACAGTTCCCTTGCTGTATGGGAAAATATCAGGGTTCTACGTCCTATTTTCAAAAATGACAATGCCTCCTGAGGTTGCTATTATTTTTGCTGATTTTCCTTCTTCTAACCTGTCTGGCTAGCAATCATCATTCGAGGTTGCTTTGGATGGGGAATTTGATTTCTGGAGGAAAAAAAAAGGGAAGAATGTCACTGTTTGGAATTGTATGCGTGTGCTCGTATGGGTATACTTGTTATGTGGATTATAGATCTCTGGAACAGAATTGTCACTTCTAAATAGGAGGTGACTTCTTAATATTTCCCTAAATTTTGAGAGAGGTTGGTGTAATCTGCCCTAGTCAGTTCTATCATATTTGTTAAGCAAGATGAAAAATGGGATCATTTTTAACTTGAGTCCGGTCAAGTTTGTGCCTGTTATTTTGGCTGAGCTTAATCTTCTTTAATGTTTGAAGCTGGCTTATGACTGTGATCCGGCACTACTTGGCCCTTTGTAATATTAAAACCAGTTGCTCTATTTATCTCATTCTTGGCAGAGATACTAACTTAAACGTGGTTACAAATGTTTTTTGCAGCCAACTCCATTACACCTGACTGTCAAAGAGTATGTTACCCCTGAAAAGTTTGCTTTCTGGAAGGAATATGGTGAATCCATCGGATTTCGTTATGTAGCCAGTGGGCCACTGGTGAGCTCCCTATTATGGTTTGCAATATTGATGGTAACAACCTAAATATTTTATTCTATCTAGGAATTGGGAAAAAAACCAAAGAGAAAACCATTTTTCAAATTAATTTCTAAGGAGTAATGTGACTTGATAATTTGCTCAATATTTTACTGTTTTGGATTTAAAAAACAGATCTTACAAGTTTGATATGCATTGATTTTTCAGGTCCGATCCTCATATAGGGCTGGCGAGCTCTTTGTTAAGACCATGGTTAGAGAAAGTGCTAACAGCACTGGTGGCAAATCCTAATATTTTTTTGGCTATTGTAGACCTCCCCTATAGAACACCAACATCAAATTGGTGCACAAACAGTTTGCTGTGACTGAGCAAATGACTGCCAAGGCTGTCCTAATTCTTATAGTCTAAATTTTGTAGGTCCTAGTAAAAAAAACATCTTCATTGTTTGAGGATTTCTTTGATTTGTTCTACAAGTTCCCTTTAAATGCTTAAGTTAGACATTATTCTCACATTATGATTTGCCACTGCTTCTATATTTTACACCCTTGAGTCTTAACTTGGGTCGGAAGGGGAGGTTTCAAACAAATCCCAAAGAAGATATAAGTTGCTGTTAGATGTTTCTATGCCATTTTTCCAGCTTTCTATGTGCCAATGAATTTGGATTGAAAATAAAGTAGTCGGTGATTGTCAACAAAATGGTAAAGCAGAAAGAGAACAAATCTCATGGTAGATGAATTAACAGGAACTGGGATATTGTCTTTGAACTAGCTTGTGAAGCAGTTGAAAATTTTGAAGCTGTTATGTGTGGAAACTAAACAACCTCGTCAGCATTGGGTTGTATTCAAGTTTTATAATTTTGAGGTATTTTTGTTTAGTTTATGAAAAATGCTACCTATCAATTTATGTTATTGCTTTTTCTAATGAAAGATCACAAATGAAAGGTATTTTTTTAAATGAGTTGAAGTCACATACGGGACGACATATAGGTTGGACTAATGTTTTGTTTGATTACACAATACAAATTATCTTATATCATTTAATCATTATAATTTTTTTAAATTCTCACACAGAATACAATAAATAATTCAACTTTTTAAAATTTTAAAATAGCACTAATATTAAAAGATTATATTTTAATAATATTTTTTTAATTTTTTACTTCTGTCTCATCTCATCTATGTAACTAAAATGTCTTGATATAATATAAAGAAATTATGTTAAGTTATTAAATACTGATAAATGAGTGAAACCTCTAAAGGTAAAGAATTACCACCAAATCAGTATCGATAGAGTCGACTGTAATGGACATAGATTGAGAAGCGTGATAAAATGTTATGATTAATTAAAGGTTTAATTATTAACTAAATTAATATCCAATATTCTTACAACTTCTACATCAATATTTGGGTGTTTAACAATATAAGCAAAAGGAAAAATATAGTTGCAAGCATAACTGTGTATTAAAATAATGTAATTTGTTAAAAAATTTAAAATAATGTGATTTGTTAAAATTAAAATTTATTGAAAATAATGTGAATTTAAATTTTAAATATAGATAATTCAGGAATGCGGATTGGTAAGCTAGATGCATGTACGTATGTCATCGGTATTCAGTTTAGAAGTTCAAAGTCTGTACTCCCTGGTCATCATCAACTTCGTTCACCGACTGCTAAAAACATTGGAGTAGTATGTCATAATGGGAAGCGCTCCGGCACAGATCCCGACGAGCTTCGGTCATGAACTGAGGGCTTGCCTTCGTTGTCGTCTTGTCAAAACCTACGATCAGGTGCAATCCTTTCCCTAAAAGATCAGTGTTAGGGTTCGATAGGTTCTCTTCTTCGAGTTTAATGGTTAACATTGATTTGTGTTTTTTTTTTCCACTTTATTTTGAAAAATATTACACAGTTTAGGGAGTCAGGGTGCGAGAATTGTCCATTCTTCAAGATGGACGAGGATCACGAACGTATTGTTGATTGCACTACTCCTAATTTCACTGGGTATGCATCTTTTTTTAATTTTTATTATAACTCAACTGTTGGTGATCTTAATGTTACTGTGATGTTTATTACTCCCTCAAGGTGAAAGAGTGCAAAGATCTTGTTTTGTGTTTGTTGTTTTAAGTTATTTATTTTGTTTTCTTTTACTTCTTGTGCTTAAAACCTTTGCCCAACTCACTCCAATGCAACCCATTTGGATACTTCCCTTGGATTTGACGTATCTGTAAACTAAAAACTTCTACTTTGAGTTGAAAAAAGAACTTTTCCCATTGTATATTTGCTCACTTTTCTTATCTGGGATATAGCAGGAACCAGTTTTGTGCATCTTATGATATCCTTATATATTATTCTTATGCATGACTGAAATGTCAATTATCTGAGTATCATTGGGTTCCCTAGGCTAGTGTTTCTGGACAAGGATTCTGTCCATGTCACTTGAAATCGATGGTATTAATTTGGTTGAGCATATGAGGTGCTTGGTTGTTTCAATTATCATTAGAATCACTTTGAGAAATATAATGATCATAATTCCTCATATTTCCAACTAAATAAATACTATTTATTTCGTAAAGATCCTATTCAAGTCTTTCCTGGGCTTGCTGGTTTTTAAATTCACTTTTCCTTTTGCCTATTTTGATTTTTTTTTTTTTCCCATTGAGACTCTTGCAGTATAATTTCGGTCATGGATCCAAGTAGAAGTTGGGCTGCTCGGTGGTTGCGAATTGGTATGATAAACACCTTTTTTTTTGTGTGTTAGACACCTTCTTATACATGTTTTCACCTCCATCTTTTTTCTTGTTCTCTCTCTTTTTCTGGCTCTAGCTAAATCTTAGCATCTGCATAATAATTCCTTAGATCTCTTTTTTCCACTATTTGGAATTGTTCTGATTGGCAAACACTTGTTATATGCAACTGCAAGCCAAAGTTTCCCTGTAGGTTAATTTCTTAAAAGAGCTAGTAGATTGCCATAGTGTTGTTTGTCAATGTTCATGTTTTTTTTTTTTTTCACTACAATGAAATATCTCTTATTAATTAAAAAAAATCATATTCTAACGGTCTTGTAATTATAGGATAATGTATTGTTATTGGCTTTTCAAGATTTTTAAGGAAGTTAAGTAATCGATATGATGTAGGAATATTTGAGTGAGCTATACAGGTGCCTTTCTGATAAGAGCATGCAGCTTTGAAACTATACTGAGAGCATTCGGGGCTAATGTTATATTAGTTTGATAACACATAGGGGCATGTTATGGAGGCACATTACAGTTGCCACAGTTCACTGGTATCATGGCGAACCACAATTATAATGCACAAATTTGTCAATCCAGAAATTTCATACTTTTTCTTTCTTTGTTGAAAGTTATTTAAAAGGAAAAATCTAATATAATTTTTTCTATCTTGCTTCAATTATGATACATTTGTTCATAATTATGCTCTAGTTTTGGAAGTTTTGACTAAGACGACATTATCGCATCCTAGCTTTTAACAGAATTAACTATATTATTTGAATATATACCTTCCACAGCAATCATTCCATGTTCTGGGGAGAGTGGTACAATATGCTCTTGTGCCCAGCCTGCATGTCACAATGATGTACATTCTGGGCATACTTTTTCTCTGCTGATAGCAATGCTTCTTCCTAAACAAAGTCGAATGTTATCTAGATCTTGTACCAAGATTTTTTTAATGTTTTTAGGTTCATATAGAGTTATGCACTTAAAAAAATCTAAGTTTGCAAGAACTGGTCTTTGTAATTTTGAGTTTGAGTTCCCCCAAAAACTTTTTGCAGGAAGATTTGTCCCTGGTTGTTACACTCTTGCAGTCTCAGAGGCACTTCCAGAGGACTTACAGGTTTCTCTGTGTGTGTGTGTGTGTGTGTGTGTGTTCTCTACATTAAATTCAATTCATATGTGCTTTATTTGATTTAGGAAAGGACTTGTGTTACTTTGAAGTATCTCTTTCCTCAAATTAACTCAAAGCATGATTGGCAGTCTTGCATGCTAATCTTGCAATCCATTCATCCATCCAAATTGTTTGATAGACATTTCCATTCTAATGTCATACGAGCATTGCAAATTATGTACTAGAAAAAAAAGAACCAAGGAAATGGTAGTGTGATGCAAATTAGTTAGATATATACTCGGCCATTAACTCATGTGGTTAGCAACATGGGTGTGTTGTTAATGGTAATTTTATGCAACAAGGCTTCCATCAAGTTCTCGGAGACAAATAAATCAACTAGCCATGTTGCAAATGCTAGTTGCAAACCGCATGTATTAACAAGAGTCAAGACCAAATGTTGAAACTAGAACAGTCCTTGTGACTTGCCATAATTATAGACCCCATGCTAATAAGAAGCCTCTTGGCCCCGATAGTATAAGCATGGTTGCACATATATTCCTTATTTGTTGACCCATGGCTTATACTACATTTGTTATGGTATTGTCCCAGGAAATCTAGTTGTTGAGTTTCATGTCTTGATCATTTTTCTTCATTTGTTTACATTGATTTTGTGTAATATTTGCTGAAGCAAATTAGTGGGATATGTGCTTGTAATGCTTTGAGAGCTAAGTATGCTTTCACATTCTTATTCATTTGTCTTTGGGATAGTGGTTTGGGTTGAAATCCCAATCCGGTTCTGGTTGTGTTGGTTTGGGTGGAATTTGGTCACCCCAGGGACAGAATGTCCCATACTACTGAATGGGTAGCTACGGTAACTCTGTTAAAATTTCAGTTGGCATGCATTTGAAAAGTTGATTTTTTTTTTTTTTAATTTATTTATGAGCGCTCTGGAAAACTAGATGTTTCCGTAGAGATAAAAGGGAACTTGTAGACATTGTGGAATTAACTCTTGTCAGAATCTATGCTTGTTTGTCCCATTACGTATATTCCTAACGTTTTACGCATTGAATTTTCATTTGAACTTGTAACTTGGAATCTTTTCCATTAATCATTCTGTTGGACTGTTTTTGCAGAATTTATGTGAAGACGAGCGTGTGCAATATGTACCACCAAAACGCGTATGAATATCGTTGCAAGTATCTGAAATTTGAACGTTTTATAATGCAAGCAGTTGATGCTTGAAACCTTCTGTAGAAAGATGACATTGAAAAAAGGATTTTATGCCCTCCATTTTAAACTAAATACCGATGAAATTTCAATTATGCTCCACGCCTTCAAAGAAAACGGAAGTTGGTGGGACCGTCCGTACTTCCTTCACCCCTTCCCCTTCTGAAAGAGGTGGGTCTCGTCTCATAGCAAGTAGGGTGGGACCCGGGTGCGTGAGAGGAAAAACCCACTCACTCTCACTGAATCTGTTTCCCGCTGCAGAGTGATGGTTCATCTCATCTCATCCCGGAGTTCTTCTCTTTTCACGTTCTTCACTCCCCCTAGGGCAACTATTTGTCGACAGGTAGCTGCCCTCCCTATCCCTGGTACACCTGAGCAGGATGGTTATCTATTCTCCACCCTTAGAGATTGACATTGATTTAATCAAATTCATCTTTAAATTTAGTCAATATCAACACTTTTTTACATTTGCATATTCCATCTAAATTCAATCCCCACATTAGATTAATCATTCACTCCCTATGTAATAATAAAATATTATTAAATTAATAATTTTTTATTTAATTTATTTTATCACATTTTGTAATTTTATCAATTAAATGTTAATAATAATCATATTCTAATTAAATTAATATTAAAAAAAGTATTATTAATGTTAATAATAATAATTATATTATATTAAATTAATATTTAAAAAAATTATTATTAAATGTTAACAGTAATTATATTCTAATTAAATGAATATTAAAAAAAGTATTGTTAAATGTTAATAATAATTATATTATATTCAATTAATATTAAAAAATATTATTAAATGTTAATAATAATTATATTCTAAATGTTAAATGTTAATTATATTTTAAATAATTTAATTTATTTGTTTGGAATGAGAAATTAATATTTGCTGAATGAATAGTGGTCTTCTATCTTTAGCCAACCACTATATCAAGAGTCTAAATTATTTTAGATTTGTACAATCCAATGTGAATGATTTTTGAGCCAAAAGTATCTCATTTTTCCAAGCCAATGAGGATGCCCTTACAAGGGGCTCTGGGTTAGCTTTCCCCTACTCAGCAAGTGGGCAGATAAGCCTAAAATCCTGTTTGGTTTGTAGATCAAAGATGATATAGCCTAGTCCGGTTTGGACAGTGGGTTGAGTTGAGATGAACGTTTAAAATATTATTTTTTAATATTATTATTATTTTGGGACTTAAAATAGTTGAATTGGGATTTGAAAAAGTTGAATTGTTTATTATATTTTGTGTTGGAAGTTGAAAAAGTTGTAACGATTAAATTAGATTAGATAAGTTGAGTTGAGTTGGACTAGGTTTGGTAACCAAACGTTGCCTTAAAGTTAATTTGGATATTAGAGTACTATGAGAATATCACTATTATTTATTATTTTATCATTATTTTTTACTTATTTTTTATTACTATTTCATTACTATTCACATAATATCTAATATTATCTTGCATCCAAACGCAACCTAAAATTGAAGAGATGAGAGATGCTCAGCTATCTTCCCTCTTCCCAGTAGGGTGAATTAACGTCAGTTGGTTCGGTTTCAGTTCTCTTGTGCAAAAAACTGTTGAATCGGCCGACTGGTTCTTATATATATTTTTTCTTTTTATACATATATAAAAAAACGACACTGTTTCATTCAAATTAAGTAATACAGCTTCATTTAGGGCCTTTTAAAAATGAAAAAGAAAAATAATAATAATAAGTGAACGGCATTTGTATTAGGGTAAAAATCCTCATTCTCTTTTCTTCCTTACTATTACTCTCAGTCTTAATGTAATCTTCAATTCTTCGCACTCACAGTGTCTCTCTCTCACCTCTCTGTCTCTCTTTCTCATCTTCATATTAAGACCTTGTATATAAGATTCCTAAAAATACAGCGTATATAAAATTCATAACAATTGCTTTAGCGGCTAAGCCACTATCTACTCCTAGGGGTGAACACCGAAGGGGTCGGTATTGGTTTCAGTTCCAATCCAAAACTCTATTGATGCATGAAAAAATCACTCTACTTAACTAAAACCAATTGATAGGGGGAAAGAGAATTGGCTAAAGTTTGATTGGTCGGCTTTGATCAGTTTGATGGTTTGAGAATCGACTCCCTCGTTCCAGATTCATCAACCAAATTCACAAAACTCACTCACAGATTCACCAAACAACCTACAAAACTCAAAAAAAAAAAAAAAAACCAATGCACAAAAATAAGTCCCGACTCACACACAAAGAACCCATTTCTTGCATTGTGAGAGAGAATGGGAGGAGGTGGTAGCTGAGCCGCTAAAGAGATTGTTAGGAATGAATCTTATATACACTGTAATCTACGCTATATTTTTAAGAATCTTATATGCAAGGTCTTAATATGAAGATGAGAGAGAATAGAGCATTTGAGAGAGAGAGAGAGCAGAGGTGAGAGAGACTCTGTGAGTGTGAAGAATCGAAAATTACATTGAGACTGAGAATGACGGTGAGGAAGAAAAGAGAATGGGGGATTTTTATCCTAATACGAAACAACGCTGTTAAGCCAAATGGTGCCATTCACTTATTTATTATTATTTTTAGTTTTAAAGGGCCCAAAACAATGTTGTTTCACTCATTTAAGTGAAATGGCATATTTTCTATATATGTATAAAAAGAAAAAATATATAAAAGAATCAGTTGGCCGGTTTAGCAGTTTTTGACACAAGAGAACCGAAACCAAACCGGCCGACGTCGTTTCCTATATATTTAACTCACCCACCAATAAGTTCTTTGCTGGTTTCCGTCGGTGGAGGTCGGTTTTTTCGTTTGGTATACAACCTTACCTCCTCCCCTTCTCTCTTACAAGGCAAGAAATGGGTTTTATGTGAGCGAGTCGTGACTTAATTTTGTTATTTTGTTCATTTATTTATTTTTTATTTTTTAGTTTTGTTGGTTGTTTGGTGAATCTATGAGTAAGTTTTGTGGATTTGGTTGGTGAATCTAGAACGAGGGAACTAATTCTCGAACCTATTGACGCAGGCTGATCAAACTCCGATCAGTTCTCTTTCCCCGTATTGATCAGTTTCGATCAAGTAGAGTGGTTTTTTAATGTGTAGGTAGGGTTTCAGTTTGGGACCAAAACCGACACCGATCCCTTCGGTGTTCACCTCTACTTCCAAGTCACATTTCTGGTCCATTAAACAACAGTTTCGAAGTAGATAAAGGAGGAGTGGGGAAGTATTTAGACTGATTGACAAGGAGTGAAGAAGGAGAAGAGAATTAATCAAACAAGTTGAGAACAACGTTAAAATGAAGAAGATGGAGGATGTTACTCATCATCTTATACTACACACTTTACATATTTTAATATTATTTATTTATTTTATTCTTGTTAAACTAATTGAGTTGTTCTACTTATCATCCATACACTACATAATTATTATGGAAAAAATAAAAAAAATAAAAATAGATATAGTGTATGGGATGATAAGTATAATTATTATAATGGAGAAAGATGAGACGACCGTGAGATGGTTTTTAATTTGATTAATGTTAAATATAGTTATTTTGAAAAAAATGAAATTTATTATTAAAAAATAAATTTTCTAATGTGTTTTAAATTTACTCACTTTTTCAAAAGGAGTCCACAAGACTTGGACGTCTTAAGATTGTAAATAATATTTTTATTCTATATTTAATTCTATTTATTAGTAAAATATCTTTATTTTAAAATGTAGTTGGGTAAAATATTGTGAAAAATATTGTTTATCATTTTTTACCATATAAGTCTAATGTACTTTCTTTAAAAAAATAGTAGGATGTATTATTAAAAATGTAATATTAATCTCACATTTATCATTTAATATTTGAAAAGAGAGTATAATTTAATATTTTAAATTATTATTTTGGTGTCCTAACTATTAACTAATAGAGTACTACTACCGGGCTATTTAAATTATTTTGGTGTCCAAACTATTAAGTAATAGCGTACTGCTAGCCTATTTAAATTTTGTTTCCTTTTCTTTTATATTTTTTCAACAATTTTTTAACATCTTTAATAAAAAAATAAAAATTACATAATTTTATAGTTATTTCTTTAATTATTAAATAAAAAGATTTAAAATTAAAAATAAAAAATAAAATAAACGAGTGATAATTTGAGCGGTAAATTTGAAAGGCTCTAATTGCATTTTCTTAACTAATAACTACGTCCGTACTGTAGTCCGCTAGTGCTAGGTCTAATTAAAATTTAAATGGGTGGTAGGCCCAGCTTGAGGAACAGTGACTTCAGCTTCACGCGAGCTAGGGTTGCTTGGTCTCTCCCGATCATCTTAACGGAGACAGAGACAGTGACTTTGGCTTCTATGTACAGCGGCTAAAGCAGAGGAAGAGAGAGAGACAGACACGGAGACAGAGACAGAATTGCTCGGCTCCAAAATATCTCTTGGGCAGTTGGGCGGTAGTTAACCAGCGATGCCGACTCTTACCAAGCTGTATACAATGCAAGAAGCCTCGCAACACAACTCCAAAGAAGATTGTTGGGTCGTCATCGATGGAAAGGTACGCTTCTATATAAACATATGTATATATAACTATATATATTACATCTATCTTTACGTATCAAAAAAAAATTCTATCTTTCCTTCCTATGTAATTTTTGTTTTCCTTTTCGCTGTGTTTTTATTTCTTTATCTTCGTTCAGTTTTACCATTGGCTCTGTATCTTCGATGGATGAGCTAGTGGGCGTTTTCTCTTCGAAGCAATTAGATCATCTTAACGGACCATTTGGGGTCCTTTTTTGCCCTTTATTTGTGCCTTTTTGGGGGTATGCAGAGCTTTCTTCTGAGATCTGTTCTGCTGTTTAGTTTTAATCCTCGGTTACAACTTGTTGTATAAGTTTGTTAGCGTCGTTTTTTGAGTACAAATCTTTAGTGGGTTTTGTTTATGATAAATCCCAATAGCCAATTTCTTTGTAAGTATTGTAGGATTCCAATAACCTAAAATTTCTGTATAAATGTGTTAGTAGTGCCTGCCTTATAAACCCCTAGGGGATGGCTCAAAGTGTTAAAAGGCCTTGGGCTTGGGTATACTCCCTCCAAGTCTAGGGTTCAAATCTCCTTGGTTGCAAACAATATCTAGGGGTCATTTTCCCTTGAATTACTGAGGTATACTTGTGGAAAACTCTTTGTTGAGAGTCTGTGCACTCTTGAGATTAGTCAGTGTTAAGGTGAACACCAAAAATCACAGCGGAATATTTTCTACCCTTTCGATGTGTAAATTAAATTTATAATCTAGTAAGTAGAAACTCACAAGCATGACACCAGAAATTTTTACGTGGAAAACCCTCCAATACAAAGGGAAAAACCACGGGACCTAGTCCAGTTAAACTTCCACTATCAATGATAATGAGATTACATATTGTCTTCTCTAGAACAATATCTAGAGGCTACCAATACATCAAGAATATTTATATTCTTGGTTCATCACAAAATCATCACCATACAGATGGAAAAAACACAAGAAAGATAAGAAATACTTCACCAAATAAGCATATGCAAAGGACAGATGAAGATGAATCTCAGCGATCAAAGCCAGTCAAAATGAAGCTGTCAACCTCACGAGCAACATACTGAAATTTCATCAGAATCAGACCACGAATGATCTCTCAAAGAGTCTTGTAAAAGTGTGAAGAAAAGAAAACTCTCGATGGCTTCTCTATTCTCTCCGTCTCTCTCTCTTCTCTTCTCTTTCTTTTCTTTATTTTTCTGCCACGCACTCTCTCTCTTTTGCCGACACTCCCTTCTATTAATTCATGTAAAGGAAGCACAAATTACAAATATGCCATCTTAATAATTTTCCCTCACATGGAGGGACCCACAATAACAAATCTCCCCCTCCTGACTATGTGAGAGGTTCCATCAAACCTGCTTTTACTCTACATACTTCGAGTTTTTGCATAGGCAGTGGTTTTGTCATCATATCTGATCCATTTTCATCAGTATGGATTTTTTCAATTTGTAACAACTTCATCTCCAATACATTTCGAATCCAGTGATATCTCACATCAATATGCTTGGATCTTGAGTGAAAGGTTGAGTTCTTGCTAAGATGGATAGCACTCTGACTATCACAGTAAAGAACATACTTCTCTTGTTTCTGACCCAATTCTTCTAAGAATTTCTTCATCCATAGCAACTCTTTACTAGCCTCAGTTATGGCAATATACTCAGCCTCTGTAGTAGATAGAGCAACACATTTCTGCAGTTTAGATTGCCATGACACAGCTCCCCCTGAATAAGTTATCATATACCCAGAAGTGGACTTTCTGGAATCAATATCTCCAGCCATATCTGCATCTGTAAACCCATCAAGCATAGGCTTACCATTTCCAAAGCACAAACACACCTTGGAAGTACCTCTGAGATATCTAAGAATCCATTTCACAGCTGCCCAATGTTCTTTGCCAGGATTAGAGAGAAATCGACTAACAACTCCAACAGCATGAGCGATATCGGGTCTTGTGCACACCATCGCATACATTAAGCTGCCCACAGCTGATGCATAAGGCACATTCTGCATTTCTTCTTTTTCTTTCTCACTTGTAGGACTCTGCTTTGAACTTAGCTTCAAATGACCTGCAAGTGGAGAACACACTGGTTTTGCCTTACCCATGTTGAACTTGTTTAATACCTTCTCAACATAACTCTCTTGAGATAGCCACAACTTGCCATTATTTCTGTCACGAGAGATCTTTATGCCAAGAATCTGTCTTGCAGGGCCTAAGTCTTTCATAGCAAAAGACTTACTCAATTCTCTTTTCAATTTATTAATTTTTCCAGAATCACGACCAACAATCAACATGTCATCCACATATAGCAAGAGAATAATAAAGTCATCTTTAGAAAACCTTTTAAAAAATACACATTGGTCAGAAGAAGTTTTATCATACCCGTGCTCACTCATAAAAGAGTCAAACTTCTTATACCATTGTCGAGGTGCCTGCTTGAGTCCATATAAACTCTTTTCCAATCGACACACAAGATGATCTTTACCCTTTGCTGCAAACCCCTCTGGTTGCTCCATATATACTTCCTCCTCTAAATCACCATGGAGGAAAGCAGTCTTCACATCAAGCTGTTCGATTTCTAAGTTCATACTGGCAGCCAAGCCCAAAACAACTCTGATAGAAGACATTTTTACTACAGGTGAAAAAATTTCTTCAAAATCAATACCTTTCCTCTGACTAAATCCCTTCACAACCAAACGTGCCTTGTACCTTGGTTGTGATATATTTGGCTCAGTCTTCAATCTGAAAATCCATTTATTCTTCAATGCTCTTTTACCCTTTGGTAATTCTACCAGTTTATAGGTGTGGTTTTCATGCAATGATTTCATCTCTTCTTGCATAGCTCTCAACCACTCATCTTTCTGATCATGTTGCATGGCTTCTTGATAACATTCTGGCTCTCCCCCATCAGAAAGTAAAACATACTCAGCCGCAGGAAATCTGGTAGAAGGCTTATGCTCTCTGGTAGATCTTCTTAACTGATTTTCTGCAGGTGGTTCTTTTCTAATATATTTAAATATGTTTTAAAAATAAAAAAATATATCAATACACTAAAAATTATTCCTTAATCATTAAGTAAAGAAAAAGTATTTTAAAAAAAATTCAATAAGGAGCGGTCTAGATGAGGGGACAAACCCAGGTGGCATACTATCATTTTTTCATGTAAATCATCAACCTTAAATAATTTTTCTTGTATTTTATTTTGGATTCCATATTAAGAAGTCTAATATGTATAACAAAAAAATTATGAGATCATATTAATAAGTTTATTAGTTTTTCTAAACTTAGTTTTAATTTAATTTTAGTGAGACTACNTTTAGAAAAACTAATAAACTTATTAATATGAATCTCATAATTTTTTTGTTATACAGTATTAGACTTCTTAATATGGAATCCAAAATAAAAATACAAGAAAAATTATTTAAGGTTGATGATTTACATGAAAAAATGATAGTATGCCACCTGGGTTTGTCCCCTCATCTAGACCGCTCCTGTATTGAATTTTTTTTAAAATACTTTTTCTTTACTTAATGATTAAGGAATATATTTTTAGTGTATTGATATATTTATTTATTTTTAAAACATATTTAAATATATTAGAAAAATGTAAATAAGAAAAGAAAAAAAAAATAAGAAGAGAAATTTGTGCTAGCGGGCATGCCCAATGGTTAAAGCTAGGCCGCTTGCTAGCACTACTCTCAAAAACAAATATTGAAGATCTCAATTATAACATTATATGTTTAATGTGACACGAAAATATCTAAATTTTACATAAAAAAACATGATAAACTAGCTTACTTACTAGAATGAAATATAACATTCTAAAAGATCTCGTGATAGTTTCTATGAAAATAAATTCTAAATATTTCCTTACAGAAATAATTATAGATTATTATTATTCCATGAAACATTATCGTTAGAAATTTGAAACATATATTAAGTTGTATTTTTTAAAATTTTATTTCTATGTATATGTAGCAAATTAATGAGATCTAATTTTATATATAACTATATTTTTATAATTTTATACTTTCTTTTTATTTTATATAAACGTGTCACATATTAGGAAAGTTGTCCCCTTGCTACTTCACTAATTATTTTAATTTTCAAGCAAATATGCTTAACATTTTCGAGTATTTTACGAATCACGTAAATGGTTGAGAACTCATGTTCTCATCATCTTTGAATTTGTGGGAAGTATCATGATCATCCAACAAGAAGGGTTTTCCTATATATCATCGAGTCAAATTATGCAATAGCTTCGGTTACTTGGACTCCATGCATAGTCTGAGATATAAAATCGTTTTAAAAAGGCTTTGAAGAAGGCTGTGTCCTTCTCCCTATCAATCAATATCTATTGATAAAGTTTCCATGTTCGCTCATAATGCGTTCACACTCTAGCATCAGTAGGGACCTAGAGAGCTGCCTTCACTTTTGGCGTTCTTTGGTGAGTTCCTATTTAGAAGTCTGCAACTTCTTAACCGCGGCAGTTTCTACTCCTGCTTGTAAACGAGGTGTTCTACCGACTGAGCATAACGATCAAAGTTGAATCGTGAGCCTATTAATGGAAAAAACATTTTAATAGTTTATATGCCATGGAAGGGTTACAATTATGAGGATGTGGTACTCATTAGCGAGCATCTGGCATATGAGTTTTCAACCAAGCTCGCATTATCATAGGCACTTGAACCTTACTGAGCACTTTGTTGTTGCTTCACTTAACAAGTAGAAAAATATTTTCCTTAACAAGTAGAAAAATATTTTCCTTATCAGAGTTGAGCGCAACTCGCCTCAGCAACTATAGGCCTTATCTTAACATAAGACTCAAGCCTGAGTTCTCGATGTGGTATTGATAAATAAATAGCAGTGTCACGTCAAGATGCGACTTGCTTTTATAATAAATATTTGTAAACATGACATTTTCCAATTTGCAATACCATCTCAAACTAAATTTATGCCATAAACCAACCCGCCAATTAGGGGTGAAAACCGACCCTATTAGTGAGGTTTCAGTTCAAAATCAAAACCATATTAACGTGTTTTTCTAGAAAACATGTCAATTGAAATCGCTGATAAGGAGGATAAAACCGATTACTATCGATTCATCAGTGTTTCCTTCGATTTATAAGTCTAATGCAAAAAACTCATTACAAAATATCAACCTACAAAACTCAAAGCAATACTCCTCTAGAGGACAAGAATTGAGTCAAAACAAAAAACTAGAAAAATTAAATGAACCGGATCAACAAATCTCACAAAAAATATCACAAGATTCACAACAAAATCATTAGAAAAATTAATAGAACCCCATCAACAAACCTCAAATGAATCGGAGATAAGAAAGCTTGAAACAGCACAAATGGACGGATGGAGAGAGGGGCGGCAATGGAAGAAGAACCTCATCAACAAATCTTAAATGGATTGATGGTATTGGAGAGAGAGAACAACAAAGAGGAAGTGAGGGGAAGGGAAGTATGGTGTATTAAATCAAATAGCGTTGTTTCATTTTTTCTTTTTTAAACTGTGGCTATAAAACGATGCCGTTTAAATCACTTAAGTGAAATGACATCATTTTGTATAAGAAATGTATAAGAAATATATATATTATATTAGTCGGTTCGGCAAATTGACCAACGTCGGTTCTAGCCATTTTCTACAGTAGGTCGACTTGTTTTTCATCGATTTTGGCCAATTATGACTCTGGCTGCTGGTCTCAGTCAACGACGATCGGTCCGTTGGTTCCTGTTCAACACTACCGCCAACCTTGGAAGAAAAATAAAAAATAAAAAAATAATGCTAACACGGGCTTCGTTTAGGCCCAAAATACATTTAGCCCTATGTATTGTGGAATGTGGATGTATGTTTCAGATCCATATATTTTATTTTCTCGATTCACCCAGAATTCTCAATTGCTGCTTCCGCTTCGCTAGTAATTAATGTCGTTCTGGTTGTAAGCACAACAGGGAAAGGAACAAGGTACGCGAAGAGGCAAGTGAATGGCGCAACAAGCAGTCCAGAAGAACACGGTGTACGTTGGAGGGCTGGCGGAGGAGTTGAACGAGTCCATCCTCCACGCCGCCTTCATACCTTTTGGGGACATCAAGGACGTCAAGACCCCGCTCGACCAGGCCACCCAGAAGCACCGCTCTTTCGGCTTCGTTACTTTCTTGGAGAAGGACGACGCCGCCGCCGCCATGGACAACATGGACGGCGCTGAACTCTATGGCCGTGTCCTCACCGTCAACTACGCCCTCCCCGAGCGCATCAAGGGTGGCGAGCAGGGCTGGGCCGCCCACCCCAGTACGTCCTTCCCTTCCCTTTTCTTCTCCTTTTCCATTCCCTCTCTTTCGGTAATACTGATCTGTTGGGGATGGTTTTCTTCATTTTGTTTATTAATCGACTTGGGCCCTCAGTGTTTGTAACGCTATTCTGGCAATTCGTAACTCTGGGGTTTAGGGTTTTTAGGATTCTATATACCTTTTAGTTAAATAGCTGATAATTATCAACAGCTTAAACTTGTACAAACTTTTCATTGAGAATGAAACCATTACTATTCACAAGCGCAACATGTTTCAACAATTGTTTGTTGAATAAATGCCTGACCACGAAACTTCCTTTGAATTTTCCTTTGACGCCCTAAAATTCTGGCAGCCAAAAATTTTGAGTTGATTCGCAATGATTGACTCAACGAGTTCAAAGCGTTTCCATGCTATATTCACTCCCTCAATGCCATGAATTGGATTCCCTAATTTCGGATACAGTCTTATGTTAAACCTGCAAGAGATGCGAGGATTGCTTCCAGAACTGCTACATTTTGTTTTTGATAGGTAGAACTGCTACATAAGATTTCTAGATACTCTGATGAAATTTAATTAGTTCTGAGCAATTTGTATGTTAGACTCTAGATGCGGTAAGCAACTCTGGTTAGTGTTGGAAAGTTTCATCTTAACGATGGAAAACAGAATAGAATTGAAAGAAAATAGAAAAGCATGATATCTTTATTTTTTGTGTTCGAGTGTGTTTCCTAACGACTGAACAACCTCTCTAAGATGGGGTCAGATCACATATAATAAAACAGAGTAATTACTTTGAATTTCTTTTTTTTGTTCTTCAAGACTCATGTACATTCTCAATCCGGAGAGCTTCTAAGTGTAGACTGACATGATAAGTGACAACTTCAAGACACCTGTTCCATTGTTTTAGGACAGTTAGACCAGATCTTTATTCTTTCGGATGTCAAATGATATGTGCTACTATTTGGGTCCTGTGTAGGGTTGATGGTTGTAATACAGTATTGGTGGTAAAGCCCCTGAAATAATTTTATGCTCGTTTGATTGATTCTGTTTTTTTTTCTTTAATATTTTAGTTTGGGCGGATGCGGACACATGGTTTGAAAGGCAGCAGCAAGAAGAAGAAATGCAGCGTATTCAGGCAGAGAATCGGGCTACAATGGAGGCTGCAGAGGACTTGCATCGAAAGAAATTGGCCCAAGAGCGAGAAGGGGAAAAGGAAGACGAAATAGAGATCAAAGATGATCCCATGGCTAGGGCTGAAGCAGAGGTTTTGGAACAGAACAATTAGTTCTCACCTACCAAAACCCGCATTTGATGAGGGAAATGCTTAAAGTCTTACTTTTTTTTGTTTACATCATATCTCTGTAATCTGTCACAGCCTCGATGTGGAACATTGCGTCTGGAATGAATACTTCTATTCGTGCAGATGAGCACTTGCTTCTTTGATAAAGCTGGTGGTTTTCATTTTCCGTTTAGCGTTTGATCGTAGATCATGTGGTTTTCCCAGGGAGTGTCGCAAAAAAGCTGAAAACTGAGCCAACTTTGCTAGGTACCAGGCAGATAATTAGATATCCAAATTGACCAGTAAATGTCTTCTCTTCCCAGATGTTGACCCATTTTGGGTGGAACTCATCAACTACTAAGCTACCCAAACTTCTTCACCATTTACTAGTTTTACCATGGCAGTTAGTCAGTCCATAGTGCCTTCCACTTGGAGCCTATTGACAAAGCAATGAAAATATAGTTCAATCCACCAAAGCTTACTGATGAGCAATAACAATACAACAAAATTTTGACGAAGTTTGGGTACTGAGGGTTGGTGAAAAATCAGAAGAAAAAAAAGAAAAGAAGCTAGGAAATGCAATGCACCTCTGTAAGGTGACGTCAGTGTTAACCACTTGAACAACATTTCACAAAACAAATGTTTCTCATGAGAGCCTTGTGATCTTCTACAACGGATCCAGAGACTAGGAGTGCAGAAGAAAAATATATCGAGATTTCCAGATGCAAGGCCGTAAGAAGAAGAAAAGAAAAGAACGTAATAGAATAGACATTATCTATTATTCCCTTAATCATGGAAGAATGCAAGAACTCCTCAGCTTTAGCATTGCATCACAGACCTTCACAGTGTCAAGGTTATCTCTTTACATTATTTACTCTTAACAATGTTTGCTCCTAAAACGCTCACCGTGACGGAGGCAATAGTGGCAGGACCTCTCTCATCTGCACCAGTTCGAGAGCAAATGTCAACTAAAATCCTCTTGGGGCATGAGACACAGCCAAATTTTTCCTAGCAATCTCTGCATGAATGCTTGGTAATCCCCTTGGGATATCCAAATTACGTTCAGTTCTCTTGGAGAATCCAATATCAGGGTCAATCATTATCCTCCAAGCAGGAATACCTGATAATTCTGCTTCCTTAACCCTCAAGTATAACTCAGAAGCTATCTACTTACAAACATCATCATACTGCACGTTTTCGGAGTTTTGCATTGTGGATGGGCTCCCCCTCATGTGCATTGCAACATGTGGAACCTTAAGGCCTGCAACGACTGAACATGTTAGAAGCTAACTGCCCATCAGATGCATCATTCACGAGACGAGCCCCTCTACCAATTGCTTCTGAAGTAACTTCTGAATAGGAAATATCCACTGATATGAGCTTTCCCTCTGCCTCAGGCATCCCTACAACGGCTTCCAAAACAGGGATAAGCCTATCTAATTCTTCTTCAGTGGAAATACAAGAGGCCATTGGCCTTGTAGATTGAGCACCAATATCAATTATATCGGCCCCCTCAGAAACCATCAAACGGACCTGATAAAGGGCAGACTCCACAGAGACAAGCTTTCCACAATCACTAAAACCCTTTTCGTGCCTTCCTTCCCAATAAGTGATTCACCAACCATTTTCTCCCATAACTCAGAAAGTCCACCGGTATGCAGGTAGAAGGAATGCCAACTAGTAACTTTATCACAATCTGCTACTGATCGCAGCAAATCCATTAGGGCGGCCATTACAAATGGTCTCTCCCATGTTCTTTCATGGGGTATATTTAGAATATCAGAGTGCACCTTGAACTTTCCATAGAACAATATATCCAAGTCAATGGGTCTTGGACCATACCTTATACCATTAGTACCGCCCATGTCTGTTTCTATTTTCTTGAGCACTCCCAATAATTCATGTGGCCTAGTTTAGTGATAACTCTAACTGCAGAATTGAGAAAGTGAAGCTGATTGGTCACATAGGCTGGAGCTGTTTCATACAAACAAGCATGCCTTGTAATATGTATGCCCCATTTTTTCATCAACTCCAAGGCGTTGTTGAAATTATGTAGTCTGTCGCCCACATTGCTTCCTAAAGCAATAGCTACTTCCTGCTCTGGAGAATAAACTCAACAAAGAGGCATTCAGTGATGAAGGGCGATAGGAAGATGGCAATGCTGCAGAAAAAATGGAATGAGTATATACAAACTGGCCCAGATAAATTCCCCCAAAAAAGAAGGGCGTTTATGTAAGTTCATTCTACTCAAGGGGATCACTAGTAACCATAGGTTATGTCCTATATGCCACAGTAATCCCTGAGAGCTGATTTTGGTAATCAGGATTAAGTGGTCTAAGTGGCATTCAATTAAAAAAGCATAACTTCACCCAATTCAGATGTTAAGTTGTTGAAAAATCAAGAAATCAATCAATCATTAAAACAGGTATCCAGAACTTGTAAATTGAATTTACATCACCTCTAAACCATTTCTTGCTAGGCGCCAACTGCTTCAAAGTATTCATAATGGGAGTGGCTTGTCAACAACGTGAAGTTTGAAGTAAATATTCCATTCCTTTTCAGTCTGCACGGTTGTTTAATGCGTGGAAAGAAGGCATTTCTTGAAAACTTAAAATCAGAAGAGTTCCCATTTATCAATAAAGGTGATAAAAGGGAGAAAGCCATAAAATAGCAGTCGCAAATTTTTGTTTGCTCGGTATATAGCAGCCAAAGCTAAAAGATGCAAATTTGTTGACAGAAGGTTAGAGTTAAGACAATTAATATTAAAGTCAGAGTCAACTGCTCTGACTGTTGCCTGGCATATAATTCCTTATAGAACTGCTTTTTACCTCTTTCTTTGTGAGGGGGAAAGGACGTAACAACAGAAAAATTGGAAATAAAGTTTCTTGTTTCAATCCCAACCCACGACTGATTCTTATAGGTACTAGTTCAACAGAGCAAGTATGCAAACCAAAAAAAAAAGAACTGCACAGAAACATGTTTGGTTTCGAGTTGAATGCTGATAACAAGAGTTAATTTTGGGTTAGATACAGCCCAGACAGGACTACTTTTTTAAGTAATCTAAACAACGCACTTTTTTTTCCCCTTCTAACCGAGCTCCAGTCAGAGCAGTTGAGAGTTGCTAAAAAATTAGATCCAAAGGTCAACAGATTGCAAGGGTCGGAGAGGATTTGGAGTTCCCAAGACGGACAAACATAGTGAATGAATTTGGAGTACCCAGGACCCAGAAGGAAAACGGGGTTTTGCTCAGGCTGCATCCTTATACAAAATATACAATTCCCTCGTATTTGGCCTATATTTCCCTTTTATCTCCTAAAAATGAAAATATAGCGTACAAACAAAAAAATATTAAGAGAATGAGAGCTCTTCATCCGGCCCCTAATTCCTATTCCAAGACCACACCGACTCCCAAACTCTCAAATTCATGACGGAGTGTCGCACGAAATTGAACAGCAGCGGGAGTACCATCTTGCAGAGGTCGACAAGGCCGGAGAGCGCTTTGCGGAGATCGGTGGAAACCAAAGAGACAACGATCTCTCGAAGACCTCGGCATGTGGGAAACGGAGGCAGTGAACTCGGCGTTCCAGAAGCGGTGACGACGGCCTGCCCTGGCCTCGGAAGAGAGACAAGGGAGGAGGCGCGGGAGGAAGGAGAGACAAAATAAACCAAGATTTTAGAGATGAATGACGTGTCAGAATATTGACCTTTGGATTTTAAATTTGTACATGTTTCTATGTAAAAACCGGAGAAGGGGACACTGGAAAGCCAAAACCCCCCCCAAAAAAAAGGCCTCATCCGCTTACATTCTTAAACCCGTGGCTAACACTACCTCCAACTCAAACTCGAACACCCAGTAGTCGGAACTTCTCAACTGGAACTGGGACCTGTTTTGAAGCTCTTATCTATGGCGGCATCTCTGTCTTTCACTCGGTTTCTTTTATTCCCCAGGTTTTCCCTCTCTCTCTCTTCATGTAGGTATAATCTTTATACCTATTGATTACACTTCTGAAACCGATTTTTTTTTCATGCGCTACAAGGTGGGACAGCGTAGATAAACGGAGCCTGTATTGTCCTAATTGACTACGTAAATTAAGCAAGCTTTCTATTTTGAAAAAAATAAAGGTTTACTGGGTGTTGTGTTAGATATATTTTTTTTTGTTTAATGTTTCTAGTGGGGATATATCGAAATGAATCTCAACTCTCTGTCAGAAACGTTGGGAAAAAAAAATCCTAAATAAAATTGTCTCCATTGATCACCTATGGTCGTCTTTTTCACCAACTCCTCAGCAATGGTTATGCCAGTAATTTGGCCCTTCAACTATGCAGGTGCCACTCGAATTGGCCGTGTTATCCTTCACTCAACTTTATGCAGCTTCAGGACATTAGATTACACGGTAAATCGGGCCTTGCATCTGCTTCCAGGAAGAAAGCTGCTGAGAGCTTTGGCGAAGAACCGGCTGATGAAAATGGGGCTGTTGTAAAGAAGAAGACAACTAGGAAACGAGCTGGTAGGCCGGCTAGAAAGAAATCCGTGTCTGATATTATGGAGGAGAAGCCTGAATTGGTGGTAGCTAGTGATGCCACGAGTGATGAAAGCATCATTTCTGCACTAAGTAATGATTCCAAGAAAACACGGCGAAGAACTCGAAAGAAAGGTATTTCCCATACTAGCTACATGGTGTTTGGTTCCGTTCCAAATGCTTTATAACATTACTTTCATTCCTGATGGGGACTGACTTAAATTTATAGCTGTGTCTGCTTCTACCAGCTCGGAGGAAGAGAAAACTGAGAAGAAGGTGAGGAGGAGGACCAAGAAGAAAGATGATAGAGATGTGGAAGATCAGGGCAGTGAAGAAGAAGTTACTGATCATGAGGAGTCTCCATTTGTTGCAAATGTGGAGGTTGAGATTGAGGAGGACCTGGAGTTGGGAATGATGGAGGGAGAGGATATTAGCTACACATATGGTTGGCCCCCTCTTGTTTGTTGCTTCGGAGCTGCGCAGCATGCTTTTGTGCCCTCAGGAAGGCCTGCCAGCAGACTTATAAACTACGAAATCCATGAATCAATGAAGGATGCACTATGGGCGCCTGAAAAATTTATTAGGGCTCCTGGGGGATCTGCAGGCAGTGTTGCAATTGCTCTTGCAAGCTTGGGTGGTAAGGTCGCTTTCATGGGAAAACTGGGAGATGATGACTATGGTAAGGCCATGCTATATTATATGAATGTGAACAATGTTCAAACCCGTTCAGTTCGCATTGATAGTAAAAGAGCGACAGCGATATCACAGATGAAGATTGGTAAGAGGGGTAACTTGAGAATGACTTGTGCCAAACCCTGTGCAGAGGATTCCTTATCAAAGTCTGAGATCAATATTGACGTGCTAAAGGAGGTATAGTAGTTTAGTCTTGTGTAGAAAGATAATTTGACTCGCACTTTACTGTGCTTGACTTTAGTTATTATACCTCACTCCTGTCCATTGGTGGTATGGCAATATTTTTAGCTTGATTTCATATACGCTTTGCTTCTTACAGAAGAAAATCCAAGTTTTATTCATATATGATAGATGAAATGAATGATTCCAGGTCTATTTATGTGGATATTGGTGAATTTCAATCATTCACTTGTATGAAAATGTTGTAGGTGAGATTGAATCTTAAATGAATCACAAAAACCTTTTGGAGCATGTTGTTATTTTGACGATTTGATTCTCTGAAAAATTATCTTCGTAGGAGTTTTGTCTGACACTGCTGACATCTTATTATGCACTTTAAGATGAAGAGGTTGCTATTGATTTTTTTTTTTTTTTCTTTTTCTTTTAGGGTATGTGTTCCATGGCTGGGGTATTGTATATTGAATTGTATTGATTGCCATCAGCATTTTGTATACCTTCTCCCTTTGAAGTGCCATCCAAAGAAGTCTTGACTGTAATAAAACTCTTCTAAGTCATCTTACTTTATACTATGTAGACTCTGAGTGCAACCCATGCTGCTTTTTAGATTGTTCAAATTTGATTAGCTCGATGGCTTATAGTCTTTAGTGATCTATTATACAGGCAAAGATGTTCTACGTCAGCACACATTCCCTGCTTGATCGAAATATGAGATTGACTACACTGCAGGCTATCAAGATCTCAAAGAAACTGGGAGGAGTCCTTTTCTATTATGTGAACCTTCCATTGCCACTATGGAAATCTGTCGAAGAGACCAAGATGTTTATTCAACAGGTGTGGAATCTAGCAGATATTATTGAGGTTACTAAGCAAGAGCTTGAGTTCCTATGTGAGATCAAGCCATCGGAGGAATTTGACACTAAAAATAATGCGAGCTCAAAATTTGTCCATTATGATCCGGAAGTGGTTACACCTCTTTGGCATGAAAATCTTAAGGTTTTGTTTGTGACAAATGGGACTTCTAAGGTACATTATTACACTAAGGAGCACAATGGCGCTGTTAGTGGGGCGGAGGATGTCCCGATTACCCCTTTCACTTGCGATATGTCAGCATCAGGGGATGGCATTGTTGCAGGTAAAGTCTTGTAAACACACATATTTGTCAAGGTTATTGCTGGAAATGATGTGTGTGAGGCCTGGTTAGCCTGCATTTTTGTGGCAGCCCCTGGCCATTCACTGGAACCTATTATCTAGTGGAGTACTGGCTTACACAAGAAATGTGACAGCCCAATAGTGTTGTAATAGCCAATTCTCATAATAGGTGAAGTGCTATGTTGAAAGGTGTATATTCCAGCCGTCAATATGGTGCACTATTTGGAAGTAATTAACACCAACTAGTTTCTTTTTCTAGTCACTTGTGCTAGGATCTTAGATTTGTGGAAGTTGAACATTAACACCTTGGGGAGTCTCTTGGCAAGTATCTAAGTCAGCCCGTTAAGGATGACACCTTAAACAAAAAGCATTTTGGGCCAAAGAATATTATGACAATCACATCTACAGGAGGGTGGTGAATGGGATCTCCACATTGCGTGGTAGGGAGACGTACTTAGCTGGGTTGCAATTGTGACATTGCGAGTCTTTTGGAGTATAAGACCAAATTAGTTTGAGCTTTTATTGAACTGTTAGGGTGTGTCAGAGCCAATCCTAACTAGAAGTGTAGGACTCGTGCCACAATAGAATGACCTGATGAGAATGTCAGAATTTTAAGTAGGGAATATTGTAACGCCCCACAATAAAGGAAAGTGCTGAATAAGAGATCGGTGAATGAGATCCCACATTGTGTGAGAAATAAGTTCTGTCTTTATGATGGTTCTAATAAGCTTCAATTCTAATCTGTACTAGTCCTTGTGGTGTATAAACCTAGATGTGGATTTGAATATTTACAAATATTATATCAAATACTCTCTCTTGTAGTTACTACCCGATTTTAGAGTCTGCCACTTGATAACCACACCAATCACACATGAATGTTCCAACACATATCCCCTTTCATATGTGTCTTTTATGCAGCTAACCTCTCCCTTGAAAGGAAAAAGGCTTTTCTAAACAATTTGAGTGTCATGCATCACAATCAATAATCCAATTATGTCACATCTACCAATTGGATCATTGGCTCCTTATTACATGTACAGTGCTATTGTAACAAATTACTAGTGAATAACTTTATCTCGAAAGTCATTGTTGCATTTTATTTATTCTTATTTATAGTATCTAATATTGAGTGTTTATGATCTATATTTGTATAATATGACGTCCATATTCTTGAGGAGAGTACTTTTTAGGCTGGTCAAATCAGTTTGAAAAGATACCTACCAACCATGACTAGGTCTTATGCCAAGAAGCAGAATAATAGGACTTATCATTGATTTTGAAAGAAGCATCCTTAACAAAACAAATTTAAGAAACCGAGTAGGCTAGTGGATAATTGTGAGAAAATGAACTTGGATGCTCTTGTCATGTTTTTTATTCTTTGGCATAATCAATGCATACATATAATTAGCTTCACATATTTTTTTTCACGCTTTGGATTTCAGATGATCTATAGTTTGCTAGATGAGCCTTGATCTTTCACTTCAACTCCACCTTACTTTTAAATTCTGTTTTCTGACAACTCCAGCTCTCATGAGAATGTTGACGGTTCAGCCTGATCTAATAACTGACAAAGGATACATAGAGCACACAATCAGGTATGCAATTGACTGTGGGATCATAGACCAATGGCTGCTTGGGCAAGTGCGCGGCTTCCCACCTAAAGAAGATATGGAAGAAGAAGTGGTCCCTGATCCAAATGGCATTAGGTCGATAACGGAAATGGAATACCGAACGCTAAAGCCTGTAAGTTGATTAAGGTGATTGATTCTTCCCCTATAAGGGGTTCTGATTGATTATTTCCTTCCTAAACTGGTGGGGGATTCTGGACGTTGCTAGTAACACCAATTTTGTATTGTACGGATATCATCTATGATCAAAGCCTGAAAGTAGGAATTCACAGGTCGGTCCCTTTGGTGGCAAAGATCCTGTCTCTGAGTCCCGACTCCCCCCCATCCCCTGTTATTGCATTATGCATCTTTGAGAGACCCATATCTTTCTGGGTCAACGGTAAATCAAAAGATGCTTTTTTTTGTTTGGGGAGAGATTGCATTTTCTCATTTTGGTCGGTTTACTAGGGATAGATGCATATTGGTTTTATTTAGTTTAATCCACAATGGATAGCACTAATAATGAATGCACTAATCTAGCATATATAGAGAGGTTCCACTTGCAACCTGTCATACAATGGGGTCATTGACAAGTCATTCTAAAATGAAAGGTGTGATATATTTGTCGAAAAATTCTACTCACACCACACACTACACAAATTTTTTTAATTTTTTTTCTCTTATTAAATGTGTGATGTATGGATGATGAATAAAAGAATTCAATTAGTTTAAAAATAATAAAATAATAAATAAAAATAAGTGTGGTGGTGTGTGGGGATAATGAGTAGCAAAAGAGTTTTTTTTTTTTTTTTTTTTCTTCTCTTAAACTAATTGAATTCTTTTACTTATCATTAATCTGCCACATATTTGATGAGAGAAAAAAAAAAAGTGGTATGTGAAGATAATGAATAGAATTTTTGGTAGCAAAATTCTTATTTGTCAGACATGATAAACTACAGTAAGAGTATGTGTCAATATTATACCCGTGGAATTCGAAAGGGTTGAGATACTATGCTGCCCAGCTCTTACTGCTGGGTGTGCCGCCCAGGCTATTCTTTTTTCTTTTCACATTTTTTAAATATATTTAAATATTTAAAAAAAAATTTGCCCAATGGTACACTATAACGGTACAAGTTGAGAGGCAAACTAGCTTTATTATAGAAGAATAAGGTTAGTATGCACTACCCTTTTAGAAAGCTACAGTTTATGAAATTGAGGGTGGGCAAGGAAGAAAAATTCTTACGTGGCATTCAATAATTGGATTATAAGTAATAGATGACAAATAATTTTTCAATCATTTAGAGCTTATTTGTATAGTGAGATAAGATTAGATAATTTTATATGAAAGTTAAATAAAATATTGTTAGAATATTATTTTTTAATATTATTATTATTTTGTAATTTGAAAAAGTTGAATTGAGATTTGAAAAAATTGAATTGTTTATTATATTTTATGTAAAATTTTGATAAAATTATAATGATGAAATGAGATTAAATAAGATAAAATACTTCCTAAATCTAAAGAGCCCTTATTGTCGCATTATTGTTATTCAATTTATTATCCTCAGAATATTTCAAGTATTCTCAGAATACTCAATTACTATTCATTATTTTATTATTACTTTTCACTTACTCTTTATTACTATTTATTACTTTTCACTACTATTTAATATTCTATTATTACTTTTTCATTACTTTTTTTTATTACTTTTTCACTACTATTCAAAACTCTTCTCAATACTTCTCACCACCCAAACTAAGACCCAAGAGATTGTGACAAAAAGGATAGTATATAGTTGGGTGAAGAAACTATTCTTTGAGATCTGAGAGTCTTGTGTCAGTGCAAGATTTGATTTGTAAATTAAATTTAAAATTCAATTCTCTAAGATGATAAGAAGAGTTTCTGTTTTATGCAAAAATAATTATTTTATTTTCTCAACTGAGCAGGGTGTGTTCGTCTTCCATAAGATAATCCTTGCTCTAAATCCAAGAGAAGGCTAAAAAAAATATAAGAGACATTATATGCTTTAAATCCAACAGCACATTAGCAGCCATAGCTTAATGTTACGTTCTGGTGACCTTTGTTTCAACTATTAACTTATCATGTTGTAATAATAACCATAACAATGACAACAATGCGTGTGCACGTCTATGGATGATCCTTTTGAATTTCACGAACAAAAATATCTAAGCACAATTATTTTATTCCTAAGCTTACTCATCAAACTAAGTCAGAACAAAAAGCTTTGGAATTGAGGCCCCAATCTTATTAACACCTTCTTACAGGACAAAAAAAAAAGGATAATCACACTTCTCCCAGCCCTGCTGAATAAGAGAGCAAGGAAAGGAAAAATGGAGAATTTAACCCGGTGAGGAAAAGGCAAAAATGGGAAAGAAGATAATCCAAAGGGGTCTTAATCCCACCACTACATACAAGCATACCCAAGCTCAAACCTACTCAGAAAATTGAGAACGGTCAAGTTTTGATGCAGCTGGCTTGTCCAAAAACCATACCAACTTCCCTCTCATTGGCTGGACCATCCTCACGGGAGGTGACGGGCAGTCATGTCCCACATCGTCAATTGCCAAGTGCACAGCCTCTGCTTTGCTGTCACCTGTTACAACTATGGCTACATTGGAGGCTGACTTGATGACAGGCAAAGTGAATGTGATTCTCTCCGGTGGGGGTTCGGGAGAGTCTGTAATAAAAGTTACCCACTCATCTCTTTTGTTGAGCACCGACTTGTTAGGGAATAGTGAGGCAATATGGCCATCGGGGCCCATTCCAAGGAGTATAAGGTCAAACTTAGGGCAGTCATCAATCTCGGACACACTGACTACACGAGTTTTCACTAATTGACGAATGGAAAACTCGTACTCATCAGCAGCCTCCTCAGGTGACACTGAGACATTAATAGAATGCACATGACTGGGAACTATAGGCACCTGAGAATATAAAATAAAGGTGATCTAATGAGAAATTACACACATACACACATCCTTTAACATTGATATGCAATCTAAGATTTTATGAATAAACTAGCACATGTAATCTATCAACCCGCAATACCATTATGACCCAAAGGATCTTCAAATCTCAATCTTTTTTTTAGCCCATCAGAGACCTTAGACCCATTCGACGTAGAAGCCAGTCGATGGCAGGTAGGTATCTCCAACCCTATGCAATAAGTAGGATTTTGATCCTAGGCTTCCTGTCTATGTCAAGAGACTTACAGGGAACTCTAATCAACAAAACAACATTTACATGGTCATATTGGTAGACTGCATCTCGTCAGTGACTAAAGCGAGAAGATTTTGGCTTCTACCTATTATTACTTATTATTTATTCCAGCATCCCAGGACATTTCTTCTAGATCTAAGGTTTTTTTTTCCTTATTTAATATTTATTTTTACTTGTTATTTTTATTTTTGCAGCTATTTCAGATCCAATTTGTTCTTCTATGTTTACCATCATATATTTGTTTTCCAGAGATCAACAATTAAAGGCAGTGCCTATTGATGACAGGATGTAGAAAGTCATAAAAATGTTTTGATCTTCTGTTACAAAGATCAACACTCTTGTTCAATTTGAAGCTGTTTTCAGCATGAAGAAGGCCAAATACATGGATTCAGGTAATGAGGAATGATACAGTTGCTGACATATATCACACACACACACACAAGACTGGATGAAAAATGAAAGTGAAACAGGATATGTATTGCCAACCCCTTGTAGTTTACGTTTAAAACAATGAATTCAGTTGAATGGAAGTGCCTTATTAAACTCTGTAAAAACAAGCAAACAATAATACACAAGGCAACACTTTTTCTAGAAAAATGGGGTGTAACTGATGTAGCTATTGGAAAGTTATTTCAGAATTTGAACTGAACAAAAAAAAAAAAAATTTGATATTTGCCTTAAGTCTTTCCCACCACCTTTACAATAAATTAAGAGCCAGTTTTACAAACTTGAATGTCCACAAAAGAGGACAACTTTAACAAACATAGGACAGCTGTAAATATGACATTTGATATTAAGGAAACCAGGAATTTTAGCATTAGGTAGCACGTTTCCACGTAGTCTAAACTTGACCAAGTAAATACAATAAGTTCCTTTTACTTCCAATTGCACATTTTGAATGCAACTAATAATTAAAGGGCTGAAGCCTTTAGTATTTTCTATCTACTAGAAAATCCAGAAGATCTCGTGAATCTTTTTTTTTTTAATAGAAGAAATGGCATGCCCAGTGTGAATCTTCTAATCACTCAACAAGAAGAAAGCAATGGAAGTATAAGGATGTTGAGGTGTAAGTACAAAAGACAGAAGAATATATGAAGTTGAGGTACAAACCTTGGACAATAGGCCATCCTTTGCTTGCTTATAATTGCTGTCAGTATGATTTTTGGCCACAACACGCTCATCAGCCCAAAATATATACCATTTGGCCCAGTCTACAGTCTGGTTGTACGGAGCTTCACAGAGTTTTCTGTTTTTCACCTTATTTTTAAACCCAAAGCACGAAAGATATTAGACAGCAAAAGGAAAGTTTTGATTACCCTATTAAGCCAACGAGAGAACCGCCGGACAACGCAATGGCAAAGACACCCCGCTCCTTCACCGATGCCTCTGATAATTCAGCAATATAGTCTGCCAAATTGGTGCTAAGCTCATCCAAACTTTCATGGATTCTCACCTCCCCTCTATCGTCACGAGCCCCAGAGACAGCCATGCTTGCAACAAGCTATCACCTCTATCTAGAAACAGGAGAACGACAAGTAGACCGAAATTCAGATTGGTTCTTTTTTTTTTTTCCTTCCACCAGTACAATTTCGCCTACAGTTTCTCGGTTTAAATATAAAGATAAGTCAGAAGCAATATGACATCAATCCTAAGAAAAGAAAATTGTATAATTGCTTCGAAGACAATGGACCAGAACAAAAACATCACCCTCCTTGCAGCTCGTAGGTATGGATTATACAGGGGATGTAAAAGCCTAGATCATTTAGGTTCTACAGAAGCCATGTCTGAATGGTTTTCTTTCCCAAAAAGAAGATTTTGGGAATAATGAACATGTGGTAACACAACTCACTCTGTGCATGGAATCAAAACTGAAGACAAGAAGACAATCCAACAAAAGGAACTGAAATCGAGTCGAACAGACATATTTCCCAGCAAATATAGACAGCCGGATCATAAAACATTTTCAAGTCGCAACCCCATTACACCAAGAAATCAAAATATACAATTTAGAGAAAAAAGAAAGAAAGAAAGAAAGAAAGAAACGAAAAACCAATCCCATGCAATCTAAGATTCCAAGACACTTAACGCTTGTCGGAGAACAAATACACAATAAAAGAGAAATGCTTACAAGGAAGAAGAAGGAGAAAGGCTATGGCAAGAGAAGCAGAAACCGACGAAGATGGAAGATTATTATGAACAAGAAATCACTATATATAATGCTTACACAGGAACATTATTCTATAATCCATTAACTCAGATTGTAACAAAACCTTTCGCAAGTAGTTTTTTCACCTTCTGGGCTTCCAGTTGCGTCCAATGACCGCGACATAACACACGCGCGCACACACTCTCTCTGTGCTTTTCCCAGAAGATGACGAGAAAATTCCTCAATTCTAGATCCTCTGCAGAAACATCTGAGACAAAAACAAGGAAATATAAAAGTTCAGTAAATACATATAAATCTTGTTGGATTATAATTCTGCCGAAAGAAAACAAAAAGTACTTAAATTTTGCAGTCGTAATAACCGTTGTGTAATTATTATAAAAATAATAAATAAATATAAAATTTAAATTAAAAAATATAAATCATATATATATATATATATATATATTTTTAAAGTGACTCTAAACTTCAACTACTGAACTTAATAACATCACACTGGTAACAAAAAATAGAAGAATAATGGAAGGTTAAACTAAATAAATTTTTCTACTTATCATTCATATATTATAAATTTTTCATATATTATAAATTTGATAAGAAAAAAATTATATATAATATGTGATCTATAAATAATGAATAAATTTTTTTAATATTTAAATATAATTATCCTTTGGAGTTCCCATTATCCGAAGTCAAATCCACTGGTCCCCTAGATGGGGACAGCTTGCATTTGCCAGCTAACAAACTGGTAATCACATAATCAATACACAAACATTGTTTTATAATTATAAATATGTAGCATTACAAAATAGTTGTATAAATAATGGAGACTGGCTTATCAAACTTGTCTCATGGTCACTATCAAACATATATATCTCAGTAAAAGGGATAGTGATAAAGAGTTATTTGAAGAAAGATAATACAAGTGTCACTCGTCCGCATAAGATTCTTAAAGGAGCTCTCTACAGCAAGCGAGAGTCATTTTCCAATCCCTCCCACTCCCTTTAATTGCTATAAGCCTACCATTTGCCATATTGTTTTGTTCGATTGTTATTTGTTAAGAGTGTAAATCATCTTTTTATTTTTTATTTTTTTATTTACATATTTTTTAATCATTTTAAATATTTTAAAAATAATAATAAAATATATAAAATTATTAGAAAATATTTTCGTAATCATTAAGTAAAAATAAAAAAATAAAAATGGTAGAAAAATTTTGTGGGAATAGTATTTCTCAAGCGTTTATAGGGTTTTCTCAATCCTTGAGCCTACATTCCTTAATTGTAGAAACCGACTTTTCTCCACCCTCCACATCTAGAAAACAGAAAGCAACGTATCAAGAGAGAGTGACTTAAGAATCTCTCAATATCAAAACCACGCAACATATCTAGATCACTTAATTGTCATGCATTTCTTTTGAAAAAATTAAATAAATATGAGATTTATATAAAAGAGTTAATTTTTATAATGATGAATTTCATTTTATTTTAAAAATAAAGTTATGCATGAACAACATAATATTACTTGTAAAGTCTCATCCCATTAAATCAAAGCCTCCGCATCACGACAAATCAAAACTTCCTACTCCATTTTGATGGGTTCCTATCTTCTTTACTCCTTTTGGGGTCAATCTGGAGCTATGAACCCTATCTAAACTTGACATCTTCTCCTCCTCTCATTTTAGAGAGACATTGAAGACCAGACTCAATGTTAATATTTACACTCTTTACTATTCCTGTGACGTGTATGTCGTCTAACAAGTGAACGATAGAATCAAATGCATGTAAACAAATCCAATACAACTCTCTCCCAAGTCTCTCTCTCTCTCTCTCTAAGCCAAAGCTCTCACTCTCTCTCACCCTTAAACTGCTCTTCCTCTCTCTCCCCTCAAGCCCCTTGACAGATTTAAGATGGGGATATATTGGACTTGATTTGGACATCTCTGTCGGCCTGTTGCTCTGTAAATAAGCCGTGTATATTTGTTGCTTTCAAAGAGAAACAATGTTTTAGTGGCTAATGTTGTGAATCTGGTGTATTTTAGGCTGGTTGCTCTATAAGTAAGCATGGTGTGAATCTGGTGAAATATAGGGCTTGATATAAAGGCTGATATTGTGATTCTCGTTTCCTAAGTATGTTACTTTTTAATAGAGAGGCGACTGGTTTGGGAAGAGAGAGATATAGCCTTATGGAAAGGGAGATGAGAGTTGAGGGGGGAGAGAGAGAGCTAAAGGAGAGACAGCAAAAGGCGGAGATTATTTCCTCAAATCAATTCCACCGGGAATACATAAAGAGTGCCTACGCGAGCATTTTTTATTAGAGGATGTAAAAATAACACTTCACATAGCATCCAATTGGAAGGTTTTCTCTTCATTCTACTTGTATTTATAGGAAAATATTTTAAGCACAAAATGATTACACAAAAGTAAACTCGCAAATGGATGTGGTTTGATATGATATGTGTAAAATTATTTTTATTACAAAGCAGATATAATGAATTTCATAAGACCATATCAATTTGTGGGTTACCAGTGCTTTGATCCATATACCGGTTGTATCTATATCTCTCAAAATGTGGTCTTCAACGAGTCTCTCTTTCCCATTTGCTAACCCAAATTTATTTGCACCACAGTCTACTGTTTCCACTTTCCATAGGTTCTAGCTTACAACCTACCATTCGGATCTCCTCTCCCCTTCCAGCACTAGTTTCCAAATTTCCAGATATTGCCAATGTTGGATCTTCGGATGCTTCGCATTCAATACCGACATCTGGTTCTTCTCCAACATTAGTCTCAAATTCTAGCACCTCATGTCCAGCAATTTCTCAACATGTCAACACATCCCATGCAAACACGTTCCTGCAGTTAGATTTTCAAGCCCAAACAATTCTTAGATTTTCAAGCCCACATTGCCGAGTCAACATCTTTCCCTCCTCTAACATCCCATATTACTGCCTTTAAAAATCCAGAGTGGGGCCAAGCCATGAACAAGGAATTCGCAGCCTTACTTACTAAATGGTATTTGAGCTCTCGTACCTCCAAAGCCCAAAAAGAATTTAGTGGTTTATAAATGGGTCTTAAAGATAAAACGAGGAGTTGATGGTTCTCTTGAATGTTATAAGGCCCACCTAATGGCTAAAGGATACCATCAACAAGAAGGCGTTGATTTTGGAGAGACTTATAGTCCTACAGTCAAACTAATAACTATACGTCTTCTTCTCTCAATGGCAATTTCTTCCAACTGGTTTATTCAACAACTGGATGTCTTACATGGTGTTATTGAAGAAGATGTTTTCATGACTCAACCAACAGGATTCAAACACCCGTCCTTTCCAAATCATGTCTGTCATCTCAAGAAATCTCTATATGGGGATTAAACAGGCTCTGCGGGCTTGGTTCTCAAGCCTTGGCACCAAATTGATTGAACTGGGTTTTCAAGGCTCAAAATCGAATACCTCATCTGCATATTTTTTGGCTCCAACGTTATCTCTTAGAGCTCCCGCAAGCAAAAGGTTATGTCAAGATTCAGCACAGAAGTCGAAAATAGAGCTATTGCCAATACAACAACAGGAGTCATATGGCTTCAATCACTATTATCCGAGCTTGATATCACCCTCACTCAATCACCTACACTTTGGTGTGATAACATTGGTGTCACGTAGCCGATGTGCTCACCAAGCCACTTCCTGCTGCACGCTTCTCATTTTTACATGCCAACCTCAATAATCGTGAAATCCCGTTAAGCTTACGGGGACGCATTGAGACAGCTAACAAAATGTCCAAGACTCAGTCAACAAACGACGCCTCAAAAGATAAAACAATAGCAATTCAAATTCAAACTCATGAGCCAACTCAACAGCAATAGCAACGAAATCCAACAGATAAAGATACAAATACATAGCATTTGTTTTCTAATTATATTTGATGTAATCCCATTTGATTTTAAATTATATTTGCTGTAATCATTATAACAAATACTCTGTAAATACGATTATATATATCATCAAAGCTCCCACTATTTGTTATGTGAGGCAGTATATTCAGAAATCTTTTGAAGTTCACTCCATGAGATTTGGAAGGTGTGAGAGGTCATGAATTCTGAGTTTTCATGATCAATAATTATAAAGAGATGAAACTTATTCGTAGCACCTACTGACCAACTTTCTAACTCTTGGGCCGACTGTCTCAAGGGATATGATGCTATTGCGGTAACACTTGAATGGAGAATAAGACGACGTAGGTCAAAAATAGAAAGAAAGAAAGAAAGAAAGAAAACAGCTTTGAATTATATATGTTGTAAATAATAGGTAAAAGCTATTTTGCCCACAACCTACTGGCTACTACCAGCCAGTTCTTTTTTTTTTTTTTTTGGCTTTTCCGAAATTTGAGAAAGCATAAGACACCACACAAATACATAAATGAAGAAACATATCATCAAACAGCCAAACGGGCCGCAGAATTTGCGAATCTACTACAACCGTAAAATAGTTCTAAGCGTATCAGAAATATTTTGAATGGTCTGCTGCTCCTGTGTTGCCTGCAACTCCTGAAGTGGCATATCTTCATAACACCTGCATACGGTAGCGCAACAAGAAAATTGGTGATTTATGTAATCCGACGGTTTAAATTACAACAGAAACGAAGGAAAAATAATATATCAAAATCAAATAACTAATGAACAAATGCAGTCCTAGGAAATTGAGTGTATGATTGAGCTGTTGGAAGCACTTGGACAAAAAAACAGGCTGCAAGTAATCAGAAAGAAAATATAATAATTGGACACGAGAAGCCATACATTTTGTGGTATGCTAAAGCCTGTGCCAAATTCAGTAGGGTAGAGCTTGAAGTGAGCCTTTGGTAAACGCTTGGAGGAAGGGGCATCTGCACCACATCAAATGAGTAAAAATCCATATTGGAACAGCACAGAGAGAGAGAGAGAGAGAGAGAGAGAGAGAGAGCTGTAACCTCATTTTGACCTCTTCGACCCTTTCTAGACTGTCCATCACCAGTAAAGAGCTCCTGCAATGCCTCTATGGCTACAGTTCCACCATTATCCCACTGCATGCCTCCAAGCACATTGTCTGACAGAAGAGCAATAGGGGATATATCGGTTGCCCTTAAGAACGGAATCGGCACTGTATTACCAGCTGCATATATGGACCGAAGCTGCAATGACATTTACAACTAGTTAACAGGCCCTAATTTGCAGCCACAGCAATAAGCATTTTCAAAGGGTCTAAAAGGAGACAAAAAGAGCCTAGTCAAATGGGCAAGAAGTCAAAACAAAAAAATAGAATCCAACTGCATGAGAAGTGAGCTATTTTCATAGCAAATGGCACAAAAAATAAAAGCAAGACAAGTAAGCCATCATTAGTCTCTAGACAAGAAATCCTACGCTATGCACAGTCTAAACTTCTATCGTACTGAACCAAACCCAATGTTCACAATAACTCAAATCCTTACGAAAAGTTCATTCCGCTATAATCCCAAAAAGACTAATATATCTAAATTTTGAAGCTTCCCTGGAATTATTTAGAAAGCTCAATCACCTAATAAGTATAGCTAATGAGAGACTTAACACCCATGACTATCTTTATAATTTACCCACTCTATAAAGTTTATTCAAATTCCCAATATGGGGCTGAGGTGTTACAATTTATGATCTCAGTACAATCGTATCATAAAATAAGGTTTAATGAAGTTTCAGTTGTTTACTCATAAAGCAGTTTATAGCATTAAAAATACGGCTCATTTATAATATGGGTGAATATAGGACTCAGAACAAGCATCACCTTATCTTGCAATGCAAAAGCTTTTCGGCCAACAGTATCATTGTTCAACGTGCCACTGCTTATACCGCTGCCACCTCCTAGCTCCGCCTGAGAAATAAGTTTTGTTTTGAGGTTCTCCTCATTCGGGTCTCCAACTAAAGTGTTGTTTACATCAATATCTTTACTATTCTCCATCCTGTGAATTTAGCCCAAGAAATTTGGAGAAAAGTTAGAAAGAAAATGCTTTAAATTGGCAAAAGTTATCACAATTCAAGTGTTAGGTAAAGTGAAGGACTTGACATCAGATATAAAGACAAAAATAGAAAGGGAAGTACAGGAGCACAGCCGATTGTCCTCCTGTGTCTTTCATAGAAAGGCTTTCAACATGTTCAAGAGTAGGGGAGGGTTCTCTATCATTGGAAACTTGTGTCTGCATGGATGTATTTTCTATCTCGTCTCCACCATGAACTATAACAGTGTCAAAGTTACCTGTCATACATGAAATCCACATACATTAGAAACCAAAGTCGCTAGGTACAAGCAGTTTCATTTAGCAAAGATGTAATAAACTGCTGGCTCTGAGATATTTTTTGATAAGTACACGAAATATGGCAATATCTAAGGATTTCCTTGCTCAAAAAAAAAAAAAATAAATAAACAATTTCATTCTATAAATTGTTTTTTTTTTTATAGGTAATTTCACTCTATAATTGTATTCATTGATCTCTGTATGGCATTCAGAAATATCGTTGAGTAGTTCTTAAAATGTAAATTACAACTATAATGATCAAATTACATAATATTCTAAGATGACCATGGACTACTAAGACAAGTGCACTTCAGATTTTGGTATGTTAAATCAATTTATAGATAAAAGACAACACAGTTTCAAAATAACACACCCGGCGTCCTGTCTTGGAACCCAAAGATGGTATTACCATCACACAGCAGACTAGCAATTATCAACTATTAATGGTTATGGTGGCAAGTTGAAGCATGCAATCAAGAACTAACCTTGTCCCACGAGTAAAAACAAACAAAAAACAAAAAAAGCATTCAATCAAGACATTGATGAAGATTTGCCACAGCTAAAAAAAAAATTATAATGGTCCTTCACAGATATCAGTTTTATGTCTTACAAAATAATGCCAGTTTTACGCCAAATGAATACTTTCTTAAGTATTGACAGATTGTTCAAGGTTTATTTATAAATTAGGTTACATATTGGCATGTTCAAATTGGTGGTGACATTCATTACCACGAAGCACGACTGAATCAAATCTAATCAGCCATTATCTTCGAAAATATCATGACAGAACTTAGTCTGCAATTATTGAACAAAAACATAACATCAGCAAGTATTTGTACTTCTACAGGAATTCAATAAAATGCAAGATATACATACTTTCCCCAACTGGTTTCCCAGCATCTGACATGTTCTGCTTCCTCAAAGTGCTACTTGCAGGTACTTCATTTGCAACTTGAAGCCCAATATTATAAGGTCTTGAAGGAACAGTATCTCCATAATCTTCATTCTGTTTTGGAGTTACCTGTGGCTGTTTCAAATTACCAACAGTCAAGAGAAGATAAAATATTTCTCATAAAAAGAGACATGGTCTTTTTTTTTATATATTTGTTAGGGGGTGGGGGGTAATTGAGGGGGAAACTCAAAAAGAGAATTTTCAACATACATCATCTCCTGCCAAAGCTGGAGCTTGCAGATCCATGGAGGCCCTAAGTTTCCTGGCCTTGTCAATCTTCGGGAACATTGCAGAGGGTCCATATTTGCATTTCTCAATGAATTTGTGCTATGTTTTAAATACAGAAAAGGTCACTCAAGTCAGAATGAAAATACATGAACTTGACGAAATATGCATACAAGGTAACAAAAAGCAATTGGTTATTAAAATAAAACCAAAACAGAGTGTGTACGTGTTTGAACTTGAACCAGCACAATTAGCATGGCTCAAGTCCGCATATCTCTTTCTCATTATCGGAGAATATAACAAGTAATTGAACATAAAAATTATTATGGAAATCTTCATAAATATCTGACAATCTTATATATCATCCATGCTTCACATTGGCTTGTACACAATGCTAGATTAATTTGTATTCTAGTGGTATCAAGCAAGAAATATGTGATACCCCATACTAACTGATAAGTGACAAGAATAGGTGGTGTATAGGATCCCATATTGCTTAGAAATGAGAAGTTTTTGTTCTTTATAATGGCTCCAATGTGGCTCCAGATGTGGCTTGGGCCTCCCTTGGGGACTTACAAGTGGCATCAAAGTCTATCCCAACCAGAAATGCGGGATTTGAGTCATGCCACCTAAGATGGCTGGCCCGACGAGGATGATAGGATTTTAGGAGGGGAGATTGTGATACTCCACATACTGACTGATAAGTGATAATATGGGTAGGTACAAAAAACAAAAAGTGATAAGGGTAGGTGGTGTATGCGATCCCATATCGCTTGGGAATGAAAAGTTCTTGCTCTTTATAATGGTTCTAATGGGGTTCTAATTGTATCATTGACTAGTTCTTTTAAAGTATAAGCCTAGATGTGGTTTGGGCCTCCCTTAAGGCATTATAAAATAGATGCATAATGAATCAGAAAACAATAAATAAAATATCTGAATTATTATGCAGCTAAGCAAAAATGTAAAGCCGTAGCACTATTTAAAATAAGGCCTTAGAGATTAGACAATTAGTACAAAATTGCACCAAAAATTTTCAAAATGTGTATTTTTCACTAGACAAGTAGAAATGCTAATTAACATACTTTCAACATCTCAGATGCAGTAGGGCGTAAACGAGGTTCTTTTGTTAGGCACTTTGCAACAAAATCATGGAACACAAGAGACCTGACAAAGGAGAAAACTTAGGTCTGAAAACTATAGATATGATATTAATCAATGCATGGTTTAAGAAAGAAAGAAATACCATAACATAGTAAAAAGCTCAGGCATAAATGAAACGAAAGTTGAATCCCACAAATCTCTCTCTCTCTCTCTCTCTCCCCCCAACATTTTTGCCACTCTTAGGTGAGGTTTGGATAATGAGATGAGATGGTTTTAGATGAAAGTTGAAAGTTGAATAAAATATTGTTAGAATATTATTTTTAATATTATTATTATTTTGGGATTTGAAAAAAATTAATTGTTTATTATATTTTGTGTGAAAATTTGGAAAAATTGTAATGATGAGATTAAATGAGTTGAAATGAGATGAAAACATCTTTGTATCCAAACCTAGCCGTCTAATGGAAATTTCATGTTACCTTACCAATTAAAAAATACTAGTCCTTTTCTTCAGGACCGAATCGCCGTGTGGGAAAGTTTTAGGATGGTGTGCCAAGTCCAGATCTCTCAGTGAGGGAACCAATTGAGGAAAAAAGAAAAGAAGTCTAGTCAAGACAGTCACCAAGACCCACAAATGAGGTTGAAGAAACTACATCTGTTCTCAAAACTTTGGGCAGATTTGAACTATGTCCAAAACAGAGACGCCAGAGATGTCCTGCAAGAACTTTTCTACTCATCGTTGCCATAGGAGAGGAAGACCATTCTGTGTTTGTTTTTGTGTGTTGCACATGCATGTGCATGTGCATTTGTGTTTGTGTTTCATGACCTTTCTAACATTCCTGGAATAATACTTACAAAAAGATCATGGAATTGAGAAAAAAAAGGTCGACCCAAAAAAACCAAACACCCTACTTAGCCAAGGCTGAAAACATTAAGAACATAGGTTGAGAATATTGCCTTAAGAAGTATGCTTAGTTATAACAATGTCAACCAACTACTAAACGGTTGTCCCACGGTGTTAGAATACAAACACTGCTAGTGATAGAACCCTTCATTGTTTTGGTAATCATGCAAATTTTAATTTGTCTTGGTTTGACATAGCACATGCATGCATGCTTGTTTGTATGTATTCCTACATTATTCTCGCCTTTGAAAAGACAAGAGACTTGTTAAAAAGGAAGGCAAAACAATAATTTCAGGATAGAGGCGGAATGCCCTTGACAGCCAAAAGGTTGCAAGGAAAAGCAAACCATGATATGATACCTACCAGTTTTAAAAGGAAATAATAGGGAAAGAGTGTCATATGGTTTATTACACTGGATATTCGTAGCTCTTGCTTAATCGTATGAATTGAGTGTCATGATATCAGGTGGCTGAAATGAACTGCTACATGCATGTTACCACTCACGATAACAGTTATTCGAATATGTGGATGGAATGGAGTAAAAAACAAACCATTTCTCTTTATCTTCAAGCATTGGAGCTGGCTCAATTGATATCATGAATAAAACCTATAGACACGAAATAAATAAGTCAAAACACTTCCTCAGCACAGTATAATGCTATCATGCCGCATGTTCACCTACAACCAAACATGCAACTGCAAGCAGAAGTTAGAAAACAGCGTTTTCTTAAACAGTGAAGGCCATTTTACCAACAGTAAGTGATTAAGGATCTGTATCCTTAATCAATGGCCAAGAACGTATATCAATTTAGTAATAAACTCTATGCTACAAAGCAAAGAGCACGTAATACAAGGATCCTTGAATGGATGCCCTAAAATAGTAACAAATTACAACAAACATAGATTAAAGCAAGACAAATGAAAATATAAACTACAACAGAATAACAAACTATCCTGTAAATTTCAAAATTGCATGAAAATTGTGCGCTAACCCTCATTGGATGTACTGTCGATCTTGGAGGAAGTCCCTGAAAGGCAGAGGAAAAGATATATAAGGACTTCAAGACATCAAAAAAAAAAGACCAAAGCAAATGCCATTTTAAAAAGGATCCACAGAAATGGTCATTCAACACAAATATGCTCCTTTCTCTCATAAGCTAAGCCATAATTTTTTATTTAATACATACTAGAAACTGATTGGAGACATAAGGCCCCCGCGATATCATTAGCTCTTTAACACTAAAGAGGAGAAACTTTGGCAACTAGGGCACGAGTCCCATCCCCACCAAAAACAGAAAAGCCATAGAAGATTGCTGCCCATTGAATTGTACAACATATGTACATGGAAGACATACCTCTGCCATTTCTATTGCCGACACACCAAGAGCCCACACATCCACCTGTAAAAAAATAAAATAAACTTGTACCATGAAGTTAGAAAAACCCAAAATTAGATTAGAAAAGCAGCAATCTTCCAAAGAATGAAATTAACAATGTTACTGAACACCTGAGTTTGAATAAGGGTGTAATATTCAACGTATAGGTACTCAATAAAAATAGCTATGTGTATCGTCTTACACCACACACGCACAAGTAAGACGTTCACTCTAAATTATTACCCTTTTTTTAGATCAGTAAATAAGTATTTTATTCATAATAGGCAAAGCCAAGTACACGGGACATATACAAGAGCCACACCTAGGCATGACTGTATTTTATTACAGTTTCATCCTAACTTTCTAGATTCTTATTTTAGTTAGTCATCATAAATACAATTCCTTCAAAATTAGCAACATGATTCTTTCCTTTTGATAAATAAATCAATCTTACTAAAGCACACCAGGTGTTTCAAAATTTCGTTAAGGAGGTGAGCAGTCCATGAAGAGAGAAGGCAGGATGTGGGCACAGATAATAGAAAAGAGGCTCAAAAGAGAAGTAAATGCACTGAGACCAAGACTACGAACCTTTCCATCATAGCGACTTTCTTGAATAACTTCTGGAGCCATCCAATGTGGAGTGCCAATGAACTGAAGAGAGAGAGAGAGATATGTCAAAACGAATTTCCAACTATCAACCAGAAACAAACAATCAACAAATGTCACGGTCTTGAGAATAAAATAGTGGCAATGGCCTTCAAAGGAACCTATTTTGTAGATGTAGACGAACAAAATGAAAACAAAATAAACAAAAAAGACAGTAGAAAAAATGTTGAGATAGACGCAAATTGCTAAGTCCTTCAGTGGAACAAAACTAGGATAAGATATTAGATGCAAATGATAAAAGACAGCACTTGGTGACCAGATTACTTATCCCCCAATGGAATGCTCATTTTGATGAACTTTCTTTACCAACTCACCAATACTGTTATAACCCAGTTTTATAAGCAAATACTGCCATTAACTTTAAGGCCAGCTTTTGTTAGAATACTTCACTGTAAGCATAAATGCAATCTTTTTCTCCCAAAAGCCCTCCAAGATAGCAGAGATTTCATAAGCACTATATTATCAAGGCTACCTCTAAAGGTTTTAGATGCCTTAATGGGTTATGTACTTTTTGAAGAGGAAAAATGATTGGATTTCTACTGCCATCCAACGTTCGTAAAAAAAAAAAAAAAAGAGAGATTTTTTTCCATTAATTTTTAATTATGGTAGCCAACTGTGGGCCTTTGAAAGGAGGAAGAGCCTCTAATTGTCTCAAGGCCCTTATAGCTGCAGTTAGTACATTTGTGAAGAAATTGCGTTCATATCTGCAACATCAAGAAATTCAAACTTTGGCTGGTTACACCATAGGTTAGGTTCCTTTTGTGGCACTATCCCAAATTTATGTTCCAAATATATTTTCAACTTGTCCATCGAATATTTTCTAGATAGAGGCAACTGCAGAGTCAGGTGTTTGATTGAAACCTGCAAGACAAAACTTGCAATATCCAACAGATCCAGGTAATGGCCAATTTGTCAAGATACATTCGTGGAGCTTTGTTCATATGGAGTTGCCTCCGCAATCAAAAACTTCTATATAGCATCTGTTTATGGGGGCAATCTGATCTCCCTGAAAAGTTGGTCGCATAGCAGCATCTTAGGAAAGGTGACTTACTTTTCATGGAAGAGAATTTTGATAAGATACCAATTATTGACCTCTTAATATCAAAAGTTTTGTATTAATAAAATCAGTTTTACTTATTTTTAAAAAAATAAGGTAAAATACTTTGTAATTTCCGAGTGATGCACAAGCACATGCAAAGGTCATATGTTGCTGTCAATGTCACCTTATCCAATTTGTCACTGTTACTAGAATTATATGTAATTAACCTTCTATTAAAGATTGATAAGATAGGTGATTTAAAGCAAAAAAATAAAACGTCATTTCACTATTGTTTATTTCCTATTTTGCATTAAGCAATATTTTAGGGCTGGTTTAGATTCAGAGACGAGATGAGATAGTTTTAGATGAAAGATGAAAGTTGAATAAAAGATTGTTAGAATATTATTTTTTAATATTATTATTATTTTGAGATTTGAAAAAATTGAATTGTTTATTATATTTCATGTAGGAATTTGGGAAAGTTGTTGAGATGGGATGATTTCCGAATCCAAACGGGGCCAATCTTCTGTCTCTTAAACTCTTTGCTTTCTAATTTCACCAAGAGATATGAGATCATATTGAAAACTGAATAAGCGTTCATGTTTACTAGGGGTGTACAAAAACCGTTAAAATCAGCCGGGATTGACGCGGACTGGTCGCAAGAGTATGGAACCGGCCGAAACCAGCAAAGAACTGGTAGGCTGGAGGTATAAATAGGTTGCAACCGACGTCGGCTGATCCAGTTTCAGTTTGAAACCTATTTCAAACCGGCGAACCAACCGATTATATACATATATATTTTAATATACGTGTATAAAACACACCATTTCACTTAAGTGAAACGGCATGTTTTAAATCCAGGGTTTTGAAAAAATACATATGAAACGACATCTTTTGATTTAATACACCAAATGGTGCCATTTTGGGTTAGGGCTTCAACCCTAACCCCCGCCCCCCCCCCTCCCCAATTTTCACCACGCCGTTCGTTCCTCTCATCTCCCTCTCAGATCTCTCATCTTCCTTAAGTCTCTGCTCTCTCTCTCTCTCTCTCTCCGATGCAATCTACCAATCTCCATCGCAGCTCTCTCATCTCCTCTCAGCTCTGATAGGACAGATGACACACGCAGTCACGCACAGAAGGCTACCTCCCTCTCCAATTCATTTTTCTAATTTTTTATTGTGATATTTGATTATTTGTTGTGAGATTTGCTTGAGATCTTAGATTTGTGGAAATTTTTTTTATGGGAGTGAAACTGACGGGGACACCGATGATCAAGTGTAACCGGCCAAAACTACACCGGCCTGTTGTACCCCCCCTTCATCAGCCGGTTTCAGTCGATATAACCCCTTGAAAAACATGTCGGTGCGGTTTCGGTTTTGGACCGAAACCGTACCATTATGGTCAATTTTCACACCTAATGTTTACCATAAAACCTTGCCCACTCTTCTACCCAAGTCTTTTAATCTAGAATCCCAAATCACCTAGGCATCACCAAGAAACCACTGAGTAAGGTACTAACAAATTCTGGTTCGTTGAACAAAAATTTAAAGGAAGTGCAGCAAAGAAAGAGAAGCAAAAAGAAAAGAAAACAATGGTGTCAACTACAGTATAGGTGTTAAAGTCAAACAAATATTGTACCGTGTTGCGCTTTGACATGGTCCTTGTCAGCTGCGCTGCAACCCCGAAATCACCTGCTCATGACTCAACATTTCACGAGGTAGTGAATGGTGTGTTCCTCAATTTATTTTTTGATAAGTAAGCATGTTTCTCAAAAATCAAAAGCAATATTAAACATTAAATTTGAATGTCAAAACAAAAATGGAACAGGAAAGCCAATTTATAGGCATTTGTGTAATAATAATTACGTCGCACCAAGACTTAATTAAAGGGTAAAATGGGAATTGTGTTTTTTTTTTTTAATATCGGGGAACCTCTCCAAGGCAGAGCCTTTTGGACCCACTCCTGCAGAGTAAACCCCGGTCCCATGCACTACACCCTCAAAAGTATCCTTACATGGAAATAGTTAAATCGCTGGCTTTTCACCAGGGGGTGTGGCCCAAAAGGATTGTTTGCACCCATGATGTTTTGAACCTTGGACCTTAAGGGGAGTGATACCTCAAGACCAAGGCCTTCACCACTTGGGCCAACCCCTTGGGGTCGTGTTATTGTTATTATGGACTCAAAGAAGCATTATGTAGGTCTATTATTGTTAAAGGGTAACATGCCCAATCCATGTTTTGATAGGAAGAGGCCTAAATTCAGGGTACCATTTCATAAGAGTGTGCTGCTAAATTTTTCCTAGAAGAGTTAAGATTGTTTCAAGTTTTTTATCAGGAAAATCAATTCCTCCTGCTAGGAATGTCATTCTGCTGCCAGCCCTATCTTTTAGGAATACCAATAGATTTCAAGAAAACAAATTCTTATCAAGAGTTAAAAATCCTACTTTCGTCACCCTTGATGTACCAAGAAAACCCTAACTTTTATTATAAAAATTACACTAAAATTTATTATCTCAACCCGATGACAAGTCTTCCTTGTTGTTGCCCCTTTTTCAGCCCCTACAACTTTAAATATATCCTAAAATCGTAGACCTTCTTCTCCCTTAGAAAAAAACCCCTATTTACAGATCCCTTTGGTCATTTCGGTGAATTTTCTTAAAGTTTTCTCAATTCTTTTCGTCAAGGTTCAAGTTTAAATATCTAATAACCTTCTAATATATATATTTTTTATTATCTTGAAATAAACTTTTAATTTGTTAATGCACGGTGCACCGGATCCCATCAAAACTCTACAGTTAAGCGTGCTTGGGTGGGAGCAGTACTAGGATGGGTGACCTCCTAGGAAGTCTTGAGCGTTGCAACCATCCTTCTTATACTAATCAATAAAAAATTCTACACATTTCTTGAATTTTTTTTGTCATGAAAATCCATGCAAAATCCAATCTTCAATATTATTCATCAAGAACTTGGTACCTAGCCACTCTTGGTGATTTTTCTAGGGTTTTGATCGAAACCCTATTAGGTAAGGACATAGACTCAATCCTATAGTGTAATTTCATTAAATTATTATGGGGTTGGTAATTTACAATAGCTAAAGAATGAAGAGAATGTTTTTAAGAGTATTTTCCTTCTGTGAATTTTCCAGTAATAGAATTAGGTGCCATTTGGATAGTGAGTTGAAATGAGATGACTTGAGATGAGAGTTAAAAGTTGAATAAAATATTGTTAGAATATTATTTTTTAATATTATTATTGTTTTGAGATTTGAAAAAGTTGAATTGTTTATTATCATTTGTGTATAAATTGGGAAAGTTGTAATGATGAGATGAGATGAAACACTTTCACTATCCAAACAAGGTCTTAGACTGATTTCTCATTTTAATAGCATGGTTATTTCATGTTTGTCTAGTTTTATGGTATGTGGATGTTTAAACAATGATTTGAACTGTTGCAAACAATAATGTGAGTTAATACAGATATAGAAAGAAAACTTTCATTTTCCCTTCAATTGCTAAAAACCTTCGGGAAACAATTGACACCACACTTTCAGCAAGAAAGTTCTTTCTATAATTATCTCGCATCTCTAAGATACAAAGGATATAAAGCAGAAACAGAAAAAATATGTACCAGTACAAAAATATAAGAATCAGAAGCAAAGGCTGAGATAAAATTAAAAGAGAAGATTATCAAAGGTTAAGCCAGAAAGTTTCTCACGCATGATGAAACAAGTATTAAGTATCAATGACATCAAACAGGAATGAAAGTAAGGTTCATGATTCACAGTATTGAGACTAATTTGTTCTACGTATATTTACAAGAAAGTTTACTCACCCAACTTGACATCTCCTTGTTCAGTTAACAAAATATTCCCACCCTTAATATCTCTATGGACCTTGAAAATTGAGTGCAAATAAGCAAGGCCCTACATGTAAAAAGAATATTGATAAATAAAAAAAACAAAAAATTCAAATAAAATATTGACTACAAAGTACATAAAAGCCAAGGAAGCATTTACTTATGTAAACAACGGCAAAAAGATACACTTTTGAGTTTTCTTCCACAAAATTTAACAAAGTTTTCTGCAGGCATAACAGTTTAAATTGCTTAGCCTCATTAATTCTCCAATTCAAATCAATCAGAGTTAACCATACCTTCAATGCTTCCCTACAAATATATGCTATTTGATACTCCTCCAAAGGCTCCTCTGTCACGTTCATCAAGTCAGCAACACTTCCACCCCCACAGTATTCCATCACTATCTGCCAAGATACTGAAAATAGTAATCCCCAACTTAAAAACTCAATGAAGTTTGTTTAGCATATAAATCAAACTCTTCCGCTTCTTACCCAAAGATATTCCTCCCCTTGGTAGCTTCCAAGGTAACGAACAACATTTGGATGACTGCACTGCTGCAACATCTCAATCTCACCACGAATTTCTTCATATCCCTCCTCCTAAACACAGATGAACATTTTCATTCATTGCGAAAAAGTTCATACACAAGATCGAATAAATTCAAGAAGCACAAGGAAACACACCCCTTCACATAACGATATGACTTTGATAGCGACCAGCTCCGAAGTTCTTATATCCCTAGCTTTGTAAACGGCCCCATATGACCCTTTCCCTGCCATCCCCAAAAAGCAACATCAATCAGCACGGTAAGATAACCACACAGAATCCCCCTAAATCAACTAAATACAACATAATCCTACAGCCAACTTATTCACCAAGGGCAAGAATGCAAACTAGCACTATTTAGTAACACAAATACCAAAAGTAGGCAAAATTCTCGTCCAATATGCAGTGAAGCTGCAAAATCAAACTCAAATTTTATAAAGCATACCAAGCTCATTGAGCAATTCGTACTTGGTCGTAGGATCTTCCCTGGTAACACTCTCTGGAATCGAACTCGTAGAGATCTTCGACGTGAGCTGCCGAACTTCCTCCCCACCCTGTGAAGATCCGCTCCCCTTCCTCTGCTTCCCAAATCCTAATTCCCCAACCGCTTGCATACTGGCCACAGCCCGCCCCATCGTCGAGTCCCCCGTCCCCTTACCACCACCGGTCCTCCTCAACACGGTCCCGCTCAACGACTCCCTCTCGCTCGCCCTCAGTGTAGACCTCACCACAAACGTTGAAAACCCCTCGCCATCCCCATCACCCTCAGCGTCATCACCACCGATCATTCTATTCCCGGGGCTCGCAGAATAGTATTCCGAGAGTGGCGAGCTCCGGGGCTTCGAGGAGTAGTAGGAAGACGAAGAAGACAGGTTGCGGGAGCGAGTGCGATCGGTCTTGACGATCACTGTGTCGAAATCTGCGCTATCGTGGTCGTCGTCGTAGTCGATTGAGGCTCCGCCGCCGAAGTCCTTGGGGAGGCGTTTTAGGAGTGGGGGGAGAGAGGAGTAGTCTTCGTCGTCTTCTTCTTCTTCATCTTGGTCCTTGTACACCATTGTAGCGTATAGGTCTTCTTCTTGTTGTTGTTCTCGTGTTTGTGCTTTGCTTTGGGGTTTGCGTCGCTTTTGCTGTTCGTTTTGTTGTTTTTCGGAGTCGGAATCGGAGGCCTCGTCGTCGCCGTGAATGACGACGGTGGAGTAGAGATCAGATTTGGTCCGGGGGTTGCGGGCCCGGCGATAGGCGAAGCTTGGATCCATTTCTCGGAGTGAGCGAGTCCGAACTGGAAGTTTGGAACTGAAAGTACGGAAGGAAACTGCCAGTGCCAGAGCAGAGACAGCAAGCGAAGATCTCAATGGGCCGAATCTGTTTGCATCAGCTGAGCCGGCCCACACCAAATTCTGGGACGCAACTGCCAATTGTGAAAACATTGTGATCTTCATGGGCTTTCCTGGCTTTAAGTACATATTTGGAATTGGTATGAAATATAATTTATACTTCCAAGGGCTTATAAATTATAAGTTAAATAATAAGTTTTATATTTTAAAAAAATTTTACTGTTTGATAAACATGTATCTAAAGTACTTTTATAGTTAGTTACGGTAGTGCATGTTTGAAATTGCGATGAAAAATATAACTTATAACTTTAGAGCTTATAACTTATAACTTAAATAATAAGTTTTATACTTTAAAAATTGTTTACTGTTTGATAAATATGTATCTAAAGTACTTTTAAAATTAATTACATTAATTTTTTGAAAATATACAGTTATATGCATGAGCTTTTTGATAAAATTTTCAATTTGGTACTTTTTAAAAAATGAGACTTTCAGCTTTTTTCGGTGATTAAAATACTTTTTATAAATTTATCAAATATATCATTTTTTTTCTTTAAAATAGCTTTTAAAAAGTTAAAAGTATTTTTTAAGCTTTCAAACTCAATCCCAAACAGGTTCTAAGCCTTTAAATATTAAAAGTCTCATTATTTTAGGTATAGTTTGGATAATAAAATGAGATGATATAGTTTTATATGAAAGTTGAAAATTGAATAAAATATTATTAAAATATTTTTTTAATATTATTATTATTTTTTGATTTGAAAAATGTTAAATTTTTTATTATATTTTGTATAGAAATTTGAGAAAATTATAATAATGACATGAGATGAGATGAAATTATTTCTATATCCAAACTAAGCCTTAGTGAATTAATTCGTGAATTGTGCCAGCCAAAAGAAAGGAGATTTATTATTTATTTGACTGAATATATAAAGAAAAATCTTATTTATAAGTTTCTGTATATAATACATTTATTAAAGTGTTTATATTGTATGATTTAATTTGAAAAATAAATTTAAAAGAGTTTTACTATACATAAACCGGTGTATTAACACAACTTGTAGTGGAACATATTATAGCATTGAAAAAATAAAATACCAATCATTTCATCGGTATGTTGGGTGTGTAAAAAATAAAATTTATAAATAGGTAATCTTATTTTAAAACTTAAATCTTACAAATTTAATTTTATCATTTACATAATCTAGATTATATGTTATGCACACCGACTTGATAATTGAATAAATCATGTATATATAAATACATAACATGTCTGATTCTTTGACAGTAATGTATTGGGCTTGTGATTAAAATTGGAAGTTCTAAATGTTGTGTATTCATGTTTGAATCCTTCCTCCTCTACCGATAATCTTTTGTTCTCTCTTCGTTAGCAGTATAAGAGCTTCATCGTGGATTTGATCTAGTCTAAATTAAATAAGAAATGATATAGGAATATTTTGCATAAGTTCTTTATATGAAGTTTGAATCCCACCATAAAAAAAAAAAAAAACAAAAAAAATGTAACAAAAACTTATTTTTTTTATTGGATCTAATAATTTTTACGTACTCTTTACTTATTTTACTAATAAGATTTATCAAAATAATTATTTTATATTAAAAAAATGACATAACTAATCACATAAATATAATATATAAATAATACGTAAAAATAAATACACATGATATCTTTGTTCAAGAAAATCCAGAAAAAAGAATCATTGGTCTGTAATATCCATAAACAAAATTAGTAAAATGGCCTGCAGAAAAGGTTGGATTGGGCTTTAGCAGCTTCTAACACCATTAAGGGCGTAGAGACCCTACGCCCAAACAAAAAGCCTAAGATCTTTTCCATTCCGGCGGAGCCCCTGTGTGTGTGTGTGTGTGTGTGTTCTTCTTTAGCTGTCGAAAGACAGCTAAAGAATAGGGATGTGTGTGTGTGTGTGTGTGGGAATTTTGTGTTCTTCTTTAGCTGTCAAAAGAGTAGGTCGGATTGTCTATTCAGCCACTACAAGTAATACGAAATCCCAATGAAGCTCTTTGTCTGATTTCGTAGAAAAGTGGCGAAAAATAGATAAAACTCCGGCTATTTCAACCTGAATAATTCTGGGCGTCAGCCACTATTTGGCTTCAGCCGGAACACACCTTACGTGGCGTCGGGCTAAAATTACATTTCTGTCCCTGAGCTGCACGGCCTCCCCTCTACGTTCCCTCTCACAAGTTTCCCAAATTTCAAATTCTTCTCTCCTCTCGGAATCTCTCCTCTCCCCCTCTCCCCCCCCAACCGATGCCCAAATCTCCAAACTTGCCCAGCAAAATCCTTCCCCCCCATCCCATCCCTCTCCCCCACCCCCACCCCTAGCCCCCGCGTCGTCAAGGAAATCCTCCCCCACACCCCCATCCGAATCTGTCCCATCCAAATCTGTTGCATTATCTTCCTGTGTCATTCAACAGTCGCGACGCCCTCGGTTTGTCCAGCGAGAGAAGTGCCTCCCTCTGCACAGCGCCACCCACTCGTCGAGTTGTTTGTTGCAACCAGCATACCAGAATAACACCGAGAACGAAAGGCCTTCGACGCTCCTCTGTTTTTCCGCCGCTTGCTCAGCGGCGTAGGTAAATGTTGTACCTAGTTTTCCTTCCAAATGGTTACTTCTTGTTTAGGGAGAAATGTGTATTTTGGGTATTGTGAGATGGCTTTCGATACGACCTAGGGCATGGACCAAAAACCTTGTTTAGTGGCTTGACAACCTCGCTTTCAAATACCCTTGTTTATTTACATTTTGAAAGTCGAACAAAAGATGGAACAGAGCATGGAAAAGAAAGGGTAAAAGGACCTTCGACGTTGACAACCTGCGTTCATAAACTTGTACCTTGCTTGCAGAGTTGAGTAAATTGTTCTGGTACTCTGCCTTTTCCTTAAGACTATTTTTTATGAGATCATTGTATCATTTGCTCTAGATAATAGGTATGGCAGTTCTATGTTATAATTTTTACAGGATTATTAGTTTGTTCATTCTAGTGGACTAAAATATAAAAGAATTAGCAAAGTTGTAGTTATGGTTTTAAAAGTAAACCAACCTATAAAAAAAAATGGTTTTAAAAGTAAAACAAACAAAAACAGAAAAGATGAAAACAAATCATGAAAATAAGCAAGAGTAGATCACACTTGCTGCATGTGAGGAATCATGAACTATTTTTCATGTATTGCTTTACCAGATAAGGATGTTTAATATTGTAAAACAACTTTGGTCAATGTAGGAGTTCTTTCAAAACATATACAACTTTAATTAAACAGTAATAGGGTATGCATGTGTTGTTGGTTGTCTTTTTAAATTGTTTAAGGCAATTTAAGGTAGTAGTATCCATCTTTTGGGTCTGGCTTGCATTATGAGCAAATTCTAAAAGACATCCTCATTTGCACCCTCACACTTGCTTGTTGGTAATCCAGCCACTTAATACCTGTCATGTCTCACGTGTCCAACACATTTCATCCCTTCTAAAGAAATTTCTTCGTTAGAAATATTTATTCATTAAATATAATAACTTGTATCCAAAAAGTTTTATATGAAATGTTAATTGGGGGAAAGCTTTTACTTAGTTTATCGCTTTTGAACATGATGTTGTTGGTTAAAAGCAAGTCATGAAGAAAATACTTGACATATTAGACAGGTTGTACATCGCTTGGATCAAGATTTTTTCCAAATCTAATGGACATGCTTTATGACTTCCTGTACATCGCATGCTGCACCATGCTTCTTCTGCTTTACAAGAACAAAAGAAAAGGCTTAAAAAACATAGTAAGTCCCTTGGCTTAAAATTCACAATGGCTTCGTTATATTTCTATCTAAAATATCTATCTAAGAAAAATGGCCATAAGCAAGAGTAGAAACAGCTTGTGTATCTCATATTAGCTAGATCATGGTTCATTGTTTGTAGATATGGAAGTAGCATTGTATTTTATTGTACATTTTAACCATATATGTATTAGTTGTATATGATTGAACTGGAGCATTGTGTAAGGGCTGGCAGATTTCACGTGTTTTTGAAAGGATTAATCTTCATAGACCATGATAATAGATGCTGGTATTGGCTTCCTGTACATGCCATTTATTTTATTATTTTTTTGATAGTCTTTCTTGCGTAGTCATTCACTAGCCTCTATTATTATGTACAGGATTCTTACATTTACATAGATAAATTGTTTGTACTTGTCATTCGATTTTCAGAATCTTACATCATGGCATCATCTCAATCATCATCTTCATTTGCTGATTTTGTGATGGAATCACCAACTTGTTGGTGTGGTTTGAAAACACAAGTTAAGACATCCCGCACTAAGTCTAATCCTGGAAGAAAATTTTTTGCTTGCCCAAAGTATGATACGGTAAATCAACTACACAATAGTCATTTTTGGAATAATATTCACATTTGGAGTCTATTTGTATTAATGTTAATTGGGAGTTTGAACTTTGTGCAGGGAGATGCACGGTGTGAATTCTTCGTTTGGACGGATATATATCTTTTGCTAGATCAAAACATTTGGACTAGAGAGAATAAAGTTTGGAGTATGTGGGATGAGGTCTTGTTGCACGAGTGCCAAGTGCAGAAAAGGGAAGATAAAGTAAATGAGAGAGAGAGAACTCTTAAAAAGGCAAATAGGAACCTATTGTGTTTGTATTGGGTTCTCACAGTTGTAATTATTTTTGCTTGGTTTGGATAATTTGTATGATAACAGTCACCTCTGAAGCACATCGTTTTCATATGGTTCCCCACATGTAATTAACTGTCAAATGTATGTTTTGGTTATGATGTACTAAGCAGGGGAATTTTTAATATACCTATTAAACGTGATTTAACTGTATTTTGGGCAGTATGAATATAATTCTTATTTTGTAGCCCCCATATTGGTATGTCTTTTGCTATATATGGAATTTAAACATGAATCACTGAAAATCTGAAGTTATACAGAACCGTGACTTGCATATTATGCAATACTATTCCAGAATTACATAAGCATCACGTTGACATTCACGTTGACAACAGCCCACTGACAAATTCTACCACATAATACAATCTTATGGATTGGAGCTTAAATTCAAACCAATACAAAGATGGGTGAACTATGTTTGCAACCACATTCAGTGCTACAAAATGACTTTGTGAAATTGAAGATCCACAAAAAGCTCCTTTTATCGAAGCCTTGCATCTACCAGCCGACTAGCCAAGTGGTTAAAACTCCTCAAATGTAAACAATCAACACCATCATTCTGATGCCTTCTGAAAATTACAACAGCAAAAAAAATCTGTATGGATTTATAACATGGGTATGCCAAAGTGTCTCCATCAATCTAGCACTTCCAGCCGAAGTTGACCAATTTAGCATGTTTGTACCTTCTTCATATAAAGTGAAGCTGAGTAAAGCATCAAACCAATATGAGAGCATTTCTTTCTGAGTCCTTTGTTATCACTGTTATCCAAGGGATATAAAAAAGGCATAACTTGGTTCAGTAGTACTTGTAGGTTTAAAAGTCTAAAAAACCACTTGTTGCCAACAACAGCTGCCCCCTCATTCAATTATCTATTTAAGCATGATTGAAATATCTGTGATGAAATTATTATGTACATGTACTAAGAGGCAACGTGGGCCACAAAAAGATCTAGACTTGCATACCTGTGTTTCTGAAACCAAAAATCCAGATCAGACTTCATATACCTCAATCTTTGCATTATTGGCCAATATGGTTCATCATCAGTTTCACTTTATATGAAGTCCCCTACAAACATGCATAGCTCTTCAACTCAGACTATATTAAAACATACATACGTCTTTATATTCCATAGCAACTAACAGAATGCATGTTTAAAATAGATTACATATTTTATGGTCTTTACCTGTATGCCCTGATCCTATAGATTTCCATAGCAACTAACAGACATACTCCCACCAGTGCATCCTTACACCACTGCCAAGAACAAGAAGTAAGAACCAAAAATACAATACTTAAAAGATTAGTGGAAAATTACAAAATAAAGTGTTACATATCTCTAAACACCTTCCAAAAAGAGCGGGATCTTTGCACACCCAACTGGCCCTATAAAGAGGTTATCATCACAAGAGCTTAATACCAAATATCCAAAAAGTGTCACCATCATTAATAGTTACATTTTGCTTTGGTTCACCCATCTGAAAAATCTCTACAAAAATAATCCAAAAATTGATCCAAATGTTACACCACATCAGTAGTGGTCAACCATCTGCCCAAACAAAAAATAGGTTAAAATTATACATTATACCTTCCAATTACATACTACCAAGAAAGATATTTCATCCAAAGTTATGATCACATCTCATTTAACGAAAGAGCAATAGATAGAACAATGGGTAGAAGACCTCCTCATTAGCATCTTTCAGCCCTTGTGTGAGAACACTGTTTTGTGTTCCAGCATCACCAACTCTCTCTACTGTAAGATCACGTTGAGATCCGGGGCTGTCAACCAATGTTGTTTCATGATCAAATATCAGCCTGCAGGTCTATAATAAAAAAATATAGGAAAAAATCAAAAACATATATTAGTTTAATATGTAAATAAACTAATATAAATATATATAAAAAATCAAATACATAAATTAGCCAAAGTTTCACTTAATTAACGTTTAATATGTGAAGATAATTACTGGTTTCTTTTTTCTTTTTGTTGCAAGCTTCTCGACTGGCGGAACCTTTCTCTTTATTGGGGGTCTCCCTTTCCCTCGGACCACATGGGGGCTTAATATCTTCTTTCCCTTATCCGCGACTACGTTCTGGCCAACCATCGTTGATTCAGCAGCATCACCAGATCTGAATTCATCATCATCAGATTTCGAATCAAATTCATCGACCAACCGCAGGAAAGCATTGACACATGTTTCACTTGGGGATATTTTTGTTGCTAGTTTCATGCATCTTTTAACCACCATCTCATATCTCCTTGCATCTCCACTGGCCCAACAGTCATCATAACTACTTGGGATCAATGTATATCTCCTTTTCTCGTCCTTTCTCCATCGATCCAAGACATATCTTGCGGGCAGCACACTAATCCTCTTAAACTGACAAACTCTAAGTGCATGCTTACATAGAATTCCCCTCATTTCAAACATAGCACATGTGCATTTTAATTCGCACTCCTCTTCATTATAATAAAGTGTGTAGTGGACAATTCTTGTGCAATCATCAAAAGATATTTCATCCAAGATATCGAAAGTTGAAATGCACCCCTGCTGGGAGACCAGGGTGCAGTTACAACACATGAGGCCCATCAATTCTTTTTGGAACTCTTTAAACTTAGAATTTGTGTATACCTTCTGAAACTGCTTCTCAAAGTTGAAAGGTGACACACAGGGGATTGTTTGGTTAATAGAGTTGAAATCAGCCGTGGTCTCCACCTCTACCTTCTTTCTTAGAGCATTATCGAATTGGTCGACAAATTCTTTCAAGGTCGTTCCAGAATAGACATACCCGTCGAAAAAAACGTTCATGCTTTCTGAACGCTGTGTCGTGCTCATGCCAGCCCAAAAGACATCTTTCAAATAAGCTGGAACCCAAAAAGTCCTTTCCTCGTATAAGGATTGGAGCCAATTATTTTCTCTGAGATTATACTTATCAAGTAGTTGACCCCACCTATCATCAAATTCCGCGCAGGAATGTGAATCATACAAAGCAGCCTGAATAGAGGTCTTCAACCCTGTGCTGAAATGCGAGTGAGATCCTAACTTCTTTGGAAGTTTGCGCATTATATGCCATAGACAATATCTATGGCGGGTTTCCGGAAATACAAGGGCAATTGCGTTCTTCATTGCCCGGTCTTGGTCAGTTATGATGGCTTTTGGCGCTCGACCATCCATGCATTCCAACCACGATCTAAACAACCAAATGAAGGTGTGTGTGTCCTCACTTGACAACAAGCCGGCCCCTAGCAGTATGGATTGCCCATGATGTTTAACACCGACAAATGGAGCAAAAGGCATTCCGNGATTGTTTGGTTAATAGAGTTGAAATCAGCCGTGGTCTCCACCTCTACCTTCTTTCTTAGAACATTATCGAATTGGTCGACAAATTCTTTCAAGGTCGTTCCAGAATGGACATACCCGTCGAAAAAAGCGTTCATGCTTTCTGAACGCTGTGTCATGCTCATGCCAGCCCAAAAGACATCTTTCAAATAAACTGGAACCCAAAAAGTCCTTTCCTCGTATAAGGATTGGAGCCAATTATTTTCTCTGAGATTATACTTATCAAGTAGTTGACCCCACCTATCCTCAAATTCCGCGCAGGAATGTGAATCATACAAAGCAGCCTGAATAGAGGTCTTCAACCCTGTGCTGAAATGCGAGTGAGATCCTAACTTCTTTGGAAATTTGCGCATTATATGCCATAGACAATATCTATGGCGGGTTTCCGGAAATAAAAGGGCAATTGCGTTCTTCATTGCCCGGTCTTGGTCAGTTATGATGGCTTTTGGCGCTCGACCATCCATGCATTCCAACCACGATCTAAACAACCAAATGAATGTGTGTGTGTCCTCACTTGACAACAAGCCGGCCCCTAGCAGTATGGATTGCCCATGATGTTTAACACCGACAAATGGAGCAAAAGGCATTCCGTATCGATTTGTTAGGTGCGTTGTGTCGAATGTCACAACGTCCCCGAAACACTCATAAGCCGCTCGACTACGTGCATCGACTCAAAAAACATTTCTTAACCTTCCATCATCATCAACGTCGATGTCATAAATGAATCCATCATTCTGATGTCTCATTCTTTGGAAATAAACCCTAAGTGCTTCGCCACCTTCTTTGCCCAACCTTAAATGTCTAGACTTATCAATGAAATTTTGACAATCATTCTCTTGAAATTCTAGGTTCTCAAATCCCCCAGCGTCAACAACAAGAGAATAATAATTCTTATTCATTCGGATACCGACTCTATCATTCAACTCGAGGATTCTTTGACTATATTGATCTAGAGACTTGTGAGATCTTAATAGTCTTGTCTTCTTTGGGCTAACAGTAATATGGTTGTGCGTATTCTCAACAGTGGTGAGAAGCCATTTGTCATTTTGTTTCAATGTGGCATTTACCTTCGCCTTACAATTCGTTTTAGTCGTTGGCCGTGGCTTAGAGATATTACTGTGCTTCGGTTGGTATTTCCCGCCGCGAGCACAACCAATAGTGACATACACAGGCCGATCATCATCATCTCTCTTCGTCCTCTATGTCCTTACACCGAATCCCTCTTGCTTTGCATATTTCTTATAGTACGCCAAAAGCTCTTTTACACTCTCGAATTCCATCCCAGATCTTGGAGCTTCAACCCGTACCTCATCATCCGGGACAACGGTGCTACCCTCTAAGTCTTCATCTATGTCGAAGTACATTTCTAAAGATTAAAACAGCTAGATGAATTAGACCGAATTCAATGAGAGCATAATTAAAGTGAAAGCATACAAAACTTAAATACCATCAGCATCATCAAATGTACAACCAACATTTTCTGAGAACTCTGGGCATTCGGGAAATTCTTGCAAAGAAGCATATGGATTGAGGGACGAAGGGTACTGCATAGTTTATCATCGTAAAAAAATTATGGGCGTTAGTTTGGAATAATGACTTCATCCAAGATTAATTCAGAAATTTGTTGGGTATTGGCTAAAAATTTAGGAATTAAAATGAAGTAATCTGAAGTAATACTTGGAATTGCTCTTCAACTCGATTAAAGTCATCCGGATTACTCGGTTGAGGGTAGGACATATTTACATCAACTTCATGCTGTAATTATGGAAATAGTTAGACAACCAGGTACAGTTTACAAAGACAACCAGCAGCCCATGCTTACACTAAATCAAATTAATCACTTCATGCTGAAATACGAACATAAACTAATTCTTAAATCTTCAGTGGAGAGGGGAAAAAGATTCGTTAGAAACCTAATTAATCTTACTACTCTCCAGAGAATAGGGTCTAATGATGAAGAAAGTTTGGGCAGAGTATCATTTAGATCTTCAACAAACAAACTGCATGAGACCAGGATATTTTAATAAAAATCTCAGATTCACATATGAGATTACCTTTTATGTAATTCAAATAAGACTTCAATATGGTGGGGCATTGTGTTTAATTATGATATCTGTCAGCACCAAAGTCGTGAATATTTCTAGATCAACCACTTCGTATTAACAACAAAATGCACGACTCAAAACTTCTACAAAGCATTTTGCAGATCCACATTTAACCATTCAGTTTCATTCTATGGTCATATAAGACAATTTCCACCAAATAATGGTTAATTGTCAAATTTCATTCTCTCAAAAACGATGCACAGAATATAACATGGATAGACAAATGCAGGAAATCATGTCACTTGTGAGGAAGATTTCTCTGAAAAAACAATTAAGTTCAGTAAACTCACTTGGAGCCATTGGCAAAAAAAATTAATGGAATGCTAAGGAGCACCTCTTGATAGACCAATACCCCACCCACGTCCCTCTCAGTTTCTGCACACACACTCACAAAGACACACCCCTCGCTTCTAGAAAACTCATATCACACACCTGATTCGCTTCTCTCTTTCTCTCTCTCTCTCAATCGCAAGAAAAAAGCTTTCTTCTTCGTTAGTTTTTAAAATACTATCATCAATGCAAGCTTTGCGACCTGCATGCTCCAGTCCAACCAAATCGAGGTAATCACTACTTTTCCAACGCACCAAAAGGAAGGCAACAATCAATGTGTTAATATATACGTATTTAGGGCTGCTAAAATTAGATTTCAAACTAAACTTTCACTCCAGTACAATAAAAACGATGCCTTTCAAAACTTTAATGAAAACAGAGGTCATTAACAGCAGAAAGTTTGGTTCTTTCTCCATGCCCTAACTCTTTTGAAACCCATCTCACAAAACCCTTTTATTGCACCTCTCAGTAAACAATAACAACGTAATCATCTTTCATAAAAACGGAACAACATTTTACCGTTGACCAGGGACGGCGGTGAAACAGAGGAACGTCAGAGGGCTTTGTTCTCGGGGTGAATGTGCGATTTGCTCCGTCAGAGGAGCACTCAGGGAGTGGTCGCGCTGTGCAGGAAGAGGAACATCGGTTGGTGTCGCTGAACGGAAAGACGGCATCACTGGGCGGCACTGGGCAAAGGAAGGTGATGCGACGCGGGCAGACTAGGGAGGAGCTTTCGCGGGACAAATTCGAATGGGGAAGCAAAATGACGAAAACCCAACCCAACCGATTTACAAAACATACAAAACGCACGGTTTTATTAAAAAAATAAAAAGGCAGCCACGTAGGGTGTGCACTGTGTGCAGCACTACAGTAGCTGCTCTATAGCATTACTCATTTCAACCTTGTATAAAACTTTCAAAAATTCTACTAAAAGCCCCGTTACAAAGCACACCCCGCACACCCTTCACATCAGCCTTTGTAAAAGGTCTATTTTACCCTCTTTTTAATCACAGACTTCCTTGCCTATTCACTCACGGCTGAAGAACAATACACTTTCTCCTATTTTCTTCCTCCAGAGACTCACCCACAACAGAACAATTCCGTAGCTCAGGTCACGCAACAAAGCTCAAGCATTAAGGTTGGTTCACTTGTTTTTTTTCCATTTCTCCCAGCCCTTTTATCCTTTCTCCCATCTCCTTTTCCCTTTTAACATTTGTGAACGGTTAGGGTATTTCTTGGTCTGCAATTTTTTTGCCCATTAATGAGAATCGAGATCGTGTTTGTTGTTCTGTGATGACATCGTGATGAATAATAAAGAGATAAGAAGGATTTTTTTTTATCAAGTTTTTAGTTTGCTGGTCTGGGTGATGCTGGCACAAACTCACGGGTTTTGCTTGGAGAACTGGATTTTTTATGAGCCAGTCAGTGTTTCGAGAATTTGAGTATTCGAAGTGAATTCTGGTTGATTGTTTTGCTTGGTTTTGTCGAGTTGGGTCTTTTGGATTTGTTGATTCTTAGTGCAATTAAAGATCTGGCTTTTACCCCCATTTTCAAGATTACTTGCAGTCAAATTTCTTTTAGAATTTTCATCAAAGATTCAAGTGAGGGATAGACACTACTTGGACGACAGTGGCCACTTTCCACGCCAGGCAAATTTTCACCTTTGGAATTGGTTCTATCAGGCTCGAAGATTCAATCTTAGCACATTTATCTTTGTATCTTCCCCACACACAAAAACTCTCTGTTTCTAACGCCCATATTCAAATTTATATGTCAGCCAACGAAAAAAAAAAATCGGTAGGGCAAAAATTCCAGCATTACGGAGATCGGAGAGAGGGTTTGAACTCAATAGCGAAGAACAAGAACTACAGGGAAGAACGCTTCTGTTTCAGGAATCTGTTTTCTGATAGAGAGGAACGCAGTTTATTTACTGAGAGTTTGTTTTTTTATTAATTAATATAATTAGTTCACCTCAGCTGGCGTGCGGTGTGCTTAATTTAAAGAGGCTTCTCCATAGACTCTAAAACTTTTATAAGTGACCTTAATTTAAAATTAGTTCCAAGCTTTCTCATACTTTGACACAATTTCCCTGCAGTCGAATTGATCTTCCAATTTCATCATGGTAAAAGTTTTGTCCATTCGTGCTGGGTTCATTGAGAGTGTAGGAGGATGCATCAAAACGTGATATTACCAGTTTTTACGAAATTCGAGATATTTATTGACATTATTGTATATAGTACTTTTTGAAACTGCAGCATAGGTTTTGGCGGTTGTTAACATTAATCATATGAGGATACGTTGTTCTCGCCTTTCTATATGTTAACCAATGACACTGTATGGTGATCTTATTTCGATTTTTTTCCCTGCCACGGAAATGTGATTGTTAAAATGCCTGATGAGTTTAACTTTTTCCAATCAAGTGATTTCTGTTTTTTCTATTTTGGTTTGTTTTCTTACAAATTCCCAAAGATTTTGTTTTAATCTGATCCGAGAATAGATTATTCCTGTTATTGGTGCACTGAATTTGATTTTTTTTTTTCACTTGTTTTGTTTTTTTCCTTCTTGTTTGATTTGGGTTTGGTCAGAATTTGATTGTGAGGAGGTAAGGAGGTAGTTGAGATGATAGAAGGTGGACGTATCCGGCTTAATGGGTGGCAGCAGGCAGCCGTTGCAGTTGGTTCAGCGGTCGGTGCATTACTAGACCCACGAAGAGCAGATCTAATAGCAGCTCTTGGGGAGACTACTGGAAAGCCAGCTTTTGAAAGAGTGCTAGAAAGAATGAAGAGAAGCCCAGAAGGCAGAGTAAGACTATTCTCCACACAAACTAGTGGTTATATGATATATCATAACTTGTTGATTAATGGTGGTGACATTGAACTGATTAGACAGCCTGTTGTCTTTGTATTCAAATCTTGATTGATTGTGTTATACACAGGTGTGGCAGTTTTTCATCTAATTAGCCTGTTTTTGTTCTTCTTTTGTTGTGACAATAAAGTTTGTTCGGTTCCAAAGTTTCATAAGACTTGTCCAGTCTTTGGGTTGATTTTAGTGGCTGATATGTTCTATAGAAACTTGCACTGGTTCCTTTTGGAATAACTGGTTAAATACCATCGTTACTGCTAAACGCTTAATTCAATTCAGATGCCAAGATTTTTCTTTTCGATTTTGGTCCCTTCTTGTTTCTGTTCTTGCAATGGGAACTGATTCTTTTCCTCTCTCAGTGCCATTTGATTACAGATTTGTTCCCCATGATGCTTATGTATGAACCATGCTAATGCTGATCAGTCCATGATCAATCCTTTATTCTTTCATTTGCTGAGGGAATGAGAACCATTTTGAAGTGCTAGTGCAAATGCATTGCTTTGGCATTTCCAGCTAGCTATTGCTTTTGTCTTTTACCATTTTTTTATTATTATTATTATTTTTTGCTGGACTTCAATACTCCTCTGGCTGCAAGGGTTGGCTTTGGTTACATTGTTTATAACTAAACACCTGTGTTCCTTGACAGGCAGTTTTGTCGGATCAACCACGTGTGATATCTGTAAATGTGGGGCATGCATGGGAACTACCACCTAACACATTCGGGGCTGCCTATGCAAACTTCATGGGATCCAGGAACTTCTCACCAGATGACCGACCACCAGTGCGGTTCATGGATACAGACGAACTGGCATATGTGGCCATGCGGGCTCGTGAGGTGCATGACTTTTGGCACACCCTTTTTGGCCTCCCCACCAACTTAATTGGCGAGTCAGCACTCAAGGTGATAGAGTTTAATCAAATGTACCTTCCCATGTGCCTGCTGTCTGTTATAGGAGGCACCGCAAGATTCAATGAGAAGCAGAGGAAATTGTTCTTTCAGCACTACTTCCCATGGGCCATCCAGGCTGGCATGCAGTGCACAGATCTAATGTGCATATACTATGAACGGCACTTTCACGAGGATTTGGAAGATGTTAGGAGGAAATGGGGGATAATTCCCGCTCCTCTTCGCCCTAAACAAAATTTTAGTTGAGCAGCAGTAGGCTAGACAAGACACCATGCTGGGTTTTAAGTTGTGCCACCGTAGTACTTGTGTTCTAGTATGAAATGATTGATTCAAAACCTTAAACTAGCATGCATAGGCAATGCTCTTGTATCTGTCCTGTATACTTGGGCTCTTGCCTATTCTCATGATCAATAAAGTTTTGTTTACCAATAAAAAATTATTCGTGGGGTAGAACCTGACAAAGTTGATGGCAAAATAGCGTTAAATTTTCTGCACAAGTCATGCAAGTGTCCCGTTTTGTAAGATAGCAACATAATGTTTGTTCCGATCGTGCAATAACAGCACTGTTGCCACAACGATTTACCTGTCATTTTGGTAAATGTTGAAGACTTGCGACTCTCAAGAACGGGGATTAACCCCATTCAAGAATCCTTTAATTTCATGGATGGATAGGACAAGTACGCTAATTGCATCTATATAGCAATTTAAGGATTAAAAATGGGAGATGCTGCCCAAGAAACAATTTGGTAAGAACCCGTTGTCTGTGACTGTCACACATTGCCTTCATAATGTGCTTCAGGGCTCAAGTATATCAGAGGATATCCACACATCTTCATTAGCAAGTGCAAGGATTGATCTGATCTGCGTGGCTTGCCTAAAGTGGGTCTTGGTGGTGAAATGGGTGAGATCAAAATCAAGGTAAACTTGGACAGGTGCTTTCTATCATGAAAACTGAGTACTTAGTTTGTTATACTATTCAAGATCCGGCCAAAAATAATAAAACTAGGCGAGGATGTCACAATCAGTATACCTAAGAACGGCTTTCCCCGATGTGAATCTTTGGGATGTTTTCGCACAAGCAGGAATCACACGAACACCAGCAGCTACGCGGGGAAAGAGTGGCCTTTCCAGGCGAACCACGAGACTTGTGCCAGAATGTGAAAGTGCATGAGGCCAATGCACGGTCAAGAATGGCAGCAGAGGACAAAAGAAGCGGTTGAAGAAACCAGATATGGGGTGCATTTACTGTAATCAACACCTACCAGATAGGTCTTCGAGAAACATTATATAGAAGATAAAATCATTAGCCTGCAGTATTGTTCATAACAATACAGTAGGTTTAAAAAACACAAAAGAGAAGGAACATTCAAGGTAATCGGAGAGAGACGAAGCAGAAGTAGAAATCACAGAAGTAGAAATCAATGAACGAAAAACTCCTAGTCAAACTGAAGATACTGCTTGAAAAACATGGTAAGAAAAAAAATATATTATGCATTAAAATGTATTTCCAACTTGACAGACTGAACTTTGTTTCGGACGTTTATGCATTTGAAATAGGGTAGTTTTCACGGACGATTCAAACAACCAGAAAACCAATATATTACATCACATTATCCAGCAAGTTTCCATTGTCTATATAAAAGATAACAGCGTTGCTTCATCCAAAATACAGGTTCCACAAAAATCAACAAACATTACTTTCATTTTCCAGATGTGACAACATATCTCAGTTGCCACCAGGTCCACTGCCAAAGAGGTAACCCAAAGAAGATCCACCACCAGGGGCAGCGTGGACCTTAGTAGAGGGTCGATCCTGCATCCAGAAAGAAAAATTATCAATCTCCAACTGTATCAATGTTAGCTACCTATTCTTTATTAATTTTTATATCTATTTGTTACTTGGAAAATATTGATCAATCATCTTACTTTCTAGAACAATGCTACTCTTCATCTTGAATTTTTCCATTATAAGTCACACCTACTGATATTGTGATTTTCAAGTGGATTTCCGTTTAAGTAGTTGACATAGGAAGCCACTTAAAAATCACTACATTGGGTAGTATGACATGATGAAAAATCTAATATTAGAGTAACATTACACATTGTGTCCCCAAAAATTTCAATTCCTCTCTCTCAACTTCTTCATGTCCCCAAAAATTTCACATTGTTGGTGTCTAGTACATACCTTTTGCTAAATCTTAACTCTAAAATCAATGACATTCGATACTTAGGAAAAGAAAATGTCATCTCAAACCTCTTATGCATAACAGCTTAAAAAGGCAATATGCTTTCTAGATCTTTATCTCAAAACTGTCCCATCAATTTTTTTCAAGTGGATTGCAAGCTACTAATGAAATTTCTTTTTTTTTTAATGTCTTTTTTCAGCAAAATGTGCTGAAATGTCATCAGCACAATATGCTGGAATGCAAGGTCCCAATGTAATTTTCATCTTTTTACATGAACCACTATTACTGTCTTAAAAGTGGATATTTAAAATTGTAAAATGGTCTTTGGCATATGGGTATCAACTTCTAGCTTTTCCATTAACATAATGGTTCAGGAACACCGTGTGTGTGTGTGTGTGTGTTCACCGTTCAGGTATTTTTACTGTTCCTCCTTAGTATTAGTCTACCTAGATTAATCAATTTAATCCTACATTCTTACTCATAAAAAAAGAAAAAGATTAATCCCACAGTCTTTTAATGTTAAAAAATTGGAATTTTTTTAAAATTTCCAAAATCCATGTTCCAATTGCATTGGGAGAATGGCAACTAAACCAAGAGCATATCCATACCGTGATAAAATTCCCTGTGTTTTGACCATCTGCCCGCATATAGTTATTTGTAGAAGTACTATTGATACCAGCAGGAACCTGCTTGCTAATATCTACTGGTTGAGGAGGAGCAGCAGGTTTAGCTGCAGGCACATCATTCACAGCCGGCACTTCAGTTGGAGCAATTTCAGCATTAGTTGGGGTTGGCTTTGGAGCCTCTCCACTCCCAAACAGATAGCCCAACGAACTCTGTCCTCCACCACTGCTAACTCCGCGACCCATGCTCTGCAGTTGTGATAAAACAAAGAACTCGAAAAACCTGACATCAAAGCAAATAAACAAAAAAGCAAAAGAGTTGGGTGCAACTTAAAGATGGCATAAGTCATGCTATTTCATGCAAACACCATTGAGAAAGGATGAAAATTAATCAAAATTAGTCTCATCCTCTCCAACCACTGCATGATATATATGCTTCTCTTACAAAAGTGAGTCAATTATACAATATATCAAACTACTTTTTTCCATCAAGAAACAATAATAAAGAGAGCAAATCCTAAAACCTTTACCCTCAACTTGATTCTCGAACTTAAATGTGGCACCCTTTGATGCCTTACAATGGGCTTCATCCAAAATGTGTAGGCCTCTGTTTCAAAGCAAGGCTACAGAAACTGCCTCAAGGCTCAACCCTGAAGTTCGTGGCTCAACACAAAAGGGAGATCCAAAGAACATTACTTAAACAGATTATTAGTTTAGTTCCAATCACGTTCTCAAAAGATTCGTCCACTTTTCAACCGCTACTAATTTTCTTTCTTCTCTTTATTAGATGGATGGAAAAATCTTATTCAAATAAAAACAAAACATAATTCAACCAGTAAAAGTAAACAAAGCCAGCAGCCTAGCTGGAAACGATAGGGCCAAAGTTCACATGATTATTCATCTAAGACAACAGAAAGCAAAGAAACAGAAAATCAATGAAGCACCAGAAATATGACTATTCAAGTTAACGCACCATCTTCAACCCTGCATCGCGTTCTTCCAATGTCTCCAAAATGCAACTATTTTTCATATTATTTGCAATAGATTGCTGCGTTGCTGGACTTGCCAGAATAAAGTATGGCTCTCCTTCCTAACCCTTTATTTTCCTCTGTTGAAATCAGAATGGCTCATTCTTCCATTCTTTTTCTTTTTCCTTTTTTTTTGGTAAGAGCGAAGGCATTAAGCCAGTAAGATAAACTATTCCATTTTGCAACGCAGGGGCAGGGCGATCGAGGTTTAGCAAATAAGTAAAAAAAATGTTATAAATCCCATAAGAAAATCCGATCCACTATCATTTTGATTCCACAATGAAGCAACACCAATCAAATCAAAAGTAAGAAAAATTTCTAATCACACACTACCATAGTTAAAAAAAAAAAAAAAAAAAAAGAGAGAGAGACAGGAGAAAAAATTAGATCTGACCAAAAAAAAGAAAAAGAAATGCAGATCATTACATCAATTACCAGTAATACCACGAAAATTTCACTAAAATCTGCTTAGATTAAACATCAAAACTTTCATTCAAGGAAGCGAAAACGAGATTTAAAATAAAATAAATAAATAAAAAAGACATTGAATCGGTGACAGTTAAGCAGTAAGAGGCAGTGTAACTCTTCAAAAGTTGCGATTAGAAACCCAAAGCAAGCGAGCAAAAAGGAACAGAGATCGAGTTGTAGGGGGTTTGGGATGTTACCCTGTTGCTGGGATCAGATCTGGAGAGAAGCTCTGAAGCAGGAGAGCGTGACGGCAGTGAGAGTGTGTGAGGGGGAGTGAAATTATTTATTGTGGAGAGCGTGTGTACTGTACTGTGGAGCGGAGGTGGTGAATGAGACAGATTCAACGGTTCTGAAGTTTCCACGTCTTTATTTGCTTTTGCCAGATCACTTTCCTCGTTAAACGTTAGAATTATGGATTAATTGTACTTGAATTTTCATATTTTTATAAATTTAAATAATAATTTTTCTTAATAAGTGATTACAATAAATAAGATATTTTATAAATGAATACTTGAATTTTTTTTAAAAAAATTATAATTTAATAAGAAATTTAAGAAGATATTTAATTTTTAAAAAATTTTATAATTTAAATATTAATTTTTCAAAAGTTAAAAACTTAGATCTTAATCTTTCAAAAGCTTAAAAATTTAGGTATTAATTTTGTAATTAATCTTGAAATAATTGATGTGATTATTTACACTCAAATTCATATTTATTTTTTAAAACCATCTTTATATATTTTTATAAAGGGTACGGTGGTTTTTTTATTAAATTGGTACGGTGTTGTGTATACAGAATAAATTCACTAATATATATTTTTCTAAATATTTAAAAAAATTATTACTAATAAAATTGTGTATTTTTTAATATTAAAAAAAAATCAACCAACGATTAAACCCATCGGCACAACCATGATATTTTAGCTATTGAAAAGGCTAGTAAGCCCCTCCATATTACCGCTAATGAATTTAAAATTTTAAAATTTATTTTTTTACTTACTAATTAAGAAATAAATTATTAATAAAATTATATATATTTTTTAATGATTAAAAATGTTAAAAAAATATTTAAAAATAATAATAAAAAAATAAACCACTACAATTGTGCAAGCAGTAAGTGTTTCGCGGCCCGCTAGGTTCTAGAACGTTCCTTTAGCTATTTATGTAAGTAGTACCTTTCAAACAAAAAAAAAAATGTAAGCAATAGAAATATTTTCAGTTCCTCTTTGGAACGGTCATGCCGTTCTCAATACTTAAGCGGCAACCAATGGTAGCCTGACACGTAAGAGATCCTCATCCAAATTCAATGAACTAGCAAAATCTGATTTGTAAAAATAGAGGAAAAATTGTTCTCTCAACGTCGCAGCCCCCACTTCGCAAGTTCGCACCTCAGCCCGTCGCAGCCTTCACTTCTACCCCTTCAGCCCATTGCACACTTCAGCCCCTCAGTCCGTCGCACATGGTTGGTTTACCATCCACTAATTTCTTGTTTTAAGATTGTGAACCTCTTGGTTTTAGTAGGAGATCTATTAAATTATTGTTTTGAGTAATTTTAGTTTTTGGGTTTATTTCGTATGACATTCAGTCGATCTGCAAGACATAATTTTTTTGAGGAATTTCAGAAAACCATGAATTTAGATCAGCATTCGATCTTGTTCTAAAATCCGTGAGATGAGGGTTCTAATTAATACTTGGGTACTTACTCTTTTGGATTAAACTCTGTAAGCCCCAAAAGCTGGACGATCTGTTGGCAAATTAATTAAAAAAATTAGTACTTCTTTCCTGTTGTCTCATCTTTGAAAATATATATTATTTAGAGCATATTGGTAATGTATCTTGGATGACTTTATAATTACCTCGAAAACAAAATAGATAATTTGCTAAATTGGATAAATTTAACACTTTATAAGCCATTTTACAATTCTCATTTTAATTCGTAGTTGTTTAGGGGAAGGTGCTGCTAGATGTTGACATTTTGATGGATTTTATTTCATGGTTGTGAATCAGTTAAGGGACAAAGTCCCACAAACAAACCTTTTATACAGCTGATTATATGGATTGAAAAACTCAGCAAAATTTGTGTTTTCAATCTCTAGAGATGAACAATGATTCATTTGTAAAAATAGAGGAAAAATTGTTCTCTCAACGTCGCAGCCCCCACTTCGCAAGTTCGCACCTCAGCCCGTCGCAGCCCATTCAACTTCCCTATCCCCTTCAGCCCATTGCACACTTCAGCCCCTCAGTCCGTCGCACATGGTTGGTTTACCATCCACTAATTTCTTGTTTTAAGATTGTGAACCTCTTGGTTTTAGTAGGAGATCTATTAAATTATTGTTTTGAGTAATTTTAGTTTTTGGGTTTTATTTCGTATGACATTCAGTCGATCTGCAAGACATATTTTTTTTGAGGAATTGCAGAAAACCATGAATTTAGATCAGCATTCGATCTTGTTCTAAAATCCGTGAGATGAGGGTTCTAATTAATACTTGGGTACTTACTCTTTTGGATTAAACTCTGTAAGCCCCAAAAGCTGGACGATCTGTTGGCAAATTAATTAAAAAAATTAGTACTTCTTTCCTGTTGTCTCATCTTTGAAAATATATATTATTTAGAGCATATTGGTAATGTATCTTGGATGACTTTATAATTACCTCGAAAACAAAATAGATAATTTGCTAAATTGGATAAATTTAACACTTTATAAGCCATTTTACAATTCTCATTTTAATTCGTAGTTGTTTAGGGGAAGGTGCTGCTAGATGTTGACATTTTGATGGATTTTATTTCATGGTTGTGAATCAGTTAAGGGACAGAGTCCCACAAACAAACCTTTTATACAGCTGATTATATGGATTGAAAAACTCAGCAAAATTTGTGTTTTCAATCTCTAGAGATGAACAATGATTCAGGCAATATTTCATTACAATCAAAAGGAATTGATATTGGAGATGTTAACATGATATTCATCAGTGTAATGGAATTGATATTGGTAACATTATGTGAAAATGTTGTATGTTTAATTTTAGATTTCTATGCCTGTAGAACCCAGGAAGTTGTTATGTTTATTTCCAGATTCTGGTACTGTTATGTTCAGGTTGTAAGGAGGGGGTCAGTCTCAAATAATTTTTTTGAGGAATTGCAGAAAACCATAAATTTAGATCAGCATTCGATCTTGTTCTAAAATCCGTGAGATGAGGGTTCTAATTAATACTTGGGTACTTACTCTTTTGGATTAAACTCTGTAAGCCCCAAAAGCTGGACGATCTGTTGGCAAATTAATTAAAAAAATTAGTACTTCTTTCATGTTGTCTCATCTTTGAAAATATATATTATTTAGATCATATTGGTAATGTATCTTGGATGACTTTATAATTACCTTGAAAACAAAACAGATAATTTGCTAGATTGGATAAATTTAACACTTTATAAGCCATTTTACAGTTTTCATTTTAATTCATAGTTGTTTAGGGGAAGGTGCTACTAGATGTTGATATTTTGATGGATTTTATTTCATGGTTGTGAATCAGTTAAGGGACAGAGTCCCACAAACAAACCTTTTATACAGCTGATTATATGGATTGAAAAACTCAGCAAAATTTGTGTTTTCAATCTCTAGAGATGAACAATGATTCAGGCAACATTTCATTACAATCAAAAGGAATTGATATTGGAGATGTTAACATGATATTCATCGTGTAATGGAATTGATATTGGTAACATTATGTGAAAATGTTGTATGTTTAATTTTAGATTTCTATGCCTGTAGAACCCAGGAAGTTGTTATGTTTATTTCCAGATTCTGGTACTGTTATGTTCAGGTTGTAAGGAGGGGGTCAGTCTCAAGCTTGCTATGAGGCAATGAGGGGGCTAGGGCAGGGCACTGGTTCGATGGGAGGGAAGGAGGGGGTGGGGGGCTAAGGCTCGAGGGAGACTAATCAATGGGTTCCTGAGGGAGAGGGAAGGGGTGAGGGGCTAGGGCTTCAGAATCGATGGGAGGGAAGGAAGGGGTGATGGGGCTAGGGCATTCCGATGGGAGGGAAGAAGGGGGTGAAGGGGCTAGGGCTTCGGATTCCGATGGGAGTGAAGGAGGGGGTGATGGGGCTAGGGCATTCCGATAGGAGGGAAGGAGGGGGTGAGGGAAGGGCTAGGGCTCAAGGGCTTTGGAATCGAAGGGTGTTGCCCAGATGACTAATACAAGAGGGGGGGTGAATTGAGTTGTATTTAAAAAAATAACAATTATAAATCAAATATACAATATAAAATATAAACAAAATATGAAACAACAATAAATATAAAGAGTAAGGGTAAGAGAGAAGCAAACTCAGTATGTTAACGAGGTTCGGCCCCACTGCCTACGTCCTCGCCTCAAGCTACCCCTTGAGGATCCCCGAATTCACTATTCAATCTCCTTCAGGTGGAGATAGAAACCTATTACACCTTTGAACAACACCGCTACAAAGGATCCGTGTAGAACACCCTCTACACTTGCAATCACCTTACACGTGGTGATTCAACGATTCCCTGTGTAGAACACTTTCTACACGCACAAGGGTTGTACACACCCTTTTACTGATACAAGATTGATAGTGGGTAGGATATCAGAAAACACTCCTCAATGAGTGAAATAAGAACAATACAAGCACAAACTATATCTCTCAAAATGAATAAGAGTTAAGGCTCAATGCTTAGAGAAGAGAGAATGAAAGTTTTGAATGAGAGTTGTATGCTCTTGGTGTTGTGAATGTGAAGCTCTCAAATGATCTATTTATAGGCATATGAGACTTCATATTCAAATTTAAAAAGATTCACATGTCAAAAACATCATCATTCATTTTTCAAAAATTTCAAACCTAATCTTTTTACTTTTTGCATATGACAAAAGGAGCACACTTTGCTTTTCAAAAATTTCAAACCTAATTTTTTACTTTTTGCATATGACAAAAGGAGCACACTTTCTTTTCAAAAATATTCAAACCTAATTTTTACTTTTTGCATATGACAAAAGGAGCACACTTTACTTTTCAAAATTTTCAAACAAAGCATCTTCCTTTTGCATAAGTCAAGAAAAGCATCAATCACTTTTGAAATATTCAAATAAAACATGCACATGTGAAAGATGACAATCAATCATCTTTAATATTTTCAAAGTTCAAACCTTTAATCATGGCATGCACATGTGAAAGATGACAATCAATTATCTTTCAAAATTTCAAATTTAATTTTCAAAATATTCATGCACATGTGGAAAATGTATTTTAATGCTTTATGATAAAATATTAATTTTGAGCTTAATCCTAATTTCGAATTTTAAGAGATTTACAACATTACTCTATGACTTTAATGTGAGTTGTTCCCTTCTTGCTCATGCTTGGTTTCTTGATGTGCTTGACTCCATTGTGTAGATAACTTGAGCTTGAGACTCCTTTATTCTTTGAATTCATTTGTTATCATCAAAATCCATGTGTAAATATATAATTATACAAAACTTAAAACCTTAGGTTCAACAAAGGGGTCTGAGGGAGAGGGGAGAGGAGAGGTCGTGGGAGGGGAATCAAATCAAATTGGGTTTCCTATGCATTGCGGTGACATTGGAGCTCAATGAGGTGTCTACGTGTCTTGTTTTTATTGGATGCTGATTTTCAAAGCAGACCGGCGTGACCTGCACGAAGATTTTCTCAAATATTTTTTAAAACATTTGGTTATTCTTACCGACCAGCAGTGACAGTTTAGCATGTCCGCAAAATTTAATTATTTTATTTATATTATTTTAATAATTTTTAAAAAAATATTAATAGTCACTTCTTTAATTAGTAAGTAATTTTTTTTTTATAAAAATTTAAATACATGAGCGGTCAAAATAAATAAATAAAATAGAGAGATAATATAGCATTATTCTTGTTAGATGTTCAAATTAAAAAGGTCCAATAAGTATCGATAACGATTTGAATGGTATACTTGATAGATAGACGAGAAAAATTATAAAATTTTCAAAAAGGCTATGTTTTTAAAAACTTAAAATTATTAGATCAAAATTTAAGCATATTAAAATAATAAATGATATTTACAATCTTAAACAGTATAAATAAAAATAAATTATATAATACTAATTAAATATTTAATGTTGTCTAAAAAATCTCCGTTGCAATAATAATTGAGTGATGTTATATACAGTCGTGGAGTGCGCAAGCACTGCGTAATCATTTTGAAAAAGAATAGAGTCTACTATTAGAACAAAAATTCTATTTTTTTTTAATTTTATTTTTTTTTACTCTGCTAATTATCAGTTTCTTAATGGTACCATTCTCTTAATTAACACAAACCTTTTCATTGTACCTACGGTGATCAGTTACCATCTCTTGTACTCCCTCTACCGCTTAAATGGTAACATATAAATTCCGAACATGTGCCAGAAAATTATAGCATTGTGGTTACCATGCATTTGATTGAAATGTCATGGATGAAGGTTGAGCAAATGGGCATCAAATGGGCGGGTGTAGTCCCACTCTTAATTTGATTAGGGTTTGTCACCAATCACAATGTGCCATGTCATGGCACAAAGGAGCACAGCTGCAATGTTCCATCTTTACACAAGTTCAAGTTCATCTCTCTCTTCTCCTGAATGCCTTATTTTCTAAATATGTAGGATGAAAAGATACAGATCTGAAATGAGTCAGGTGAGTACCTTATTTTCTAAAATGTGTAGGATGAAAACTACAAATCTGCACCATATCAAAGGCTCACAAACACATGACGACACTTTACACAGATTGGAAGATGCCAAAAGGTATGGTATCACACCATGAATTACAGCTACACAAGGGGAACAATAGCATATGCATGCACATGGGCATGGTAAATTGTGGTGGTTGAGTCTGACCAGGCACGCATGATGCTGCTGACTATATGCCTTTCACAGCTATATTTACCATGCAGGCTCTGGAGTACTATGATTCAGACTTGCTTTGATGGAATTTGTGCTATCTCCACTAGTATTTTGTGTAGGGACTGAGGCCTTGAGAAGAAAGGTGCATGATCGGAACCTTTTAGCCAAAACACCTGCTCTGGTGGATTTATTTCTATCGTGCTCTCCTGCAGAGAAACGGGTATGGCACAATCTTCTTGAGTTACTATATAAAATCGCCGAACGGAGCCGTAGTCCTCATCAGAGAGCGAGAGCTTCTCCATCACCGGCGCAAGAGGGATTGGCCTCATTGAAACCAATGCCAATGTAATATCCTGCTACAACACTTTCAAATTATACCCGGTCCAAGTATGTTCAACTCCAGCAGTTATGAGAGTATTGTGGACATACCTTAGCAGGACTTTGATTGAATAATAGGTCTTTAACCAATGTTTTGTCAAGATCAATAGCAGTTGGAGCCTGATCTTTCCCATTGGCATACAAAAATATCTGAGCCTGCCGCATTAGATCATTTGAGGCCGCCTGTAATAGCATAGGCGATCCTTTAATAAGGCAGTAATAAATGAGACTTCAAGAGTTTCCTAGTCAAACTCAATTCCACTGTGCAATGGGCACATTCCAACAATGAGTTTGGAAATATCCCTTTAATTAAAATCCCATAATGTTTCCACCCTCACCCCCCCCCCCCCCAAAAAAAAAAAAAAAAAAACATTCTACTACTTGATTTGTATGATATGTTCATTCTGGTTTTTATGTATCAGAAGACAGTTGCTTTTTATTAATGAAGTCTATTTGCCAGGAAAAAATAAATAAACAAAGAAGGGACTGCAACTACTAGAATTGAGCTGAAATGATGCTCTCTAGAATGTACAAAAAGGACTGAAAAAGGTATTCCAGTAAATCGAACAAAAATAATTAAGAAATGAAGAAGAAAGCAGATCAAGGAGGCATATGCTGTGACTGTAGGAAAACTACTTTTTTAGCCCAAAGTGTGGAGGCCAACCTGTTGGGAAAACATATCAAGGGTACTCTGCCCACTACTCAACATTGCTGCAGCTATAAAAATCGCTTTTGAGATCTTAGATGGAAACAACTCCATTGCATACGAAATACAAGTACCACCAAAATCATGTCCCGCCAAGATCACCTGAATTTAGACTACAAATTTTAGTTCTATTAAATTCAAATGAAACATTACCAGCTGTACTACTTCGGCTTACTGAGATCAATGCTGAATTTATTCAATTATTCCACCACATGGTTATAAAGTTTCTAAATTTTCATATTTTATAGAGGCAGGTGAAAGAACTGATTTCTTTATCCGACACATACTACCTGGGGGGGGGACACAGAGAGAGAGAGAGAGAGAGCAAAAACCTTTTCTCCATCTCCAAGTTTCTCTAAAAAATCAGTAAGTGGCTTTACATATTGTGCAAGACTCGCAATGCTGTTTGTGTCAAATGAATGAATTCCAGCACCGGTTAAGTCAACTGCATCAACTCTGTATCCACCTTCTTCCAAGAGTGTCATAATTTTATACCAGCACCAAGCACCAAAGCCCCCTCCATGAACAAGGACAAAATGATTGGTTTCCAGAGCATCAACGTTTGGATCCTAAGGAAGGAAAATGGGCAAAATAAGATGATGGCTGATATATAAATTGAAAATTTTACTTTCTTGGATGACAAATAATCATCATTAAACCCAAAGGCTTAAGCCTTCAGGTTTAAGCAACAGAGAGAATTTCTTCCTTTTTTTTAATCTTTTGTTAGATTAGGCTGTAGAGTTGGGAGAGGTCCCTACTCAGTTAAACATCTGAACTCCGATGAACTATATGTTCATCGATTCGTCAACGTTTATGGATCTCTCTTCCATAGGGAAGAGTGGTAGTGTTGCAGGTAGACTTGGAATAATTTATTAGTTGAAAATGCTCAGCCAAACAAACATGATGCAATATCTTGGTCCTTGTAACGTATGAGAACTCGTCGCGTAAACAATAAGAAGTGTGATGTAATTTGATTCCTTAAAAAATCATTCCTTTGGAGTAGGATATTATTGATTTATGCCCAAAGCATAATCTTGCAGATATTTAAAATGGGTAACAGGCCGCACTTTGAACTGGTCTGTTTTCCATTGCAATGATTTGACCAACTCTCAGTCAAACACTATTCATAAGGATACAGGGAGTGAAACTGAGATCAACGAAAACTATAATTCCTATTATTTTCCAGAAGCTTTGAATCACAAAGCCCCACAAAAAAGATAGTTCCCCACAAGAAAATAGAGTGATAGAAGAGTTGATGAAGAAACCCAGTTTTTCACCGGGGAAGACATGATTGTGACATTAAAAAAGAAGCACACAACTATGAGACAGAACATCAAGAGACCGTAGCCTGGCATCGTTCAAGACAAACATTATCATGATTTTAAAAGGAAATCAAAATCCAACAGAAACTTTCACAAACCTTGTCGATTACAAGCTGATGAGGCTGAATGAGAGAATCAGAGCGTGACCGCTGCCGAGAACTCGAACTCTTTGGAAGCTTTTTAGGACCAGGAGATGATGGGAACACCAGAGAAGTGGAGCGGTTAAGGGACAGAGAACTGTTCTGCTGATGATGGCGGAAGAGGAGAGCCGCGGCAATGGCCTGCTGTTGAATAAAGGCGTCTTCATCGAGCTTCCCCTTGTTCTTACTGGGGGAAGAACTGGTTCTGGCTTTGCGAGAAGAATAGGGAAAGCGTTTGGAGGGTTCTCCTGTGAAGCCCACCTCCTCCTTGGGAGCGAAACATACCCACGAGTTCCCCATTGCTGGCAAGAATTTTTGAAACGACGACTTTATTCATACGATAGGAGAGCAGAGTACAATATTAAGACTACAATATAACTAAAATATAGAGATTAGAGGGGCACCATCAATCTTGAATACTTGATATCTAAATTTTATGTTTTTACGACTAATTCGCATCCGTCGCTTTCATAAATTACGTGAATGTGAAGTGTTAAAAGCTGCATTACTGAAAATAATATCCTGTGAATGAAAGTCTAATATTCAAAGCTTCATAAATTCTCTGAAATTCACCGACATGTCTACTTCTGATATATGCACTCTAGCAGACTCTCCTGCAATTTAGAAAACCAGAATGCGTGAGAGAGGGAAAGACAGAGGCATTGCAAATGAAAAAAATAGGGTCCAGGTTATAGAATCCAGGTTATATGAGATGTGGAAAAACCAGTACGTATGAGAGGGAGAGAGAGAACAGAAATTCTTTCTTTAGTCACTAAATAATTATATAGTTTGATAAAATATATCAGTAAAGTTATTTATAATATAAAATAGATCTAATAGATCGTGGGTGATAAATTTATAAATTTTTTTTTTATATAATTTTTTTTTTTTTATGTCAATAGCAGATATCTAATAGGAAACATAGTACTTAACGTCGTTTTTACGACATTCTTAGACAATATAATTTCCAATATTGGAACTCGAGATATAATACTTAAGCACTTAACGTATTTTTTACGAAATATTTAGTTTTGTAAATTCCACGCGCAAAGTGGAAACAAATGGTGGGTCACCTCGCGTGGGAGGAAATGCATAATAAATGTGGAGGTTTCTTTCTATGTTTTAAAGTCAAATTGCCAGCAGTTAGCCGCTGCGGCAGGTATGTTCGTAACAAGTACAAGCATTGGTGACTGCACACCGGGCTATCCTTTATAGGTGGGGAAATGCATCTATAAACACCATGGATGGCGGGGCGGCCTGTCTTCCTGTGTTAATGCTAATGGTTTAATCTTTAATGGCTTTTTTTTAGCTTTGGCGATTAGATCAAGGAAGTAGCACAATTGGGCACAAAGCAATAATGTCTATATTCTAAGTTTTAGATTTTCGTATTTGTTTCATGAATCTGCTTTCTTTGGGACATGAGTTGTTGTCTTTGTTTGTGATTAACGACACAAACTTGAAAATGCCACAGTGAATTCAGAACCAGTCTTGCTGGTTTTTTACATGAACACAAATAATGAGTAAATGTTAGTTTTTTTTTTTAATTTGACTTTTTGTTTTATTTTAATGTTTTGATTTTTTTTTTTAAATATATATATATATATATAATTTTATTGTGTAGTTGTAAAAATGTCTGATTTCTGGAGATGGGGTTCCACAAGGCACTTTGTAAAATGGGACTTATTTCATTGCTAATGGTAATAACAGAGTTTACATACAGACACTGCTTTACTACCAACCATAAGATTAACATCTTATAAGGTTATTTATGTGAGGGTTTGGGGAGCAGAGGAGAGAAAGCATCTTACTGGGATTACATTCTCTACTGTATTAGTTACTGATACACAATGTCACAAATATATACAACTTTAACACAAATTTTTAATAAAATGTTGATTATTTTTTTAAAATTTATTTGAATTTCAACATGAATAACATTTGCTCATGTTGGAATTGTAAAGATGAAAGTTTGTCACTTTAATGAGATTTATAGATTTACCATCATTTGCAATAACCATAATGAAAAACACTTATGGAGTTAATAGTTAAGTAATTATGAATTACATAATTTTGCGTTTGCTGATCTATTTGCTAAAAGTTGATAACTAATCAAAGGTAGGATAGAAATAAACCCTATTGATTTACTAAGTACACTTTTGATATTGTAGTGTAAAATATAGCTTATAACTTAAGATTTATAGCTTATAACTTAAGTAATAAATTTTAATATTAAACAGTTAAATACTATTTGATAACTATATATTTAAAACACTTTATTTCTTTGAAAACAAATTAAAAAATATTTTCTGACTTATGAGGTAGAAATTACCATTATTTAAATTTTAAAGATTATGATTATTTCTTTAAAAGTTTGAAAATTGTAATTATTTGAAAGTTGTAAAGGTATTTTTGTCCATTAAATTTTTTTTTTTTTTTTTTTAAATTTGAAACATTCTACATTATCCCAAAAAGCAAGTTTGAAAACAAACATCAAATCCTCAAACATACTTTTTAGCTTATTTAAGATTGAAAGTACTTTAATAATTAACATCCAAACAACCTAATTTTTTTATTAAGCAACTTTTAAGGCTATTTAAACACTTTTTAATATTCCTACCGCAACCCGAATGGCCATAAAAGCAATCAAACCATGGCTCCTAATAGACCCCAACTGATAAAAAAAATAAAAAAAACTAATAATAATAAAGACAGTATCAGCTACAGAAACTATAATCTTCTCAAATCCCAATTAATACAACAAAACACACTCAAATTTGTAGGGAAAAAAGGAAAGATTTTATGATGCCAGACCAGCAGAGCATAACGTGCCCCTGTGCACCAAAACAATGTTGCCGGCTCATTGTCACCATTGTCCTCCTTTAATTTCAGAGCCGGGACCAGATATAGGAACTCCAGACCCAAGCACATGGAATTCTTGAAGGAAAGAGAGGAACACATGCCATGGATTAAGCATGCGCAGTCTCAAGTCAAATTTGATGGCATGTGAATTGCTGCACTTCCTGCCGATGCCTGATTTGCTGCACGGTTACTACCAAAATTCTTTCGATTTGATTCCCGTGCAATTCTTGTACCAAACTACACCAGTAAAAAAGAAAGATTACAATCCCCTCATAATTAAACAGTGCTTAGCAATAGAACCTTCTTCCAGATTAAGCATCAGCGCAGCTTTCAAGTGCTTTTGCTTGAAGCTGACTCAAAGTTCATCTAGGTAATTGCCATTTCGATTAAATCAAGTATGCTTCATTTTCTTTTGTAGTTGAGTCATGGATTTTTCAACTGGAAAACTTTTCAAAAACTGATATTATTGATTTAATCGTTGTTCAATATGATGTATAATCCTGATTATAGCAGAAACAGACATGTAAAATATGAATTTCAAGTACTGTGGCATCCCAATGGGAAATAATACTGCTATCTAGAAACAAAAGGATAAAGAACCCATAATGATAAGTTCTGCATAAAATCAAAGCGTATGAATACAGGCTTTTGCATGTCATAACACTCAAATGAATAAGTAAATCAGCACACCTGAATTGCTCTTTTAGGCAGAACTGATGCTTCATATAAACCAAGCAATTGTGCAACCTTCACAAACATAATGATATCTATATTAAATACTGAATATTAAAAGCAAAATAAATAAAATAATAATCTAAATAGGATAGGTAGAGAATGGATATAATTTCTGGCCAGCATTCACCACATGAATTAGTTAGACTGACAATAGCAAATGATTTAGTAACGAAAGTTCAAAATCAAATATGGACATATAAGGCAATTTTTTTACAAGTAAAAAGATTATATTAACAGGAATAGGCATAACCCAAGTAGACATACAAGGCAAATTTTAGTGCTAAAGCAATTGAAATTCCCTCTCAAGTGAACCTTAGCAGCAAAAGAGATGTCAATGTACACCAACTGAACAATGCCAGATGATGGGACGGAGTGAACCTCGAGAAACTTCAACCTAGATTAGATAAAAATGTTTCGTTCTTATCCCCAACCCCACCTACCATTCTGGGACTCCCGCATCTTCAGAGGCTACATTAGAGCATCCACTTCATACCATGGAGCTCTGTTCATAGTTAAATCCTGTTGAGCAGGATGCCTTTTTTTTTTTCCCAACAGAACTTTGCACCACATGCAGCTTCAACTTGTTGATCGAGGTAATGTTATTCTTACAGAGCTCTCCTGATTTCTCAGATACTGATTAATACATATGATTGACTTCACGTACTATTACATTATGTAGTGAAAATAACAATTGTAAATATCATGAATAAAAGCCCAGGAAAAAAATGCTCTTACAAAAGCATGCGCATATACGGGCATATTCTTGTATACTACCAAAAAAACTATCAAGCAATTGTACATAGCAGTATTCCTGTGTCCATGTCATCTATCACATAGTATGGCATGGCAGAGAATGTAGCTAAACAAAAGATATAGCACTGACCTCTCTCAGAATTTTCTTATCACCGGTTCCACTAGGTTGATCCAGGTTGGCAACCTCCCACAAAGGAATATCAAGCAAAGTCCTTATAACATCTTCATCCAAGAAAGGAAATCTAGCCTTTTGGGAAAAAAAATAATGACAAAACAAAAGAAACAGGGAAGAATTAGATGCTTACCACGAGACAAGTAAATGACACAAGGAATCATCTTTGTCTGAGACTTAACAATACCTCTTTCCCATTATCAGCAATACATCTATCATCTCTTCCTAGGTTTCTCTTCCAAATTCTCTGCATGTCCAATTTCATTTCCTCTTGTAGTCCAAGCCAACTGATGAGTGATGACAGCATATTAGACCACCAGATTGAGTAGGCACGTAAAAAACATATATCACTCCACAATCTACCAATGCTTTGTTTAGTAATAGGCCAGACATTATACTGTATCACGGTGGCTCTAAACAGGATAAATATCAGATGCTAACACATTAATGCATGAGAAGCAGGCCATTTTTTTTAATGAATTTAGAACCGATACATTTTCTATTGCAAACAGAGTAATGCTATATACTACATCACTATCCCACTCTATCCCACTTTGAAATGTGACACTTTCCATCACCCTTGGATTATCTCTTGTTTTAGGAAAAAAATTTAAGGGTTGATGGACAATGCCATCTCATCATAGTGGGATAAGAATGAGATGATGCGTGATATGCAGAGTTTAGAATACCAAATTACCAAATTCATGCAACATGCATATTAAGCTTAACATGTACAACACAAGAATACAATTCCATCAGATGCAGGCATGCTGTAACTGTAGATTCAGCCCATAATTATGAGCATGGCATGCACTTAATCTTGGTACTCTGAAAAAAAATTCAGAGACACCCATATGCATGCACATGTGCACAAGCATCTAAACAATGATGAAGGCTTTGATCCGGAAAAAATACAGACACACCCATAGGCATACAGGGATTGGTCTATCTCTAGAAGATAAATTTTGAAGTCGCCTGCCCCCAGCCCTTTTTTCTCTCCCTGTTTCTTTATTAGAAATATACAGCATATATACGGCAATGAACCAGTGATCTCACCCTCCAAGTCTTTTAGGGAGAAGGAAATGCCATTTCCTACAAAGACCATTGGCCAATCTTTCTAGTAACCAGAACATAACCCTATAGGCTAGGGGCCAGTTCTACAACTTAAACTGCTAGTGAATCAACTTGCCAACCTGTATTATGCAGTTAACTTCAATGTTATCATTTTTTTTTGCAAGAGTGCATCAAACTTACCTGTCAGGGTGCAACCTAGTGGTCAAAAGATGGACTTGGGATGAGTTGTAGACTCAAACATCCTAGGTTTGACTCCAGGCTAGAAGTTCCCCTGGATTACTAGATACACGGTTCTGGGGGTGGGTTGTATATCCAGGTTTTACTCCCCAGGGGTGTGTTCAAAGGACCCAGCCTTGGTGAGGTTCCAGAATCCACATCATAGAAAAAGTGTCAAGTTTATTTCTTTCCCTAGAGGACAACCCACCTACCTAGGTGTGTCCCCTCTTCAACGACCATGATGTACATATTTTATTGCAGTAAGGCAACTTCAAACATTACATGATACACACTGATATTAACAAAAAATTGCTACATTACAGCATAGAAGTGAACAGTCAAACAACATGTGCACACACAAATTAGTTTTCAGACATGCAAATAAACAGGTCACAAGATTAATCCATTTATTCGTGAAAAATGAATACCTTCCCTGTCTGTATTTTGTTTTATGCCTACCATAGCCAGCACATTGCTCATCGGCACCAGAACCAACAAGGACAATCCTGGCCTTGGACTTGTATTCGACACATTCAAGATCCTCGTCAATATCATTGTTATTACCTTTATACACCCAACCACTGGCTCTAGCAGCCAGCCATAAAGCTATTCCTATATTGAGATCCTGCAATTTTATTGAAATGTGATATTCTGTCCATGTAGATAAATATGATAGTGGAAATGTTGTATTAAATGAGAAGAAGAGGGATCTGGGATGAGAAATTTAGTTTGTTATTTACGGTTTTCATGGGGCGAAAAAAAATAGTACAAAATAATTTTAGAGATTATAAGGTACCTTATGAGGACTAAAGGCGAATTACACCATAAACTTGCTAAAAGAACACACACAAATAAAAAGCATGCTACTCAAATAATTAAGAGTCTCAATAACATTATTCCATGATGTCAGGAATTTCGTATAAGCTATAATACCATAAGAATATGTCACCATTTACATGATTCCTTTGATGCTATATGCACAGCATATCACAGAATAAGGCAAACAGAACTAATCTATGAAAGAAAACTGACCATGTAAGTATTTGCAGGATTTATTAGCGACATAACATGCTTTGTTTCAAGGTCCAATTTTGATAAATCAGCATTAATCTCCACCAAATTCCACCTGCATTTCCAATACAATGTGAATCCATAAGAAATAGCACAAGCAAGATAATTATAGAGAACATGACATCAAGACAAAGGTGAAAACAAGTTACTTTTTTTTTTTTATGACGGGGGAACCACCCCACGGCAGAGCCCTTAGGACTCACCCATGGAATCTAAACCCCTGGGGAGACTAGTACAGCAAACTACCGACATGACCTCCCACTTAAATCATAGTTTGATCCCAAGGAGAATCGAACCTATGACACAGGGGTCATGTACACAAGTTCACCCATACCACTTCGGGTACCCACAAGTGGGTAGCTGAAAAAAAAGTTACTTATAAAACATAAAAAGTATAGCAATGACATTATGCCTATAAAAGAGAAAAAAAGCCTTTGGAGGATGCTAGTGGACACAAAGTATGGAAGCTTGGGCAGTAGTTGGTCATCCCATGAAGTAAACGTGTCTTTCAAGGTTGGCCTCTAGAAAAGCATCAAATGGGATTTGGGGTTGCTTTACTAGATTTGTCAAGGTAACGGGTCCAAGACCGGCTTTTGACGAATGTGTGGTGTGGTAATCAAATCCTTGAAAAGGTGCCTTCCTAAGTAATTCACATTTGCACATTTTAAAGACACTTATGTCTCAGATCACTATTATCAACTATGCATTATTCTCTTCAGTGGTATATAAATTTTGTCAGGAAAGCCAAATGGCCAATGATTGGGAGGTGTATCTCTTCATGTTGTTCTTTGACTAGTTGTAGTCGAGTTGAGCTGGACATACTAGTGAAGATGAAATGGTTTGGGGGCCATACTACAAATGAATGTTTGAGGTGAAACTATTTTACAATTTGTTGTGTGCTCAAGATACAGATCTTTTCCCTTGGAAACCTTTTTTTGTTTTTTTAATGACAGGGGAGCCACCCCACGGCAAGCCCTTAGGACTCGCCAATGAAACCTAAACCCTCGGGGAGACTACCACAGCAACCCACCACCATAGCTTGCCACTTAAATTGCAGTTTGATCCCAGGAAGAATCGAACCTGTGACATGGGATACATGCACACAAGTTCACCCTTACCACTCGGGTTACCCACGGGTGGGTTCCCTTGGAAATTTACTTGGAGCAATAAGGCCTCCCTAGACTATATAGTGAATTCCTTCATTTGTACAGCGGCATTAGGGAAGATTCTTACACTAAATAACATTGGGAAGTGGACATTATAGTATTTAACTGGTGTTACATTTGCAACAAGTATAGGGAATTTGTGGATCGCGTTCTATTTCATTGTGCAAGGTGCTAGCACTTTGAATTATGGCTTTTGGCCTATTTGGAAAATACTGAGTTATGCCTTCTCAAGGGGTAGATCTACTAGCATGTTCAAAAGGGCAGTTTGATAGCAATGCACACTATTGTGGAGGAAGACTCCGGCATGCTCGTGGCATATTTGGAGAAAAGAAACGAGAGTAGTTTTGAATATTATGAATAGTAGATGTCGAAGCTCAAGTTATCCTTCCTTAATACACTTTTTCATTGGACAATGGTCCAAACTAGGGTAGCTTTTTTTCTACTTTTAGCACTTTTCCTTTAATTTGTTAGGTGGATATCTTGTATACTTTATGTGCACTGGTGAGACTCCCTTTTTCTTCTTTCTAAAACTGTCTTACCCATAAAAGTTTTTGAAAAATCAAAGGCCAATCCATACAAAAGGAGTAATGATATGCATACAACCCTTTATACAACCATGTTTTATATTAAGGGTAATTTTGTAAAATGATGTTACTTTTATAAGTTATTTTACAAAAATGCACCTCATTTAAAACAGGGTTGTGTAAAGGGTTGTGAAAAAGATTGTATGCGCATAGTTTTCCATACAAAGGTTCCTTGCCATAGTGCATACCTTCTCGATGGTGCAATTCTTCTCAGCTCTTTTACTCCTGCCTTGGCAGAAATTCTATCAGGAGCAGACTGACCATCAAAGCTCACATTAAGCAGATCAATCTCATCTGTCAATGAAATTTGATAGCACGTGAGCTTGTCAATTGAATTCACAAATGGGTTTTATAATACATGTAATAGTTTTTAATGGCTTGAATATTTGTGACTTCCTTGTATTACTAGACACTCATGCTTAGGTGTTACTCTTATATATGTCCCATGTACTTGGCCTATGTGTATCAATATCATTAATAAAATTCTTGTTTACAGATATAAAAGAAACACATGTAATTCTCTTGACCCCAGTCTCAACTCCAATAAATTGGTTTTTACTACAACACTTACAGCTTGGATCTAGGCATTCATCCAGTAATGCTGCAAGTATCATTGAATCCAATCCACCAGAGAAGAGAACTGCCACTGGTGCATGTGCCTCATGTCTTATATCACAGGTAACTGCCTATGCATTTCATATAAAAAAAAAAAAAAAAAAATTATTAATACAAAAGCCAAAAAATCTCAAAACCAAAAGCTTACTCAAGGTTAATAAACTGCAAGATAATCACAATTTTTCTACCCCTCAATAAAGTGCTCAAGCAAAAATACACTTATCCCCTACTCCGTAGGATGAAACTGAGTACAATTATATTTAAGCTCAATCAGAAACCTGAAAAATTGTATGCAGTGAAGTGCGGCGCATCACAGATTCCTTTAAAGCAATCAGCACAGTCTTTGCTGGCCCTGCAATTGAAGCTTGAGAAGGCCCTACTCACAATATAAAACCACACTTAGAGCATCATTCAAAAAAAAAAAAACATGCAATTAGATTCAGCAATCATATTCTTTTAATTGGTTAGATTCAGCAATCTTCTTCATGAGTCAAAATGAAACTAGTCTGTATTTTGTAAGTAAATTTTGGAATTTCTACTGGTAGCTTTTCTACATGATGATATGGTATTCACCTGATTTGGATGGAAATATATTTGAATGTGCTGAATGCATACCATGCTGCTCTCTAGCAATCTTACAATGATAAAGCTTTATATCTTCAGGTTTGGGTTCAACAAAAACTCTCTCCCAATCAAGCAGTTCTTTTACCATGGCATTTTTCCATTCATGTTTTCTGACTTCACCAACAATAAACCCATCTGATTTAGGAGAACCAAAATATATACTGTATATCCCACATGGAAGCTCTTCCCAGAATTTAAGTTTGTTAAATCCATTTTCAGCTTCAAAACCTGGGGTACATTTGACATCACTTGATATTACATATCACTGATTTCAAGAGTCAACAATTGGAAAAACTGAAAGGAAAAATGAAAGGAGCTTGCAGGTTAATGAAACATGTAAAACTTATGCAAATAGTGAACAGTAAAAATATGTTCGCATGTCATAACTACATATATATATATTAAAAGACAAAACAATAATATAAGGCATTAAGTGGAAGAGAATTATTTTCAGGGTACACCGTAATTGATGTTCGAAAATGTTTTTATAGAAGTATTTGATAACCAAACGTTGGGAATAATAGCTCTGCAGTGTCTACTTTTCTCTCCATACACTTTTACGATGGAAAAATTTTCTGGTGAACTTTGCTGGAATTATTCTCCATAAGATTTCTTTTTTTTTTTTTTTGATAGGTAAAAAGAAGTTTTATTGATCCACGTACATAGGCAAATCCCGAGTACACATGAAGTATACAAGAAAGAGCCTAATTACAAACTACGTGCTAATGATAGTAGAATACAAAACATTGAGACTCATTCCATCCCATATAATAGAAGAGGCCCAGAGCAACAAAGTATGAAGAAGAAGTCCCTAAAACTGTCCGGAGAGCGTTCCTTATCCTCAAAGCAGCGGCCATTTCTTTCGTTCCATGTATACCACATTGAATATAAAGGAACCATCTTCCATACAATAGCGATTTGGCAATTGCCCCTAATCCCTCGCCAACAAGATAATAGATCTATCACCCTCTTAGGCATGACCCATGCAATACCAAGCCTCAAGAAGATTGCATCCCACAATAACTTAACTACTTTGCAATGAAGAAGAAGGTGATCTGCTGATTCGCCGTTACAATTGCACATATAGTACCAATCCATTATGTAGAGTCCACGCTTTCTTAACTTGTCAATTGTTAAGATTTTACCATGGGAGGCCAACCAACCAAAGAAAGCAACCTTGAGTGGAGCATTGCTCCTCCAAATGCTCTTCCACAGGAAAGCGTTAGGGGAATGGTTTGCCAAGGTCTTGTAGTATGAATGAACTGAAAATTTCTTGTTCCCTGTGCATGCCCAGAGTAAGCTATCCTCCCCTCTTGCCCTAAGCTTCAGCGCATATAAGATTCTGCAGAAATCAGTGATGGCTCCCACCTCCCAATCCTAGACAGCTCTGGTGAATCTCACAGACCAATGAATGGAATCAGCGGTTCTAAACATATTATCAGCCACTGAGGAGCCCTGGTTGGACGCAATCCTATACAGAGAGGGGAATTATTCTCCATAAGATTTCTACTGGTTTTAACTGTGATTTGCTTAAGATGGGGTTTTATAAACACCTATTGATAGAGACGAAGGTGTATGCATTATCATTAGAGGGGGAAGTTGTCTACGCATCACTGAGAGGAGTCCAAAGACCACTAAGGAGATGGTTTTCAGTCAAAGCAGTGCTCGTTGGTTGGCCAATACAATGGAAGAATGCACCTCTTCGGAGGGAAGCAAAAATTTCTACAAGTCGTATCGAGATGGTACGAGGGCTTTGTTTGTACCGCCGCTCAAATGATTTTCGGCATTACTTAGAAGTAATTGAATATGGTGGCAGTGGGCATTGCGGTCCTCTAGTGATCCTAGAGGGAACGGAAGGGGGGGCTGGAAATACCTCTCAAGGGAAATGAAACATGCTTTGCCTATGTATGGTTAGGCAAACAAGAAGCCAGTGTTGGTACCACCCATTGACAAGGCAACAGACAAGGGAAAGGGGTTGGGGAGACAAGAAATATCGTATGTAGAAGCGGCGATGGGTGGTGCTGGGAAATGAACGGCTTTCTTGGGTGGTTCAAGCCACTCTTCGGTGCAACTGCAAAAAGAAAAGGACAATAGAGGAAGAGTAATAGAGAATGGTCGAGGGACTATACCAGAAAGGGGGGGTGGCAGAGGGTCCTTTTTGGTTTGAAATAAGTATTTGGCTCTTTGACGAAGGCTATAGAAGCTCTTACAGCTAAATTGGATCTGGTTTTGGACCTAGGCTTGAAACGGGCTGGCAAGGGATCTAGCTCAAAATTGCTAAAAAAAAGGAAATGGGCCGCAATTAAAGTTTGATGAAGGGAAAGTTCAGTTAAATACGGGCCAGACACGTCAAGCCCAACCCAAGTTGTGTCTTAACAGAATTGGACCCTTTGTGATACCCCCTATGATAAGGATAAGGATAGGTAGTGTATAGGATCCCACATTGTTTGGGAATGAGAAGTTCTTGCACTTTATAAGATTTCAATAGAATTCCAATTGTATCATTGACTAGTCCTTTTAGAGCATACCTCATGTGGTTTGGGCCTTCCATTAGGACATTACACCCTTCATTGAGAATGGCTCCACGTCATCAGATGGGTTTGTTGGTGTGCTGGGCCACCACCGACAAGGGATCTCGTTGCCGGCAAGTTCCAACAGGCAAGGGATATTGTTGCAGGCAAGGGATCTGGTCGCCGGTCATCTTTGTAGCAGAATCAGTGCACCAGTGGGGTTGCCGATGTTTGTGGAGGCTACGCAGCAGGAGATCTCAATGCCAGGAGAGCCACTGTCCAGTAGAGATCTCAATGGGCTTTTTCCAAACCTGTTGAGAAGTGTTAAAGGGCGACCTTATGCAGGTATTTCAAGAATTCCATAGTAATGCTAGCTTTAAAAGAAGTCGGAATGCTACCTCTTTAGCACTTATTCCCAAAAAGGCGAGATTAGTGGATGTTCGAGACTATCGTCTCATTAGCCTCGTGAACGGGGTTTACAAGATTCTATCCAAGGTGCTAGCAAACTGATTCAATACGGTGATGGAAAAGTTAATCTTGAAGCCGCAAAATGCAATTGTCAAAGGCATACAAATCCTAGATTCGGTCTTAGTTGCTAATGAAGTGTTGGATGGACAACTCAAATCTCGAGAACCGGGTTTACTTTGCAAACTAAATATGGAAAAATCCTATGATCATGTAAATTGGAAGTTCTTACTCCATCTACTTACAAGATGTGGTTTTGGGGAGAAATGGCTAAATTGGATAGAATTTTGCATCTCAGCAGTTCGCTTTTCTATATTGGTGAATGGTTCACCAGTGGTTTTTTTTTTTAATTCCTCACGTGGCTTGAGATAGGGGGATCAGCTCTCACGCTCACTCTTTTTATTTTTCATGAAAGCTCTCAGTCAGATAATAGTGGGCCTCATGGAAGGTGGGTTTCTTTATGGTTTTTTCGGTGGGGAATGGTAATTATGGCTCTATTGATGTTTCTCATCTATTGTTTGCGGATGATACTCTCATCTTCTGCGAAGCAAATCTGTGAGGGCTCTACTTCTCTAATTCGAAGCTATCCCAGGTTTGAAAGTTAACCCCTCAAAGTTTAAACTGGTACCGATGGGGATTGTTCCCGAAGCGGCAACTCTAGCCTCCCTCTTGAGATGTAAGGTATCTTCTCTACCCCTGAAGTATCTTGGCTTACCTTTGGGTGCTCCCTTTAAATCAGAGTAGATTTGGAATGTAGTGATTGAGAAAGTGGAACACAGACTGGCATCTTGGAAGAGGTTGTATTTGTCTAAAGGTGGTAGGCTCACCTTAACTAAAAGCACTCCTTCCAATTTACCCAACTATTTTTTGCCCTTGCTCCCACTACCAACAAAGGTTGCCAACTGTATTGAGAAGCTACAACGTGACTTTTTGTGAAGTGGTTTGGGGGATGAGTTCAAGTTCCATTTGGTTAACTGGTCAATGGTTTGTACTCCAATTTCTTAGGGTGGGCTGGGGATTCGCAACTTGATGAAGTTCAACCAAGCTCTATTGGGTAAATGGTTGTGGCGGTATCAACACGAAAGTGGGGCCTTGTGGAAGACTATTGTTATTGATGCACAAGTTGGGGAGGCATAGGGTGGTTGGTGTTCGAATGAGGTACGTGGCCCATATGGGATGGGTCTATGGAAATACATAAGGAAAAGTTGAGAGTTCTTCCAGAGACATACACATATTGTAGTGGGTGACGACTCTCGTGTCAGGTTTTGGTATGACAAGAGGTGCAGTGAACGAAGTCTTCAAGACATTTTCCCTGCCATATTTGAGCTTGCACGAATGAAGGATGCAGCGATAGCAGACCACCTGCTTTTTTTTAGTGGCTCCCCTCAATGGAATGTTGATTTCATTAAGGCAGCTCAAGATTGGGAGTTGGAGGAGATCACAGAGTTCTATGAGGCACTATATTCCGTACGTATGACCGAGGATACCATGGATTGGATGATTTGGAGCCCTTCCACGAAAGATAAATTCACTGTCAAATCACTCCACAGAGTTCTAATGAGTCCAAGTAGCCAACATTTCCATGGAAAAGCATTTGGCAGACGAAAGCTCCTTCCAAATCCACCTTTCTCGTTTGGACAGCAGCATTGGGCAAAATTCTCACCATCGATAACTTAAGGAAACATCAAATAATGATGTTAGACTGGTGTTACATGTGTAAGAAGGTGGGTGAATTAGTAGACCATATACTTCTACACTGTGAGGTGGCGAAGACCTTGTGGGACAATTTTTTTACAGGAATTGGCGTATCATGGGTCATGCCTTTTAGATTGGTGGATTTTCTAGTTAGCTAGAGAGGTCTCCGAGGGAATTCACAAGTCGCAGCAATCTAGAAAATGGTCCCTATTTGCATGTGTTGGTGTATATGCCAGAACGAATTGATAGAAGTTTTGAAAACTATGAGAAGACAATGGAGGAGCTGAAAGTCTTTCTTTAAAACATTGTTCTCATGGGTGGGGGCCATTGTTTGTAACGGATTGACCATGACCTTTTACTATCAGTTGTAAACTCTAGTTAGGTATTTCCTATGTATACTCCCTGTATACTTGGGTTTTTCCTACTTTTATGAATAAAATACTTTAATTACTGATTAAAAAAAAGTAATTGATAATTTAAAATATAGGAAGAGCGTCATAAGAAATACTAGAATATCTTATCTGACGGATATATGTTATTATCAATATTTCCACCTCAGATTTGAAAGCGAAAAAAACAATGATAAGAAGAAACAGCAATGCAGAATATGGAAATTCCATTAAGTCACTGTGTGAACCTATAAAAAAAAAAAAAGCCACAGTGTGATATGTCATGGATGGTATTCAGTTTGACTCATTGCAGGCTACGCAATTTATGTGCAGCAGCTCAATTTGCCGAAGGTGCATGTGTTAAAAGTCTTGCCCAATAAGTTATTTTCCTTCTCCATAAAGATTAATTAACAAATTGGCTTTACAAGACACTGTAAAAAATGGTTTGAACCAGAAGAACAAAATAAATAAGCTCTACCAAGCATCATACCAGAGCTCTGCTCAATGGAAGAAGCTGGTGATACAGAAGATAGCAGGAAGCGACCATCCTCCAAAGTTGGCCAGTGAACAAGAAGGCTCCGTCTACCAATTGCATCTCGACCAAACCAAAGGGTTTTTGAACTTTCCTGCACATTACATTGTAAACTTAAGAAATAAGATGCTGGAAAAAAAGATATCGCACATATGCAATCAAAACAAATAGGAACTTACCAGTTACCTGCCAATAGATGACAGCCCATGGACCCTTAATTGCAGAAAGAACACCTGGAACGGAACTTTGTCTTTTTTCATCACAAGAGTCTGTTATTGTGCATAAATGGGAATTGGAGGAGCAGCACTTTCCCAGGGCTTGCAGAAGAATTTCAGTATCATTGCTATCACTGTTAATGTAAATTCCTCCAAATATTTCACCTTCAAAAGTGGAACATAACATTAGAAAAATATAAAATCTATCAGAAAGAAAACTATATGAATGGAGTAGAAGACACCAGTTTTAAACGTCAAACTCAGGCCTTAATTTAAAGTCAAATGCATCTGGTCACTGAATTGATATAGATTTACTTGAACATTGTCATATTCCCCATTAAATAATTGTAGAAAACTAAAATTGAAAAAAAAAATTAGCATAATAAATGAACTCAAGTATAACTGATAACAAGAAACACCAGTAGAGATCCAAAAAAAAACTCAAGGTAGCAAACTAGACTCGTCATCAAGCACAAGGCCATTGGTTTGACCCAAGCAGAGACATTTTAAATATACCATTATATACAAGAATATTCCCAGATATATCCACCAAGGGCTGTACAATAGGATTAATTCCCCTGAGCTGTAATGTGGCGCCAACAAATTGAAGTTCTGCTGCAAACTTGGAAAAACCATTTTCTAGCTCACGTGCTTCTCCCTCTGCACCAAATAAGCATTTATTGTTCTTCTCAAAACGTTGCAAGTAAGCCTGGTCCCTTTCCTTTTCTTCTTCTCCTTCAATAAAAGATATAATTTCTTGTTCCTCGACGGTGCTTGAAGTGTTTGAATAAAGGAAAACTTTCTTGCTACTCAAGCTATCAGGACCCCTTCCCCGCAGAGCTGCTTTAAGATCATCAATGGAGAACACCAGCTGGTGAACCAATAAAAATTAGCTCTCTTAGTAAGGGTTATACAATAGTTCATACAGAATCAAAATTCAACAGAAAACCTTGATTATTGAGAGAGATTTAACCCAAATAACCCCTTTCTAACTAAATAACATTTCGAGTCCTGGAAACCAATAGTATCATAATATATTCCGTAAACTGCTTCACCCGGTAATGACTTTGTTGAAGACCCTTTTTCTGTATAGTTTTCAAATGCAGATGAAGATTTGGACAGACACTAAACAATAATCATTCTCAGTAAAGTACGTTCTGGATACACCTAATGCATAAGAAGAACGAAAGCAATAAAAGAAAATGAGAAAATTGCAGAGGCGAAGAGATGGAAAGCTTTTACTTGCTCAGCCTTGGGCGAAGAGGCTGGAGGTGCCGATTCGAGAAACAGAGATGACGCTTTACAAATACGAATGCCTGAGATAATCAAAGCTATTCCACACATCTCTCCCAATTCCTCTCTCGCTCTGGGTTTCTGGGCGTTCGCCCTTCACAGCTCACTAATGACTAACCTCAAAACCCTGCGCTCGCAAAGTAGTAAATTTAATAACCTCTATATAATAACTTTAGGATTGTCATAGGCGAAAGCTTCCGTAGCATAGTGGTAGTGCGTTCGCTTCGTAAGCGAAAGGTCGCGAGTTCGATCCTCGCCGGGAGCTCAATCTAATATTAAATCTTTTCGTTCTTTTCCTGAATAGAATAAATACTTCCTTGGACCGGGCCCAAGTTTTCACCACGATCTGTTGGATTGGGCCATGTCGCCTTAAAATTCTTTGAGAAATTTAGTTCAACTTCTTTCATCAGCAGTTTTCTATTTATTTTCAAGCATTTTTTAAATTTATTTAAATATTTTTAAAAATTAAAAAAATTCATAAATTAGTATGCTTCGGTAAACATGAAATTAAAAAAAATCGTTACAAAATGTCAGTAAAAATCTTCGATAGATTCGTCATATTTCCTTCAAATTTTTTTATTTTTTTTAAATAAATATACGATACTTAATAAGTGATTTTAAAATAAATATTAAGATAAGAGTTTCGATTTAGAAATGAGATGAGATGAAATGATTTTATACTAAAAAGTGATTTTATAATAAGTGTTTGGATAAGTATTTGAGATGATTTCTGAAACCAAACCATTTCAATGCCAACCTTTTTATTTAATAAATTGAAGATGTGTGATTTTTTTGACTATTTATAAAAGATAGTGTTAAGTTTATGAGAAAAATATTTAAAAATTAATTTATAATTTAAATCACATCAGTTTATAAATTTTATTATTAAAAATTTATAATTTTTTTAATCCTTTTCTAAATTAAACAATTTTATTCACAAAATGGTTTCGAATCCTTGTGAATTCAATGCATAATGAAAAGTATATTTTTTATTCAATATTTTTTAAGTTTCAACTTCCATCCACTATTTTTTAAAATATCAAAGAATTCTCTATTAAAAAAAAAACTATCTAATCATTTACCAATCACAAAACTTTTATCCAAACTAGATTCTATTACAAAAGACACTCAATTTAATTTAAAAAAGAAACTGCAAAATTTATAAAAATCCTCTCTAACCAAATATGTCTAGGGTGTTGCTTTGAATTTTTAAATGCAAAGAAAACTTGATTTCAACACTATAACTTAAAATTTGTATAAAAACATGTTACATGGATAAAAATACATTTTCCTATTCAATTTAAATTTTATTATTGTATTGTATAGATAAATATAAAACTATTTAAAGTATGTCACTTTAATTTATGTAATCAGAAGAATATAAATTTGCTCGAGTTTTATTACTCATCATCCTACACACCACATATCATATTTATTTGTATTTATTTCATTTTATTATTTTATTCATGTTAAACTAATTAAATTCTTCTATTCATTATCCACACGTTTAATAAAAATAAATAAATCATGTGTGATGTATAATGTATAAATGATAAATAAAATTTTTTGTATATATAAAAAATATATATATTCATAATCTATTTTCTCATTATCTTATCGTCATTCTATGATATGGTATTAAATGAATATATTAAATAATTAATATCACATCATGAGATGATGAGTCTCAGTTACTCATATATATATATTAAGGTATTTATAAAATAATAATTCTACTTATCATTTTTACCCACTATACATTACAGTTATTTTAATTTTTATCTGTAATAAATATATAATGTAGGAATAATAAATAGAATAATTTAATTAATTTAATAATAATAAAATAAAATAATATTAAAATATATAAAATATGTGGGTGAATGCATCCTCTTTATTACAAAATAAAAAAGGAGAGCAGGTGGTCAGACATCAATTATTGTCATTTTCCCACGTTTGACTACCCAACACGTGGCGAGCAGATGTCCTAGACAATAACTCAAATCAAACATCAGAATCAATGACGTGTCCTATCAAATCTTTCTACCAAAAAATAAAGAACCATCTATCTGACCCTATTACCCTTTCATATTTTCATTCATTTATTCTCTACCCTGATTTATTAAAGCCTAGCCGTTATTCTGCTCAAAAGTATCCCAGACAGAGACTCTACCCATCCCCTTTTATTTCTGAGAGTAAATTACGTAATAATCTATATATTAATATTGATTATTTTATATTTAAAATTTAAATTAATATTATTTTTAATAAAATTTATTTTTTAATTAATTATTTTATTTTAAACTGATAAATATATTAATACACAATTATACTTATAACTAAATTTTATCTATCCGTAAATCTGATTGCAAAACAACTCTTCCTTAGAAATCATTTTTAGCCTAAAAATAAGATATAAAACGTGGCTTACCCAAGTCACCTTTTCAACAAGATATGCATGATTGTGAGAGGGAATCTTGATATATTATCTTTACTCACACTTGGCATAGAAAGTCTTGGATCAGACTCCAACTGAGTCACCCATGGTGGTGACCCTCGCCAACTTTGACACGTACTCTCAAATGCACTTAATGACTAATGTTTTTTTAAGTAATATTATATGTGATTGTAAGGTGTGTAAATTATGATATCTTATATTATAAGAATAAGAATAGATAATGAATAAGATCTCACATTACTTTAAAATGAGAAGTTATTGTTCTTAATAAAATTTTAATGGAACTCTAATTGTATCATTGACTAGTTATTTTAAAATATAAATCATGTGATTTGGATCTTTTATTGGAGCGTTATAAATGGTATCAAAACCTATTTCAAAAAAAAATATAAGACTTGAGCGGTGTCACCTACAATAGACAGTCCGACGAAGATGTCAGAAATTTAAGAGGAGAGATTATGATACCCCATATAATAAGGATAATAGTAAGTGGTAAATAAGATTCGATATTGCTTGAAAATGAGAAGTTCTTGCTTTTTATAAAATTATAATGAGGCTCCAATTGAATCATTGATTAGTTTTTTGAAACATAGGTCATGTGGTTTGGGTCTTCTATTAGAGCATTATATAAACATAACACAATTATTTTGAAAAAGAAAATGGAATTTACTATTAAAAAATTAATTTTTTAATGTCTGTATCATATTTATTTACTCTTTTTTAAAATAATTGCACACTCATGATTGAAAATATTATCACGCATATTTTTTATTATAAATTTTATTATTTTTACATATATTTATTATTTTATTCTATTTTAAATAAGTCCATATATTTATCATTTAAGATTATAAATATTAAGATAAAGAATAACGTTTGTTCGTACTAAAAAAAAAGAAAAATTATACCCAACCCTCCATTTAATAATTACATTTGATTACTATTAATAAAAACTTTATTTTTAAACTCCTGAATTTTTTTCATAAACAGCAAAATGAAAAGTCATTTTCAATGAGGAAAACTCGGAGAATTTAAGAAAAATAATATTTTGTTAATAATTGTATTGTAGATGGAAATTGGAATGCTAGCTAACGCGATCCTTAAAAAGTACAACATGGATGGTTGGGGGGTCCCACTTCGCTAGACATAATTCGGTACTGGGACTGGGACTGAGACTGGAAGGAACCACGTGGCTCAGCGCACTCGTTGCCCATTATGGCCAACGAGTTCCTCGTTTACTCGTTTGATAAGAACGTAGTCAAGATTCAAATTAAAAATTAAAATTAAAATTAAAATTAAAAGAAAAACAGAGAAAGAAAAGTATCTGACACGTGGCAACACTGATATATACAGGTCATGAACAATGAGAGCGGTATAAGAGAATGATTTTAAGAGGGAGTTTGGGGTTAAGTTTGAAAGTTTAAAAAATGTTTTTAATTATTTAAAATTTTTTAAAAGAAAAAAAGGATATATTTGTTAAATTTATAAAAAGTATTTTAATTACGTAAAAAATTTGAAAGTCTATTTTTTTAAAAAGTATTAAATTGAAATTTTTATCGAAAAGTTCATGTAGATAAGTGTATATTAAAAAAAAATTAATATAACTAATTTTAAAAGTGCTTTAGATACGTGTTTATCAAACAATAAACAGCTTTTGAAGTATAGAGTTTATTATTTAAGTTATAAGTTATAAGTCCTAAAACTATAAGTTATATTTCCTACCACAATTCCATACATACATTTTTAAAAAGTATTTAAATATTTTTAAAAGTTATTTAATGAAAAAATTAGGTTGTTTAGGTGTTATATATTAAAATACTTTTAATATTAAATAAGTTAAAAAGTACGTTTGAAAAAATGATATTTTTTCTCAAACGTGCTTTTGTGGATAATGCAAGACGTAATTCAAATTTTAAAAAAATTGTTAATGGACGAAAATATCTATATAATTTTAAAATAATTACAACTTTTAAACTTTCAAAAATATGATCATAATATTTAAAAATCTAAATAATCTTCATTTCTACTTCAGAAAGTACTTTTTTTAATTTGTTTCCAAACAAACACAATATGTTTGAAAGTGTTTTAAACATATGGTTACCAAACAGTAAATAACTTTTTAATAGTATAACTTATTACTTAAGTTATAAGTTATAAGTCCTAAAGTTATAAGTTATATTTTTCACCGCAATCCCAAACATGCATTAAATACGTAAAATTTTTCAATTTATTTTATAATAAATATAATTTTATAATCTAATTAATTATATTAAATTACGTCAATCTATAAAATTATTTTATATTATATTTTTATGACTAAAATATTTCTCTTAAACAATTTAAATATGCTTCAAATTCATACATAAAAGGAGTTCCTACCATAATTGACATTTTTCTATTAAAAAAAATTCTATTAAGCAGCCATACATCACATATATTTTTTTAACTAGGTATGTGGTGTAGATATGAGTAAAATAACTCTTCTTTATTTTGTTAAAAGGTGGCAAAAATGCAATATGGGAAAAACTCGTTGGATATAAATCACTTTTCTTTTACATTATAAGGTCTACTATCATTCTAAAATAGTTAATGTGATTTATGTTTTGAATGAATCAACCCCTTATATGATTTTGAACTTTATATTTTCTTTTATTTTCAATTTTGATCAATTAGTCTTTCTATTCATTCATTATTAATAATTTTTTAAAACGACACATTATCACTAATATTTGTGCCTCGCATGTCATATAAAAGATACAAACTAAAAATGAAAATAATCATTTAAAAAAAAAGGCAGCATATACATGCAAGCATCGCCTGAGTGGTCCAAAACAATGCCTATTTGTGACCCAGGCATGGCTCGGCAACAATTGAGCTACATAATAGTGTTAAATATATATAATTTTAGATTCTATAAATCTCATGTATTTAAAAAAAAAAATTTATTATTAAAAAATTAATTAATTTTTATATAAATATTATATTTATCTAATTTTTTAAAAGAGAATGTGTACATTATATAAATATAAATATCATTTCTCATAGATAATTCTAAGTTTGGATGCATCGTAGGCAAGCTTGGGTCATTCAATTTTCATTTTACTTTATTTTTTCTAATTTTACACAACATGCCATACCTAATTATCAGTATTATAGGTAATGTTTTAACTTTTAATAAATTATTAATAAAAAGCTCAAACCTGAAAGGATAGTGAAATAAAAAGTTCAAAATTAGATAGAGACCAGTTTGACTAAACAGGCACTAAAAGACAAATATAGAAACTTGTTTTAGTATTTAACATTTGTGAAATTTCATGTCTATTTTAAAACTTATAATCAATGTCATGTTCTCAAATTTGTATCTCCCAAATATGATCACACATTCTCAATTTGAAATCATGGTATCCTCGTTTGGGCATTTAGACTATGTTTGGACATAGTGACTAAACAGGCACTCGAATATTATTATTTCAGTTTTGAAATTTATAAAAATTGTATTGATTTTTTTGATTTGTTTAGAAATATGTAAAATTTATATTATTTTTTGTGTTTAGATAATGATTAAGTATTAATTAGATTAAAAAAAATTAAAAGTAAAATTAAGAAATATTTTTTATTTAAAAATAAAATGATAAAAATTTTAAGAATCTTATGTGTAGTTCAAATGAGTAAAAATAAAATAAAAGAAAATTGTTATAGATATAAAAAAAATTATATAAAATAATTTATAAATTAACGTGATTTTATAAAATTTAATTTATAATAAAATAATTTTAGAATTTATTATATTAAATCATTTTAACTTATAATTTTATTTTTATGTAATAGAAACGCTGCTGGACGGTCGGGCTGATAAATGGAGAAAAGCAGCCTTCCATTCACTGCGTGCCACGTAAGGAAATGCACCATAAGATAAATAGGCTCCACCACTTAAAAACACTTCTAAGCAAAAGCAGTCATCGCTGATTTCGCCCAAGAGCACTTCGTGTTTTCATCTCTTCATCTTCCTCGCTGAGCCTCTCTTCCACCGCCACCATCTCAATCCGACGCCGACCAACTCAGTTGCCTACGTTCCCCTTTTCTAATCTACGTTCCTCTTTAAAAATTCATTTGGTTTCAGACGAATCAATATAAATCCAGACGAATTAAAGGTTTTTTGGTTTCAGAAATATTTATACAAAATTCATATAGAAACGTATAAACTCGTTCACAAATCGAAGCCTAGATGCGAGTTTGATGTTCCTGCATCAAGTGGACGTGAACCAGTTGCCATCCATGGCAGACTGTGAGGATGAAAATGGACTAAGAATCCCGTTAGCATGCAAGCCTTAAATTCCAAAACGATAACCTCAAGATAGCTTAAAAATAAAAACTTTGCCTTTTGATTTGGGATTCCTCAACGGTATGACTTTTGGAACCTAGCCCTGGCACCGCGACCACCGAACTTCTTGGGCTCACAGGTTTACTCTTTAGGAAATACTCTCTTCTCGCCCAGTTTTTCGTTCATTTCTCAACCTTTTGCTAAACCCTCCTCCATTCTCTATCCAAATGGCCTCCATTAACTTTAACCCCTTTGACAACTGGTTCAAGAGTCTTATGCAAAAGGCCATAGATGAAGGAAAAGTCATTTTCAGAGAGAAAAAAACCCAATTGCAATCCCATAGTCGTAGAGAGAGAGAGAGAGAGAGACAGAAGAGTTGAATTTAAGCTTTACAAAGCTCCGAATTTTTGATCAGCTACTGAAAAGGACCTTCTAGACAACGCCGTCAGTCTGAGCTTCGAGTGAATCTCCTTCATTTCCTCTACCTTCCGGAGTCTTTCTATGGTTTTGGGTTTTTTTTTATAAGATTAATTTGTTGATTGTATGCCATGGGATCGTGTATGGACTTGCATGGAAGTTTTGATTTTGTTGATGATACAATCGGCTGGCATTTGTAGATTGGCTTCCAAAATATGTTTCATTATAATGTCTTGAATGAAATAACGTTGATTGAAGATTTGATTTTACATCTCGTATAGTGGTCAAGCTTTGTCCTTGCCACCGTCTGGGTCGAGTGCCGTAGGAGATGAGTGTGGGGTGAGATTTCGTTTAGTTGGGATGGTATGGAAGACGAAGGAATGAGGAAGGAGGTAATATTTGTGGGTCTGTGATCAAGTGTATGTAAATGTAATATAAAAACACTACACTACTTACGTGGCGTACAACAGTTGGAGGGCTGCTTAACGAGGGAGAGCAGTCGTACCGCTCCCCAGCTTTTCTCTTTATGTAATCTTAGTTAAGGTATTTTACAAAATAAAGTATCTCTGTAAAAAGTGAATAACAGGAGGTAAAGCAGAGTTCCCGTACCAGCATCACAGTACCGTGACTTCCTGAGAGGATAGCTAATGAAGCTGCTAAACCCGACACCGCAGCCTTTACGAGGCCAAAGCTGAACACCCACGTGTCTAATTCCCACGGTGCCAGACCTAGAACGAAACGTGGTATCTACTCCCCTACTTACCTCTGTACCTTGGACACGTGTTTCCCAGTTCCTACACTGACATGTTGATGTTGTTGGTAGAGAACGTCAAAAAAAGCAAATTAATAACTGTGTCCTTAGGACCACGTGTCTCTCTGGAGCCCTCTCCTGGTCGCCACTTGGCTCCCTCCCTTCAGGTACTTTTCTTGCCCCCCAGAAACGAAACGTCGAGGGTATTTTCGGAATATTATTTTTCCCTCAACAGTTACAGAACCCAAAATAATCCTCATCTGTTTCTGCTTTTGTTTTCCTTATTTGGTTTCTGTTCTTCTCTCGTTTTTATGCTCTGATTTTGTATTCTCACTGCTTCATCCTCGCCCAAAATTTGTTCGCTTGATTTTTTGTTTAATAAAAGAACAGTTGAAATAAAAAAGAGCATACGTTTCAACTTTCAAGACGTGAACATGTTGTGTTGGATTCTTGTTTTAAGCGTTTTTTTTCCCTTTTTTGGCAAAACGTAGCGTTAGTGAGTGCAAGTTTTGATCATAACCATGGGTTTAGCTGAGCCAGATCATAGAGTTATTCTGTTTAATCTGCAAAGACGCAGTTGCTGAAGCTTTTGTGGTTTTGCCTTCTTCGTTCTTCCTGTTGTACGAGACATGGGTGAAGCTAAAGAAGCTAGGAGCAGAGCAATGGAAAACCTTTCTCTACAATTAGATAAGTACCCGAGAGATCTATTGCAGAGATTTACGTGTAACAATACGCAGCAATCCGAATATGCGACACTCAGTGAAGATTCGGAAGAGATTGAGCTAAATCTTGGCCTCTCGCTGGGTGGTCGATTCGGGGTCGACAAGAGCGCAAAGAAGCTAACCCGGTCGTCCTCCATAGCGGGAATAATACCGGTGGTTCGAGACGATGAGTCGTTAGCTCCGAAGCCTCCATCATACCCCACACTCATGAGGACCTCGTCGCTTCCGACGGAGACAGAGGAGTGGCGAAAAAGGAAGGAGCTACAGACATTGCGGCGAATGGAGGCAAAGCGAAGGCGGTCGGAGAAGCAGAGGAGCTCCAAGGCAGAGAAAGAGGAGGAAAGGAAGGAAAGCGAGGGTCTTGCGGGGTTGAATTTGAGAGATAAGCAGCAATCTACAACGGCCAATAGGTTTAGTTCGACCGTGGCGTCGCCTTTGAGGATTCCCACTTGGGCTTCGACGGCGAGGGAGGCAGCGCTAGGCGCTAGGCCAATAGGGTTTGGGCGCCTGACTTCGCAGCGGTCGTGCGAATCGCAGGCGGGATGCTCGTCGGGGATGTCGGAATTGGAGAATAAACATCTTCAAGGTATTATCTCGTTTTATTTTATATGCTTATCTGATTTTCTTTATGTATTTTTGTTTATAAGTTTTTTTGTATGTCTGTGGATTTGATCTGAGTGTTGACTATTGCAATTGGTTTTTACAATTGCATTAAGAGAGATTATTCCCTTCGTTTTAAGAAGTATACCAATACTATGATTATTTTTACTTTTTAAAAAAAAAAATTTTAATTTTATGTTCGGTTGGATGTTTCTGTAATGTACTCTAAGGTTGTTTGTGGCTTAAAGCTTACCAATTCTTTAATTGTAATTTTGTTTGGTTCGGTGTTTTTGTGATGTACTCTCTACAGTTACTTGCTTATAAAAGAAGGTACTCTAAAATTGTTTTTGGGTGGAAGGCTCATCAATTCTCTGGTTGCTGAGAAATTTGGTAAATCATGTTGAATATTATGGCCTATATTGCCTTCTTTTTTTAAGGATGAATTGCTCAACTTGTCAAACTCCAGTAGTTGTGTTAAGGTCCTGTTGAGTGGTGTACGTTTTCCACTTTTCGGGAGGGAAGTAATTTGAAACATTGACTGTAGAATAGAGTTTTAAAGAATCGCTAAGCAAAGTAGTTGTTTCCCTGCAGACAGAGTTTTAAAGAATCGCTAAGCAAAGTAGTTGTTTCCCTGCAGACATAGAGAGTAGTTGACTGTAGAATAGACTTTTCGGGACAGGTTGTTTCACAGTAATTGAGCCCAAAGCCAAAACCACCCTGCTGTAACATACAAGTTGATAGTTTAGTGGATGCTCTTGTTTGCTTGTTTGAACATATGCTCTGTAAACTCAGGAATAAACAAAGAGTTAATAGTAGAGCTAACTTGAATAAATTTCTAAAAGACCAGGAACTTTGTCTCAATCATCAACTTTTGACCAACCTGATTTTTTTGGTGAGTACTTTTGACCAACCTGATGAGTAGACTATATTCTCAAGTTATTTGGACACTCATTTCTAACATGCTCAAAATTCAGAGGAAAGCCAAACTTCCAAACATTGGAAGAAGGGGGGTGGGGACCATTTTTTATTAAAGGAGTTGTCAGAATGTAGGTTGTGTTATAATTGGCTGCCTGTCCCTAGGTAACGGCAGTGGACGGCATAATTTTACAATCATATAAATTCCCTTACCTATATGCTGGATCCCACCAAAGTTTCTGTGCACATTGAAATGGAAACTAGTTCCTTTCAGTCCAAGAATTTGTCGGGCACTGCTGCAAAATGACTGCTGGATGTTACAGTTAATGACTATGGGTACATGTGGAACTGTTGTATATGTAATCAACTCTGTAAGTTCCTTGTTTATTTTCTGAATGTGTTCCTATCTAAGGCAATATCTTTGGTAAGCGCTTCTGAAAAGATTTAACAAGATGATATCTCCCTGAAAATAATTGACACATCACTGGAGTTGAACTAGCATGTCTGGATAACTCTGGGAAAGCACTTTTCAAGTTGATCACCACGCCACTCATCATGCCAAAAGCGAATCTTGGACCCATCACCTATAACACATCTGATACAGCGAGAAAAATCTACCCAACCCCTTCTGTTATTCTTCCATAGACCTACCCCATAAGCCCATGTAATTCGTTGGAGCACCAACGACTTTTCAAGTTTCCTTACTTCATGTCCACGAGCACCCTCCGTAGACTCTCTCTCACTAGCATAAAGCCAAGCTGCTTCTTTGAAAGAGCTTGATTTCTAACTGTAGCCTGCCTTCTCCAATTGGCAAGCATATCTTGGTCCACTTCACTAGTAACACAATTAATTCCATTTTCTAATCTTCTACCTACATTATGGCTCCTAAAACTGCACTTACTTACAAAAAAATAGGTGGAGGGTTGTTATTAGTCTAACCTCCAAGTCTGTCAATTATTTTACCCTTGGGTACTTTCTTGTGGTGGGATCTAGAGCATTTTCTCATGATTTTCTCTTACTACCTAAGGTATTTCTGACCCACCAAAGTTTTATGCTAATGCCAAAATACCGTTGCCTTGGTATGCAATTCAGGGGAAGTGTAGAGAGACTTATGTGGTAGTTTATGGTGTCATGTTTTTGACCGAATGAAATAAAAAATTCTTTTACTGAACAGGATTCTGAATCAAGTTTCAGATTTTCATTCCCTATGCAAAAAGCGTTTTGTCATCTGCTCTATCCACACTCTTCACTCGCCTCCTTAATGTCTGTTAAATGTTGACTTAATCCATGCTTCAGACGGGTAAAGGTACTGCATTTCCATATTTTCAGCCATAACAACATCATTAACATGTTCACTGCCGCTGGATAAACATTATATTTTTGCAACGCATACTTTGTCCGCTATTGTTTGTATGTCAGACGATTGGTCCTCATTTAGGTGCAGACCTCTTTGTTCACCAGTTGTCGTGCATACAATGATTTTATGGATATTCGAACAATGTGACCATTTTATGTGCTTGTTTGTACTTTTACAAATGATTAAGACGTACATCCAAATAAGTTGAGGCAGGTTTACTCAAGTTACTAGACTAGATATAGGAGAGGTTGGTTTCCAGAGTGGGGAGTTGACAGAACTCCTGGACTGATGGTGCACGGTTCGGTTGAACTTCATGATGTTGATGAACATCCCATGGAATGTTGTGAAAAAAAAATCCACTTTGAATGGTAAAGGATGAAGGGATGTTGGTTCCCTGGTGGGAAGCAGTGAGACATTCCTCGAGTGACCAGACGGGCACATTGTGGTAAAGATTGACATGCTAGAGTCGTCATGGGAGTATGAGACCAATTTCAATTCTTGGAAACTAATGCACAATAATTTTTGGGGATAGCAGGTCAGTATGCCAGTGGATCCAATGTATGGTGTGATTAAAAGAAAATTTTATTTTATTTGAATGTCTAGTAATTGGTGGAACTGATATTTAACCCTCACACCACACAAGTCTGTATGGTCAGGACAGCATTAATAGCAATTTTTGGACAATTGTATTACACATCACACCCAGCATCACGTGATTACATGAGGCTGCGTAACTGAAGGCTAACTCAATTTGCTGTTTGTGTATTACTCAAAATTAGATATGGACCAGCGGTTTTTTCTCATGCGTGAGAGTGCAACCAGCTCCTTCAAGAAATTTCTATATGGAATGTAGAGAGTACTGCTCATTTATGGTTCCTTGGAGAATTAACCTTTCAATTCAATGTGAAATTCTTACAGCAATCTTGCAAGTTACTACTGATAATAATGGGGAACACGTAAAATTAGAAGAGTACTTGCAAAGGATTTAGGGAATATAGGGGAATGAGAATCATTCTATTTCTTCTTGAAAGGAAGTTACTCCCATTGGCACCCCGATTTCCTTTTTAGTTTGAACTCCTTGAGTCTATGGTCTTTGGGTTTGAATGGTATGTTCTTCACAAAACAATAGATGAAGGATAAGGTCATTGGTTCAATTAAATGTGTGTGGTTATTTGTTATACGTATAATACATGTTATACTTATTGGACATCTTATACATATCATACTTATTATATGTATAATACTTATCAAGAAATGTACATACCTGTTGTTAATGTCGTGTTTTGTACGCCTTTGGACCAGACTCCAACGACTCGGGTCTTTTGTCTCAAATCTGTGCAATTAGAGAAAACACAGAGGGTTAGGGGCCTTCATGGAGACCGGGAGTCTCTGATACTTAAGTCACTATCACCTTAATAGTTCGTGCGAGAATTAGAGGAATCAGGGAGAGTTCTTCGTACCCGAGAATCGGCTTTTGTACTAGGTTCCCTCCGCCGGGGGGGGGGGGGGG
>QGSO01000263.1:741032-939764 GCA_011037825.1 Carya cathayensis
AGCCGTGAGGGCCAAAGTCACTTCTTTATCCTCAAAAATGTTAACGCAAAGGAAAATGTTAGATCTATTTAAGAAAAATTTACAAAAAACTTACTTATCCACGTGTTAGTTATTGATACGTTGAAAGTCATGAAATTTGAAATTTAAAATTTGAATTAAAAAAAATAACAAAATGAATCTTCTAAGTAAAACTATAAGTATATATAGCACTAATGGATGTACTAGGATCCGGCTACAATTCATAACATTAATGTTTTGTGGAAGTGACCCGCATGTTATTAAAGGATGCATTAAAAGTTGAAAGAGAAGTCACATTAGCCAAATTAGAGGGAATTTGTCCTGAGATGATCAGAAGAACAGTTAAATTTCTCGAGTATGCAATATTTTTTGGGATTTCTGTTATGCCCAAATCCACCCAGAAATCATACCCACAATAGATAGAGACAATATTTAAGTAGTTCGGCAACTTGCCTACGTCCACTGAAGCGGAAATTCAATATTTTCAATTTGTTTGTACAAAATTACAAACACTCACAAATAATCTCTCTATCTTTCAAATGACATTCTGTTCTGAGTTTTCCACCTCGACCCTTTGCCTTGATCACTCATCTCAGTGAGGATAATTTTAGCTTCAGCATTCCTCTCCTATTTATAGGAGAGGTTGAGTATTGCCCTCCACAAAACACAATGTAGTGGAGGGACAAACACCATAGTTGGAGATGCTCAATAATGTTCATGGGTGGACCTCATCACATAGTGGGTGGACATCAATACATGGTGGGTGGTCATCAAACACATGGGTGGATCTCAACAATCACCCCCTCCACCCAAGTGTGTCATACTAGGATACTACTTTCATGAATTGTATGACTGCCAAAAACTGCTGATATAACAAGTTAATCAGCATCGTCCAATGATCTGAAGTTTGCTCCTCAAACTTCACGATCCCAACTGGCTTAAATCAAACCTAAACAAACTGAGTCCGGCAACATTGGACTCCAACTAGCTGACATCAAACCCAAAACTAATGAGTCTGGCACAACTCCAACTGGCTGAGATCAAGCCCTAAACAAATGAGTTCGTCACAACTCCAATTGGCTAAGATCAAGCCCAAAACAAACGAGTCCATCACGACTTCAACTGGCAGCGATCAAGCCAAAAACAAATGAGTCCGTCACGACTCTAACTGGCAGCGATCAAGTCAAAAACAAATGAGTCCGTCACGACTCCAGTTGGCTAAGATCAAGCCCAAAACAAATGAGTCCATCATGATTCCAACTGGCTGCGATCAAGCCCAAAGCAAATGAGTCCATCACGACCCCAACTGGCTGCGATCAAGCCCAAAACATATGAATCCTTCAGGACTGGACCCCAACTGGCTTTGATCAAGCCCACAACTGATCTTAAACTCCAACTGGCATAGATCAAGCCCAAGATGATCTGCAACTCATCGACAGTTCAGATCGAAAGTACTGATAGCGAATCTCAAAATTCCCACCGTACGGATGAGTTCGGAATGATCCAAATAGTTTGACAGTACTATTTGATCATTGTAATTAAACTCCAACTGGCGTAGATCTAGCTCAAAATGATCTGCAACTCATGCACAGTTCAGATTGAAAGTACTGATGGTGAATCTCGATATTCCCACCGTACAGATAAGTTTGGAATGATCTAAATAGTTTGTCAACAATATTTGATCATTGGAATTGAACTCCAACTGGCGTAGATCTAGCCCAAAATGATTTGCAACACTGAACAGTTCAGATTGAAGGTACCGATGGAGAATCTCAACATTCCCACCATACAGATGAGTCTGGAATGATCCAAATAGTTTGTCAGCACTATTTGATCATCACAATTGGACTCCAATTGGCGTAGATCAAGCCCAAAATGATCTGCAACTCATGGACAGTTCAGATCGAACGTACCGATGGCGAATCTCAAAATTTCCATCGTACGGATGAGTCTGGAATGATCCAAATAGTTTGTCAACACTATTTGATCATCACAATTGGACTCCGAATGGCTTAGATCTAGCTCAACAAAGATCTGAAAAACGGATGGTCCAAATCATCTGGCGTGTTCAGTACACGTGCTGGGGCCTTGCTGTTGGGATCCTCGGTCAAAACCCCAAAACACCAAGTCCTTCACGCCAATGGTGGCCTTGTGATGACCGAACCCTTGTTCCTCTCTTGCTTGGTTCACGTGCAATGGTGGTCAATATGACCACTTGGGGATGATGGGGTTAGGTGTTTAGGCTAAGGTGGGTGTATGGAGTGTTGGAAGAGGGAAAGGGTTTGTGTGGTTCAAGGGTGTTGTGCGCACGACACAAGTGTGTGCTAGGGTAGGCGCCACTTGGAAGATGATTTAGGGTTTGGAAGATGTGTTTAGGGTTTGGAAGATGAAAGATGGAAGACTAGAATTGAAGATGAGTGATGTGGTGTGAGAATGCTAGGGCTGGCCGAAATTTGCTTGAGAGAAATTTTAGGAGAGTTTCCTCAAATTTTGGAAGTTAACCTTCCTAGAATCTTGGAGATGACTTTCCTAAAATCTTGGGATGTGATGGAGATGTATATGGCCGGTTATGGAAGTGATTATGGGGTCAATTAGGGTTCCTAAATTATAGGAACCTTAATTGGCAATTGTAGTGGGCGGCTAAGGCAAGAAAGATGGAGCAACAAATATGAAAAATGGACTAACACAAGTGGTGGGCGATTTTGGGGCTTGGACAGATTGGAAGAGTAAAATCGCTATGAACACCTCAAGAACAATGGTGAACACGCATGAACACAATGAAGAACACTCAAGAACAAAAAACAAAATACTAATGAATTTGAATGAACCAAAAGCACAAATAACAATAATCCAATACTTGATTCACGGATTGTACAAGTAATGAATAAATCTCATATATTGAAGAATACAACTTGGATTCACGAATTGCATCAAGTTGCAAGAACAAGATAGATGAATCACACTTATTCAAAGAATTGCAAAGTGTGATTCTCTCTTTGGGATTCACGGATTGTACCCAAAAAGCCCAAGTGCAAAGGCACCGGTTTATGATCTCTCAAACAATAGTCTTCCCTCTAGGAGTTTTACCAAAAGATTCTAAAGCAAATGAAATAAGTCTTATTTATAAGAAAAACAAATTGGAAACCCCCAATAGGTCCCTAGAAAATAAATAATTAAAGCAAATTAAATAAATAAAATAAATAACAAGATAATGGCCATGGACCAAGGCTAGCCATGGCATGCATGGCCCATGGTGGGCTAAGTGGTGCATGGTGGTCGGGTTGATCCATGATCAGGTGGTGCGGTCATGGCCTGCTGATGGTTAACCATGGTGGTGCGGCATGGCTTGCTGATGGTGAGTCATGGTAGTGCGACATGGATAGCTGATAGTGAGCCATGGTGGTGCACGGTATGGGTGAGATGGCTTGCTGAAGGTGAGCTATGGTGGTACACGGCATGGCCCAGGCTGGTGGCCTAGGCGTTGAGTCTGCAAGGCATGGGCCGGAGCTATGTGCTGGATGGCATGCCTGGTGGGCATGCCACTAACCTGCTCCGCAAGGCATGGGCTGGAGCCATGCGCTCGCGGCATGCCACTAACCTGCTCTGCAAGACACGGACTGGAGCTATGCGTTGGATGGAGTGCCCCCACGGGCACCCCACTGGCCTTGCTAGGTGGTGTGGGGGCACGTATGCATGGGCGCAGATGCACGCTCAAGGGCACGTGCAAGCCTGCGCACGGTCAGTAGCCTCCACGGTTGCTCGCTGCGTGTCATGGTTTGAGCCAAGGCATGCAAGTAGGCTAGCCATGTGACTGTCCTGACCCTCTATGAGTCGTGCCGAGGTGTGGTCCTGGGCAAATCTCCTGGGGGTTGTGACATGTGCGTCTAGAGCGCGTGAGGCACGTGTGTATCACGCGATGAGTCTTCCCAGGGCACGTGGAGGCGCATGCCTCTCACGTGTCTTCAACCTCTGACGCGCGTGGGGAAGCGTGGGGGCATGTCCCACACACGTCTTCTTCCTTCCGCCACGAGTGGGCGCGTATTACCCAGTCGTCTTTTTCCTCTGGTGCAACTAAGACGTGTGCATCATAGTCTTCAACTTCTAGGGGCGCGTACGGGCTCCTCCAACATCCATTTTTAATGCCGTTTGCGGCAACGGATCCGTCTTGACGAGGGGAACAGTGTGGTGTTATCAAAAGTTGATTTCGATCAACTGGAATTTTCTGGGTAGCACAAACCGAAGCTCTGATATCAATTGTGGTGCCCAAATCTGCCCAGAAATTACACCCACAATCGATAGAGACAATATTTAAGTGGTTCGGCAACTTGCTTACGACCACTGAAGCGAAAATTCAATATTTTCAATATATTTGTACAAAATTACAAACACTCACAAATAATATCTCTATCTTTCAAATGGCACTCTGTTCTGGGTTTTCGCCCTCAACCCTCTGCCTTGATCACTCACCTCAGTGAGGATAATTTTAGCTTCAGCATTCCTCTCCTATTTATAGGAGAGGTTGAGCATCTCCCTTCACAAAACATAATGTAGTGGAGGGACACACACCATAGCTTGAGATGCTTAATAATGCTCATGGGTGGACCTCATCCCATAGTGGGTGGACATCAACACATGGTGGGTGGTCATAAAAAACATGAGTGGACCTCAACAATTTCACCATATTGGGAGTTTGATGGAAGTTCTAACACCTCAAGAGAGCATAAACTTGTGAAGCTAGAAGGGATAGCTCCAGTCAGGCTCTTACCAGCCAGGGAAAGATGCTTAAGATGCTTTGGATGGCTAAAACCTGTTGGAATCTGACCTTGCAGTTTGTTCCCACTCAAGTCAAGAACAACAAGAGTGTTACCCAAATGACTAACACAAAAGGAGGGTAAATTGAGTTATATTTTTAAAAAAATAATAATTAAAAATCAAATATACAATATAAAATATAAACTAAATACGAAACATCAATAAATATAAAGAGTAAGGGTAAGAGAGAAGCAAACTCAGTATGTTAATGAGGTTTGGCCCCACTGCCTACGTTCTCGCCTCAAGCTACCCCTTAATGATCCCCAAATTCACTATTCAACCTCCTTCAAGTGGAGATAGAAACCTATTATGCATTTGAACAACACCGTTACAAAGGATCCGTGTAGAACACTCTCTACACTTGTAATTACCTTACACGTGGTGATTTAACTATTCCCTGTGTAGAACACTTTCTACACGCACAAGGGTTATACACACCCTTTTACTGATACAAGATTTGATAGTGGGTAGGATATCAGAAAACACTCCTCAATGAGTGAAATAAGAACAATACAAGCACAAACTATATCTCTCAAAATGAACAAGGGTTAAGGCTCAATGCTTAGAGAAGAGAGAATGAAAGTTTTGAATGAATATTGTATGCTCTTTGTGTTATGAATGTGAAGCTCTCAAATGATCTATTTATAAGCATATGAGACTTCGTATTCAAATTAAAAAAGATTCACATGTCAAAGACAACATTTTTCACTTTTCAAAAATTTCAAACCTGATCTTTTTACTTTTTGCATATGACAAAAAGAGCACACTTTACTTTTCAAAAATTTTAAACCTAATCTTTTTACTTTTTGCATATGACAAAAGGAGCACACTTTACTTTTAAAATATTTCAAACAAAATTATCTACCTTTTGCATAAGTTAAAAAAAGCATCAATCACTTTTGAAAATATTCAAATAAAACATGCACGACAATCAATCATCTTTAATATTTTCAAAATTCAAACCTTTAATCATGTCATGCACATGTGAAAGATGACAATCAATTATCTTTCAAAATTTTCAAATTTAATTTTCAAAATATTCATGCACATGTGGAAAATATATTTTAATGTTTTATGATAAAATATTAATTTTGAGCCTTAATCTTAATTTTGAATTTTTAAGAGATTTACAATATTACTCTATGACTTTAATATGAACTTATTCTTGCTCATGCTTGGTTTCTTGATGTGCTTGACTCCATTGTGTGGACAACTTGAATTTGAGACTCCTTTATTTTTTGAATTCATTTGTTATTATAAAAATCTATGTGTAAATTTATAATTATACAAAATTTAAAATCTTAGATTCAACAAAGAGATTTCACATCCCCGAGACTTTGTGCTATTGTCCCCAAGATTAGATTCTCAGAGACATCCAAGAATAAGAGATCTCCACAAAGTACCGATTTGAAGTATTGTGGTCTCAGGTTAAAGGGGTTAAAATGAGTGGTAGAAATTAAACCCTTTATTTTACAATACCTTAAATTATCAAAACTCAAATTATTACTTTTTAATTTTTAAGAAATAATATTTTCCTCTCTAATCGACTTGGGATTTTTGAGATAAATAAAAAATAAAATGTCGTGATATAAGTTTAATAATCAAAATATTTACCTTACTAATATTAGATACAATTTTAGAGTAAATAACGAGTTCTTTTGAAAAATAGTAAAGCTCCCAGTTAAAAAGTAAGATTTTTCATGTAGATTTCAAATTTATCTATATTTTTTTAAAGTAAGTATAGGAGACTTACGTATCAGGTAATTCGAAGGCACAACGAGTTGGTTTTGATATATAAAGAAAAAGAGGTTTAGCACTTCAAGGAAGTAAAATGAATTTATCTTAATTATAATTGACTTTCCCTTTTTTATTTTTGACTTCTACTTTGCTCTGCTTTTCCTTATTATTTATTTTAAAATATACTTTTACAGAAATTTTGACTTCTATGAGATGGATTTTTTATATTTGATTCTGAATTTGTTTGGAAAATAAGATTAAAAAAAAAGGATCTTAGCTTTTCCTATTTGCTGCAAACAAACATTATATGATTGGAAATTATTAAAAGAAATGAAAATTGTGCATACACCCTTCTCCGGGTGCTTCTGTATAAAGTCAATGAATCTTGGTGGTGCTTGTTCAAATTCACCTCTCTCTATATATAATTGTTATGGTTACTATTATTCATTCCCAAAACGCACTCAAAGGAGTTTATCTTTCATAATCCTCAATCCCCCTTAGCCATACATACAGTACTACCTTGTCTTCAAAGTTGCTAATATAAGGTAAGAAAAAAAAAAATCCCCTAAAAAAGCAAACCAGACTCCCTTCAGAAGAGGCAACAGATAAAGTTATGTATTTCTAGTAATGGGGTGAACCTTCCTATTCAGATGGCACATTCGACTTTCTAATGCAGTAGCGGCCAAGGGAAGACGACAGTCTTTCAAAGGAATTTTCTCTGTTATATTTGAGCATATACTGGTAGATTTAGCAGAGATATTGTGGCTTCCACACCAAAATGCGGACTGCCCGAGACTTCCGGATAGAGCAAGGGATCTGATGGGGGTGCCCTACCTCTGTAGATGACATGAGCTGCCCACTTGACTGCCCCATGTGCAAAGGGAAGGCCTGGATTGTTTCCTCACAAATTTCTGTGACAAAGCAAGATATAGGCTTTAGTTTCTCAGTTTCTTGAGCGTCAAGACCAAATGCAGACTGACGGGGACCTAAATATTTGTACTATCACATTGCATTTAACTCCCAGCATCTTCTCATTTCCACCTACTATGTAATTAACCAATTCAATGCATTTCCCACTAAAGAAGGTCAATCTAATTCAAATAACGTGTATCAGAAACTAATTTTATTGCTCTATCGAAGATTGAAACAGAGAACATGCTGGATGCTCTTAACCATCTAAACCCCAATACACATTGGCCTAAGTACCAAATGAAGCCTCCATTAATGCTTTCTTCTCAATATTAAACAAATGCAGCAAATAGGATAACACCAAGTAACATATCCACATTCAAAGAGCCATATGTGAACCATATGTGAGAGAGCCATATGTGAACCATATGTGAGAGACCCATATGTGTGTGTGTGTGTGAGTGAGAGAGAGAGAGAGAGAGAGAGAAAGAGAGCCATATTTGAACCTGGGACTAGAATAAAAGATATTATTTAATTGGTCAAGGTAAGAAGTCCTAGAAACTTTGGGCCCTCGCATCTCGAAGGCCTGATAAGACTCCCAATTAAATTTTTGCATAGATTTCATTCTTTCCTCTGTTTTAAGTACCTAGAGATTAATAGACATATGAACAAATGGGCTCAAGGATTTGTAGCACTCACTTGCTCAACAACAATGAGTTCGAAAGCACCATGGGCGCCAACAAAGGCAAGGAAAACAACATTTGGATGTTGAATTTGAAGTCACTTTGGGGGCTGGTGGCTCTTGATGCCGCTTCCCTCCATCTGTCTCGAGACGACCACTCCTTTCCCCTTCAGCCAAACTGCATTGATTATAGCAGACTAAATCAATGCGATTGTATGGTTTAAAGAAAGCATGGAGTGTACCACAAGCTAAGTAACATTAGGAAATCATAAAGATCAAGAAACCAGAAAAGAGATCAAGCATTATTCTAACTAGGAACACAAACCATCATAACAAACATGGTAGGTAAAGAATAAATGCGTGTTCAATCGATGCTTCTCATGCAATTGTTATGGTAGGTAAAGAAATAGAGACGTACATGGTAGAAGAATGACAACAAAATCTTTTTCGGCTACAGTTCCAACAGTAGCAGAACGCCCAGCTACAATTTGAACAGTAGCAGCTTGGCCATGTACGGTACTGGAACGCCCAGCTACAATTAGAACAGTAGCACAATGTCCATGCACATCTCTTCTTTCTGCATCACACAAAGGGTATTCCTCATTGACAGAGTGCTAGGTTTGGTAACTTTCCCTAAAGTATGACATGTGTCATACGTTTAGTATGTGGAAAAAAATAGCAATCAAGCATGCATTCACCTCAATGTAGAGGCATATCTTTGCGACTCCTACACACGATGAGTCATCAAACGTACAGATTTCAGTGAACTTGGTGTAAACAGAAACACTTCCGTTTACGTAATATGCATACAAAATGCATATACATCCATCTTTAAGTTCACAGTAAATCATCAATGTGGAAAGAGAAAACGTGCATGAAAATGTTGGTAGTATTCACTATTAAAAGAATAAACATAGACTTACATGGGAAAAGCAAATGAGGCTTCACTCGCATCTGAACGGTGGGAGAGAGTAGAGGAATTCCAGGAAACTGCTGGAGGTGACGCCTTTTCCTCACTTTGAGCTTCCACACTGACTCTTTCTGAAGCCTTAACGATCTCATCAGCCACTGCTGTAGCTTCAGAATCGTGAGCTATCTTGATATTCTTTTTGTCAGTTCCCAGTACTGGAAGTGGAGAGTTTGGGCTGAGCGCAAACAACTCACCCGATTTTACTAGTTCTTCAGGCTTAAGATCACCAAACAAAAACACATGGTCTTTGGAGAAACTAGCGTTCCCTATGTGAAGGCTAAACAATGATTCATTGGAAGCAATGCTCCATTCCATTGGCGTTGTGGACTTACTTCTTGCAAACACAGAAGACGGAATTCTGAAAGGATCGTATCCTCCTGACCGATTCATCACTTGTACCTGAGGGGATTGTGTTGGTGACGTACCATGCACCATTGATTCATGGTTTATCTCATGAACTTGAGATGTCGATAAGGGTTCTGGACCGCCATTGTCACGTTCATCTGATTTGGAAAAGATGTCGCTGGAAACTTCACTTTCATCTTGGAATGCCAGTTGGGTATCTTTGTCAGGTGAAGGGAAGGAAGGAGTGGATTGTCCAGATTTGGAGGCTAGAACTGGATCTCCTTGGAAGAGAAATTCCAATGACGAATGTGACGAAGATGAAGTTGCAGAATAAGAAGGCCCTAACCTTTTGGCTGGGGCATGTGGATCGCTTTCATTATTAGAATCCTCTTGACAGCTATCACTCCCATCTATAACGTTCGCCTGTGTCTCTGAATGCCTACTGCACCCAGTCCAGTCTATTTCAATTGAATGCATTTCAGTAGCCGTAATGCTTTGGCTCCCATCAATAAGAAATGGATTTGTTTCGGAGTGTTCACTTCTTCCGCATCCTTCAAGAACCTCTGGACGTGTTTCTGAATGCTTACTTATTCCGCTTCCATTAGTAATCTCTGGGTGTGTTCCCAAATGCGTACTGGTAAGGTAACCATGCTCCAATTCCATAACTGAAATTATTAATTACCGACATTAAGGTTCCAAAGGTGTGATTAGAATTTCTGCTTTTACTTCTGCAGTGAAGAATTGCAAGTCAACTGCATAAATGGATAAAAGGGCGAAAAATAAGGAACATTAAGTAGCATGTCAAGGATTTCACATGCATGATGCAACGACATTTTTCATCAGGAATTAGGTAGTAGAAGAATTTCTAGCTAAATGGAACACACACATCAAAAGCAAGGTATTAACAAACTTCAAAAAGAAGAAAAAATATATAAGGGGATAACCCTTTTCAATTGACAACCAGAAAATTAATGAACCCAAGAGGCCCTTTGTTTAGTAATACGCACCTAAACAAAAAAGAGAATGTACATACGAGAAATTCATACTTCATTGAGATAAAATTACTGATCTTCTCTCTCTAGAAAGAAAGACAACCTTGGAGAAAAAATGTCGCAAGTATGTTCCATTCGAAGGAAAAGGTTAAAATCTAAAAACAAAGAAATAAGACATGTCAATTACATTAATTTTCCTATAGAAAAACCTAAACATCACCTTTTTTTCTACTCAACAAGCTGACTTTGTTTTAGCTCATATCAGAAGCTCCTAACTAACCGTTGGTAACCCTGTTCTAGAAGTCTAGGACGTTTGGCATGTTCAAAATTCTAAACCCAGATAATGCTGCTTATATGCATTTTCTATAGGCCTAGTTTTTCACTTTTCAATTCAACATTTTCATATTTAGAGAAGCATCTCAAAATCGATTAATGCCAATCATGAAATTAATGTGTCTGATCCCAAGAAGAAAGAGGAAGGATACAGGGCAATGTATTTTCATAAATCAAACAAGAAAAGAAGAACGAGAAATGTGATCGGGAAGAAACCTACTTCAATAATAAAAAGCCTTGCGGTGCCCAATGCCTTGCCGCTGAAATCGAAACGCCGGAAGCGGCACCCGGCAATGATAAGCTTCCCCTTGAGCCAAAGATCAATATGATAAATAACTCAACAAAGGAAATAAGGCCATAAAAAATAAAACGAAAATCCACAAAAAAAAAACCTCGTTCTTCTTTATCACAAAGAAGAGATCGGAGAGTTTATCCAAAAAAAAAAAAAAAAGAGACCGGAGAGAGAGATACAGGAGGAACAAAAGAATAATTTGTTGGATCAAAATAAAACCCAATATTGTTAAACCCCAAATGAGGAAGTTGCTGAAATCAAATTTGAATGATGGGGAAAGCACAAACGAACAACCTGAAACCGTAAAATTTTCTGGTTTTTATTTTGCCAAATCTGTTGTTTTGCTGTTTTCGCCGGATAAATATGGTGAAAGAAGGAAAGAAAACGGAGGAACCAAAAGAATGCCAAATGGAAGACTTTAGGGTTGTGTTTGGGAAATATCTGATCGACGAAAGGCGTTGCGACACTTTCGGCGCTTTCAGCTCTGTTCCCCATCCTGAAACCAACGATCTCTGCGTCTCGCGCCTTCTTTTTAACTACTCTCATTTTGGGTCGGTCGGTGAAGAGAGAGGATTATACGGTGCGTTTTTATTTGTATTTTTATTTTTGTTTTGTTTTAATTTTAAAAAGAAAGTTTACAAATTATGTAATTTGATATGCCATGTTAAACTATAAAATTCTTTCTATTATAAAATATATTTTATTTTAGAATATTGGTTTGTGTTTTATTTTAAAAATATTAAGGCCTAATATTTTTATAGTATGCTCTAGTTATACCGCTCACTTTGCCCCTACTGATCTATATGGTTTTTTAAAAAAATATAAAAAATATATTCAAAACAGAAAGGGAAAGACTTAAAACCTTAGGCTTCCTCTATTTTTTTATGTTTGCATTTTAAATTTTTTTAACAAGACACGTGGCACCACGTCAATAAAGGAAAGTGAGTGATCTAATTTGGAAGGCATAGTAGCATTATTTTTTTTTAACATATATGTTTTTCACTGATTGATTAGTAATAGTTTAATAGATTAAAACGATTAAAAATTAAAACTATAATAGAGAAACCATTCCAAGGCAAATCACAATGAATATGTCAATATTTAATCCTAAATTTAATATATTTTAATTATTAAGTTATGATGAGAAAATTAAAAAAATAATGAAAAAAGGAAATCATATATAACGTATAATTTATTGAAACTATGTGTTGACATCGTATTTCGTATACATTTGGATTGAACTTTCAGAAATCCAGGTCTTCAGTTTGGAAGGCCTACTAACACGAAAAGGAAATTGGTAGGAAATGGCTCTTGGGTGGCCAAATGAGCCTTCAATGTCTAAATCAGTAATGTACGTAGAGATTATACGGAAAATTAGGAAATTCAAAAAGTATATTCAATAAGCTTGAGATCCCCCCGTTCGATACCTGGGGGTTTCCATTTATACCTCACCTTAAAGGCTGGGTGATCATGCCCTACTGTTGGGAGGAAGGACATCCTTCCCAAGTCTCTTCCACTATATCCATTTAATGCGGCATGAGACTTTGAATAGTATATTTAATGCAGTGTGATATTCTGCTGAGTGCATTTAATATGATGTAGTCCTTTGATTTTGCCTTAGGATTCAGTCCTGTTGAAATGGTGTGTTCCTCTTCTCCTTTCGCCAGGACAACTTTCTTGCACTCTTAAAATGGCAACTTGTCCTCCGTCCCAAGGCTGTAAACTTGACTTATATGGGCCGAGAGTTTTTTATTGTACTGTCAAGTGACTGAGTGGGTGCAGGCCTCGATCTAGACATTTGAGCCTTGTACTTGGGGCTTTTGGGCTTGGGGAAAAACCCCCAACACTATGTGTTCATCTTCTTTATTTTTCTCCTAAAACTTGATATTTTTTATGACTATTTTATCATAAAACCATTTACAACAAAAAATATCAATTAATGTAACTAAAGATAATATATGACGTGAAATAACATATCTCATTCTTAAGAGCAAAGACAATGATGGGTTTTAAAAGAAAAATTTTAAAATATTTTTACAAAAAAACCTATTTACCAGTCTTATACTACATATGTGCTTTTATTTTTTATTTTTTTCTCATAACATGTGTATGGTGTAGGACTGCTGAATATAAGAACTCATTTTCATATATTGTATTTCTTTCTGCTTTCACCCCAAAGGCCTAGCCAAATCCTAAATTACGATAAACTTTTTTTTTTGTCATATTTTTAATTATTTAAAGCATTTTTAATCTTATTAAATCTATTCGAAAATTTTATGTTGCATATATTAACTTAAAAAGAAATGCTAAAAATGTTATATAATATCCATTAATTTTTGCATTATAACATGAGAAAGAGAAAGAGAATGAAATGAAAGTAATACATAGCATTACTCATGTCCAATTTCCAAAGTGGAAAATTTACCTCCTTGATCCAAAATCAATTCAAATGACGAGAGGCAAAGCGCTTTGAACAGAGCCCTTTCGTGGTCACAAGTCATAACCTTCTGAAGTCAGCACTTTCAGCTACCAAATATATCCAATTGTCAACTCGACAGCCTTGACTGAACAAGCCTCTGCTTTTCTTCACTTTCAGCTACCTAACTGTCAACTTGGCAACCTCTGAAGTCTGAAGCTAATCCTGGAGAGGTATATTTGCTATTCTTTATGGTTTTCATTTGATAAGGGTTCTGTGTTTACTGAATAGCCGTGAAGAATCCGCTGATGGGTTTTCGTTTCATGCTTTTGTTTGTGTCGAAAGTGATTTGATCATTGGTTGGGGTTTGGTGCCACTGCAGTAGCTATAATTTGCATTTGCATGTATACGATTGTTTTGGTGGAGACATTAGTTGCAGGGCAATTTATAATAATTGCTCTTAAAAACTGGAAGCTTTTGGGTTTTTGGTGTTAATATTTTTAATGAGATTGAAAATGGAAGTTACTGGTGTTAGTTTTCATCTTGGTTGGAATCCTCGAGACAAAACTGTTACATTTCTTCAGAGGCGGATGGATAATCTTAGCAGCTTGTTATGTCAGAAGGCATCAAGGAACACATTCTTTGTTGTTGCTTTTTCTTGTTTTTCGTTTCTTTTCTTTCAGTAAACAACATAGGTTACAGTTAATCGGAAAAAATTTATCATTGAATAAATGCTTGGTGATCTGGCTTTCAGTTTCTTTGAGCTCTTCTTGGTATTCAATTTTTTTCAAAAAAATAGCTAGTTAAACAGGCTTAGCTGAGGTGGTTTCTATTGCATTTTTGTTGAAATTGGAAAAACTCGATCTGGAATTTTCTTCTTTTCATATTTTTGATGGATGCTTCTATCGACCAGTCGATGTTTACGAAAATTTTCACATTAGTCAATTGATTTTTATTTTCTTATACAACACGTCTAATTTTTAGGTTTTACTTCGGAAACGCAGAAAGAAAATCGATGATGTTAATTTCGATGGTTCTGCTTTCAAATATAATGGGTGACCCTCTTGCTCGAGCAAGATTGTGGACAGAGTGACTTTAGATATCATCTAATGCCTACTGATGTGGGCCTCCCGCAAGCAACATTTTCAATCAGGAAGAAGAGCCAGAAAAAGTTTAATCTAATGGAAGAATCACGGTATCCTTTTCTTCCACTTGATCTTCGGGAGTCTGCATCTTCTCGGAACACCAATAGATCTAATTTAGATGGGTCTGGAAGTCGTGGCTCTGGAAGTCGTGGGTCTGGAAGTTGTGAGTCCAGTCTTACAGCAGAATTGAAGAAACGAGGTCATGGAAGTCGATCTTGGATAAAAATTGATAAAAATGGAAACTCAAAGATTTTGAAGCTTGACAAGGCTACTATAATGACACATTGTTGTGTGCCTGCTAGGGATCTCCGACTTTTGGACCCCTTGTTCATTTGTCCTTCTACAATATTAGGAAGGGAGAAGGCTATTGTGGTCAGTCTTGAACAGATCAGGTGTATAATCACTGCTGATGAGGTTATCCTGATGAATTCCTTGGATGAATGTGTTGTTCAGTATAAGTCAGAATTGTGCAAACGCCTTCAGACAAACATGGATCAAGCTGGTAAGAAAAGCATACCAAGCTAAGTTGTTTACTGAATTGAACTGAATATTTGCTTTTAACCCTCGGTAGCTCATCTTAAGTTCTTGCCGAAAAAGGATGCTTGTACAATGCTACGGTGGTTTATAAACTTTCAAGTTTACAAAATTAAATGCTGCATGGATTGCTTACAATGTCTACCAATTTGATTCAGAGAATCTGCCTTTCGAATTTAGGGCACTGGAGCTGGCTTTGGAATTAGTGTGCATGTCTCTTGATTCTCAGGTAACAATATGCACCACTTACTAAACAATTACGGAAGTCCTTGATAGGGAAGGAATCCACATGGTGTGGGATTTGTTCTTAAACTTTATTTTCAGAAGAATATTCCATTGGACTTTTTTTTTTTTTTTCTTTTTTGGTTTTTGTCTTCAAATCTGATAGGTATGCTAATGGCACTCTTAAAATCCAACCCACGATGTGACCATTTTAGAATGCTAATGAGCCAGAAGAGTTACAAGGTGGGCTGGTTGTATGGCACTTTTCCGTCCATCTGGTAGTCCACTATACTTTCTGATGAGAGTTTTTAACCAATCTTTCACCCCTTAGACTTGCATTCCTTGGTCCTGGGATGCGCCACGATCAGTCTTAGCTACTTTTGATTGTTATGGTTGGTTTGACGTGCTGACTTTAACCCAGCATAAGGGCTTCTATCTCCCTAAAGGTTAAAATAAGCAAGCGCCTCTTGTGGAATATAATTTAAAATATGGGGGTGTGCAAACTATTTAATACAACCTTTGCTTGGCATAGGCTTTTGAAACTAAATAGACATGTATTGAGGCCTTGTATACACGATAATCTAACTTACTTCATGTTAGGTGGAAACTAGGTTTGCATTCTTGGATCAGATTGAATCCAGATCAACATTTGTTGTTCTTTTATTAGTCAAATAACTTTGTCTTCAACTTAGGTTTTGCCACCCCTGTAGGATGCTTTCATGCATGTAGGAAGAATGCACTGATCGGATATTAGCCATTTAAGTCATCCATATTTATTTAGACAATCAACAAACCTCAATCTCCATTCCTTTGTGCCTATATGGAGACTTCTCCACCGTTGAAATCTAATTGGATTCTTGCTTTCTGTTAAAAGTTTGTCAATTACATCCAAATTTCTTAACATAACTATTTAGTAGGAAAACAACATAATACTGAAACTATACCTATAGGATTGCTTCCAATGTCGCACACTTATTATTTCACATGCATTTTTGTAAGATTGGTGGGTTTGGTACAAATAGGGTTTTCTAGAAGCTATTAAGTGGGTAAGAATAGATAGTTATATCAAAATATTTCCAAAACTTTATGTAATTTACATGTACATTTGTTGTATAATGTTAAATTTTGAACATCTACTTGACAAATAAAAGCTTGAAACATTATTGCCAGTTCAACTCCTTGCACTAAGAAGTTTCTGGATTTGATAGGTAAAAGAACTGGAAATGGAGATATATCCTGTGTTAGATGAGTTAGCAACATCTATTAGTACCCTTAATCTAGAACGTGTGCGTAGACTCAAAGGCCAGCTTCTTGCCTTGACTCAGCGGGTTCAGAAGGTAAACTTGTCAGGCCTTTCATGTTTGGATATCTTCATGCTTCTCATGTCCTAAATTTAATTTAATTTCCAGATCCGAGATGAAATAGAACATCTTATGGATGATGATGGGGACATGGCTGAGATGCATCTGACTCAGAAGAAACAGAGGTCCGAGGCTTATCTGTTAAGTGACGTTTGTGCTCCAACTAATACTTTAGGTGGGACCAGAGAGGTTTCAAATTCTTCTCCTGTTTCACCTGCGGGGACCTTCACTAGAGCTCCATTTTTACAAAGGGCTGTTAGTAGTATCATGAATTCGAGCAAATACCAAAGCTCAATGGGTTCATCTCCTGGTGGGGAAAACATTGAAGAACTAGAAATGTTGCTTGAGGCATACTTTGTCATTGTTGACAATACCCTGAGCAAGTTGTTAACGGTATGAGATATTTTGACTCCCTGTAAAGCATGTATTTGACCTTTTATGTTTATTTTGGGTTCAAAACAAATGCCAGCTATTTAAAAACTCTAAAGTTTGAAATCATATCACCTTATGTATTATGATTGACTTTGCCACGTCTCTAATCTTAACTGATCAGCTTGCATATAAGAATTCATATGATGAATCTTTATTGCATGGAATTTAGAAGGTTCGAGCATGTTATGTTGTGTATACTCAGAAAGAGAGGCACTTAGTTATTGGGATAGGATCCTCCAAAAAGTGATTTGGAGGAATTGCCACTTGACTTTGCTGATACTGATATCAAAATTCCATTTCTTCTATTGATGCAGCTTAAAGAATACACTGATGACACTCAAGATTTGATCAATATTAAACTGGTAATGCATGTTTTATGCCTCCAGATTTTATGTAGCATTTTCCCACATTCATTTGAATTTCTAAACATATAGACTAATGTGTTAATGTACATGAATAGGGAAATGTTCAGAACCAGCTCATACAATTTCAGTTGCTTCTTATTGCTGCGCTCTTTCTGGCTACAATATTTGCTTCTGTCACAGCAGTATTTGGAATGAATTTTGAAGACTCGATTTTCGACTATCCATCTACATTATATTGGGCTGTGGCTATTACTGGTGTTGCCTGTGGGTTTTTGTATATCTCTTTACTATTTTATTTACGGCACAAGAAAGTCTTCCCGTTGTAAATTGTGCAGTCAATTGCAAAATTTTTCAACGTAATGAAGATACGAGCTTTTTACTTAGAAATTAGAGCTTTTACTTTGGTCTGTGTTCCGTCCCCTGGAAGCAGAAATTGGTTCTATCTAAGCTTAGGTTTGCAGAGAGAGTAAAAGTACTTTACAGCTTATGTTGCTCTGTATGTGTTAAAATTAAAGAATTATAAAAGCATTTAAAAGGGCATGGAGGTGTATATGGTGCTATTTAGGAAACGTGAAGGAACGGTACATTGGTCCTTGTTATGGAGATGCTTGGCCATCTGATCACCAGTTAAGTTGGTTAGAGCGAAGATGTGTCTTGACAGACAAGGTAGTGCCAGTATAAACTTTATTGACAATAGCAACCTAGACTCAGACACTCTACAACAACCAATACAATTTCACACAAGGAAACTCTACAACCAACTGCTACTATTTCACAAAAGGAAACTCTACACCCAAAGGCTACATGCACTAGAATGGAAATTTATTTTTCAAACTTTGTAATGTTACACAAATTCTATACAAAATACTCCTCTGTACATGTATATAAAATAAAAGGCTCTCAATAGACTCTCACGGTGTGTGAGACTTTTTCACAAACACCTTCTTTAAACTTCATCTGCTAACTTCCATCAATACATTTGATAGAACATCTTGGGATTATAGGAATAATTTCAGTGACATCCATGATTGAACTATACATGTTTTCTTCTTCTTCTTCTTCTCCTTCTTCTTCTCTCTCTCTCTCTCTCATCATGTGAACTACTGGTCAGACATTGAATACATAATTCTTTGAGCATTCAAAACCACAGAAGAACCTTGCCTGGTCTTCTCCACGATCCGCTCTATCAAAATCTTCTCCAGCTCATCGCCATCTTCACTCTCACATATATCATTTGATTCTGAGCTCCTTGATGTCTTCTCTTCCCGAATCCTGATCTCTTCATGATTTGATTTGCTTGACCAATTGTCCCCATTTATATCATATTGTAACATAGACCCATTATCTCTAACATCACCGATTTGGTCCTTCAAGAACTTTTGGTCAAATGGATTCAATTCCTTCTCAGTACAGTAACTGTCAAATCTCAAGTCTAGTGGAGCCTCTTCCTCTGTTATTGCCATCCAGATATTGTCTTTTTCAGCCCCATTACAAGTTTCCGAGGCTTGTTTTGACAGATTTATAACGGAGGGCACATCCATGTCATTGATTTCATCTATAAAGGTTCGGCTTTCTTTGGTTAATAAAGAATCTTTTTCCATGCACAAGTCATTCTCAGAGATCATATTTTCTGATTCCACAGAAAGCAAGCTCTTCCTGGTCTTTTCAACTGCAGTTTCGAGCTCCTTGATGCGTGCTTCAAGCCGCAACTGAATCACCTCATGAAGACGCATACTCAACTCCTTAGGTGACACTGTACGGTATTCAGTATGAGTGTGGTTGGTGGAGGTCTCATTTCCTTCAGAATCTGAGTCAGACAAACCACCAGATAGCCTATGGATCTTGATGGGTCTCAAATCTCCGCGAACAACATCCACCACAAAGTCGGGATCCAGCTGCAAAAACACTTATCCAGAAGTATTATAATACAGAAGACAAAAGTAAATTCTCGTGGTTTAACTGGACCAGTAAATTACTTAATAGCTGGAGAAATCTTGTATGTGGAGTCCAGTGGATTATGTAAATATGTACCACACATTGGTTTAATTTCAGAGTATGGTCTGGAACGTGAGAAGATGATTCTTCTTGAAGGCGAGATCACAGTAGGAGTTGCTAAAAGTACACCAAAAATGAATGAGGTAGTTGGAAATAACACAATGGCCAATGCTGCCATGTAAGTCGTGGAATAGTTAAGAGTAGAACAGGTTTATGTAACCAAGGCATACATGGCTGTCAGAAGGTTTGTTGAATAACCTGCATGCACTCCTTATTTTCTGTCACAAGCGGCAAAGCTAACAAATTACATAGGAAGAGCATATTGATGAATTTAACCTAGGAGACCGAAGACAAATTCCACTGATATAAACATACTGCACCTTCCAGAAAAAAGAGATGCAAATGATGGAACATACAATCTTGAGCTGCTTTACCAAAAGCAACTTTTGAGGTTTGTCTAAGAGGACACCAACACCAGCAGGACACAGCCTTCCCATAATCGGTTATCGTCTCCTGGCTCTTGGGCATGAAGAAAGGCTCACATACAAATTTGATAAGATTTAGGGGCATAATTACCTCAACATAGTTGGATATTGTCTCCAGGCTAGATGGTTTCATGTTTGATTGCAACCTTTCTAGTTCAGCTTCAAGCTCTGCCTCAATTTTACTTATTGCCGCATAGTCTTCTGTCTTCCCATAATCTGGCTTCTTCTCTAAGTCCCTATTCCCAAGCACCTTAATAGTAAGCAAGTCTTTCATCTCAATATCCTCGTGCAAATCTTGAACCAACTGGTTAGTTTGCTTCAGCTGGTCATTTAACTTTTCTGCTTCTCTTTTATGAGCAACTATGGTAGACATCATGCCAGTAGTGATTCCAAGAAAGAAAAGAAGCATTCCATTGGGTGAACCTATTAACGGTAAATATTTTAAGCACAAAAGGAAAATGAAGAGATATACAATCACGCATCAAGCCAAGCACTTGAAAATCAAGATGCTTGATGGACATGTAAATTGCCTCTTGTAAAAAGCAGCAGATCTTCAAAAACAATTTCCATTGCCATGGCCACCTTAATTTTGTGTGTGACTTCCATGGCTACCCAAATTTAATTTAATTTTTCAAGTACCTCGTGTGTAATATATCCCGAATTGTGTAAAGGGCGAATCTTAATCCTTTAAGGAGGGAGAAGTTCAAGCCCTGTTATGAATTCTATAGGTTACTTTGTTAAGTTCCTAATTATTGCAAAGACTGAATTAATTAAAACCTTCTACAATCATACATTTCAAGGCATATCACAAGCGAATTTCTTCCTAGCTATAACAAGTTCTTACCCCATTTTTCTGGGTGAAAAGCATTCAAGACATATCAGACGAATTAATTTGATCACAGAGAGAGAGAGAGAGAGAGAGTAGCATAAACATAAAACGAAATGTCAAAGTAAGTTAATCAAAACAGGAGAAAAGATCACAACCTTGTGAATGGAATGCCTCATCACCAACGGAGCATACCCTTATTTTAGAACGTGCCGTTTTCCCTATTTTTCGCTTCGATTCTCTACTCTCCATTTGCATGTTCATGTCCTCATTGGAACTGTTGCTACCTCTGCTGATTTTCAGGCTCCCATCCGACACCAAAAAAAGCGTCGCTGCCGCCAAGGTTGTAGGTGTTGGTGACTGAACTGAAGTGTCCGCATAACACTCTTCCATTCTATACAGCAGCGCAGTCACTACACAATTTTCTGAAGGACTCACTGCCCCAGGCTTTACAAAATAACCACAAACAGACCTACCCCTAAACGGCCTCCTGCCTCTGCTACCTCTACCAACCCAAACCTCTGGTATTAACAAATCACCACGCTCATCGTAACTGCCATTTGCAGTATCTGAAGGAAGATTTCCTCCTGTTTGGTGACGGGGACCGGACTGGAAGTGAATGGAATTCTCGGAAGCTCCTTCGTTTTCCTTATCAGCAAACCAGTACTCGGCTATGTAGCAAGCACCATAAAGTGCCGGAACAACCCAAAAATCCATCGCTTCTTTCTCTTCTGACATGTAAAAACTAAAAATCACACCCTCAAATTCATTTCTGCAGTCTGGACTCTGGCTTTAAAGAAAGAGAAACCGAACAGAAAGAAAACATAAGAAAAAGGAGAGTGTGTAGTTTGGAAAGTTTTTGCTTGGCACGACAGAGGAGAAACGTTGTTCCAATTATCAGACAGCTGAGGACGCACGTCAGTCTGTTATCTGCAACTGTTTGGACTGAAATGAGGGTCTCAAAATGATAATAAAAAATAAAACACGAGATATTTTTTCATTATTAATACCGACTACCATACATTAATTGTTTTAAATTTTTGTTTGGTCTGATATTTTAGCTCATTCTATAGTTATAATATTTTTAAATTCTTACCTAAAATATAATAAATAATTTTATTTTTTTAAAATTTTAAAATAATAATAATATTAAAAAATTAATATAAAATTAATAAGAACTAATTCTTATTTAAAAATTAGTTCTCATAATCTTGACCAAGAAGAGCAATTTTTATATATGAAAAAATTAATAACCACGAGTCACAATAAAATTAATAATATTTTTTTCTTTATTAAGAAAGTGATAATAAAATAAGAGAAATGTTACAAGTAAATCTCATAAAAGTATACTTATATAATGACATGATATATTAAATTATAAAGTTACTTTTATTGTAAAATAGATTTAACATATTATATGAAATCATATTAATTTATAGATACTTTTACGATTTTTTTTAATGGCAGCCTTTGTCAAAAAATAAGAAAAGATTTAAATAATGAGAAAGAGAGCATAAGTAATGGAAAATCAATAATCCCTCTAAGATGAAAAGTTTTTTTCCTCTTTATTAAATTAGTAATTACAAATGATAGGAGATTTTCGCCTTCAAACTCTCTTTTCTTTTTTAAAAAATAAATATTACAATAGTGGAAAATCCTTTAACATGTGAGGGTTGAGATATGTAAATAGAGTCCTGCTGCATCCCGAGGGATGTAGCCCAAATTGCCATCGAAGTAGGCAAAAAACCTCTTCTTTTTTTTTTAATAATATTTTTAAATATTTTTTTGAAAAAAATTCACAGTATCACTTAAAAATAATTTCTTAATCACTAAGTAAAAAGAAAAAGAAAAAAAAAAAAGAAGAAGTTTCGGGACATTTTTTGGGTCGTCAATTCGGGACCCAAAGTATTTATGACGTAAATAAGATAGAATTAAAATTAAAATAGAATAATGAAATGACTCAATAAATACTAAGACGATAATTTAGAAATTAGATAACAAATATAATGCGTCATGGCAATATGAAATTTCTATTCAAATTTTTTTTTAAAAAAAATAGAAATAATGGGGACGTGACGCAATTTTTCTTTATTATTACTTTGGCTTCATAATTCATGCTTAATTGTATTTTTGTTAAGTGTTAAAGCAAAAAATGATTAAATATACGAATTATATTTTCAATAGGCAGCTTATATTGAAGAAAGAGAAAGCAAGTCTTAGGTGTGGTTTGAATAGTAAGATGAGATAAGATAATTTTAAATAAAAGTTAGAATAAAATATTGTTAGAGTATTAATTTTTAAAATTATAATTGTTTTGAAATTTGAAAATTTTGAATAGTTTATTATATTTTTTGTGAGAATTTGAAAAAATTGTAATGATGAAATGAGATAAGATAAAATAAAATGAAACACTTTTATTATTCAAACTAGACCTTAATTTAGCCTAAAATTGTTATTTTAATTAACATTAAATCCACATTAACACGTGTATACTGAACGATTAATAAAAAAAAAGGGGTAAGGGAAAATCAATGATTTAATATGCACATCCACTTGTGCATTTTAAAAAAGAATTATTTTAATTTATAAAAATAAATTTATAAATTAAAATTAAAGTGATTCGATGTAGTTTTTAGATTATAAAACTATTTTTATCGTAACTAGATCTAATGTATCATATGAAATTATATCAATTTATAAGTTTATTTTTAAGAAATCTCTTTATTACTGTAGCAATTTTTGAAAAAATAATTTAATTATTTATAATTGTATACAAACCCGACGTACTTTTAATTTCAGATGAATAATATATATACGAAAAGGGAGATACTATTTTTTTTGAAAGAAAGGGAGATACTGTTGAGCACGAATTAGTAGTTTAAAAAGGATATATATTTTATATAAAAAAACAAAAAAATTACGTAGTTTAATAAATAAAAAAGAAGAAAAAAACATTATTGGATGAAAAAAAAAACATTGTAAATCAATATTTGTTACTGTTATTATTAGGATTATTATTATTCGATACTCCTTTTACAAGAAGGTATAGATCACTTGCTTGAGTCCTAAGCAAATTCAAAAACTACGTCCAACCAGGAATGGGAAACATGCACGAAGCTTTCCTATATATACAGGTCCTCCGCTTAATGATAGAGCCATAAACAACACATACGAAGAAAACCTTTCCAAAACCCTCCACTCTTCTGATCTCTCTTCGATCTGTTGTGTTTGTTTCGCGAGTTAGTGATAGCATAAATGGAGCAGATTCTGGGGGCTGTGAATCATGGGGCGGAGAAGATGCCAAAGACTAAGATAGTTTGCACGTTGGGACCGTCGTCTCGATCGGTGGACATGCTAGAGAGGCTTCTGAGGGCAGGGATGAACGTAGCTCGCTTCAACTTCTCCCATGGCGATCATGCTTACCACCAAGAGACCCTCAATAATCTCAGGACTGCCATGAACAATACCAGCATTCTCTGTGCTGTCATGTTGGATACTAAGGTATTCTTTCCTTCTTCTTCCTAAGCTTTCTTTTCGATCTTTCATCTCGTTACATGTACGTTCGATTAAATCTTCCTTTAATTCTTAGCACTAAAAAATTGGGTGATAGTTTTGAGATTTGGGTATTTTAGCCTTGCTGCTATATATCTTAGAAGTATACACGAAAAGAAAAATTATCTGTGTGATATTGGTATAGCAAGAAAAATTGTACTGCTATTGCAAAAGCATTGGTTTTTCTAGATTATACATCAACAGTTGAGTCTTAATGAAAATCGACCTCTAATATTCGGTCAGAAACTGCTTTACCTTAAACTTTTCTCCATAAATCATCAGTGGTATAAATTTTCCTAGCTTTAGAAAAAAAGTTGCGGTTGTAGAAAGAGATGCTTTGTAAAAGGAGAGGTACTGGCATTAAAAGCTCTTTCGTATTCTTCAAGTTTCTGTTGATGTGCTCCAGAATGATGCTAATTAATTTACTTTCTAGTAATAAAGATCTTTCTTGTGCTTTGAAGATTCTTAATTATATCGATGCTGACTTTTTCCAAACAAGACACTCGTGGGGGACTGAGTCCATGTATCTATCTACACCGAGCCAGTAATATTGGGCTCAGTGTTTTCACTTGGTTCTTAGTTTCCTTTCGCAGAAGAAGTTTCAATTTAGCAGCAGATCATGTTGAGGATACTTGGCTTTTTTGTCTGTGGTTGATTTCATGTTTTTTGTTGTTAATATTCATTTGAAAATTTACAGGGTCCCGAGATTCGAACTGGGCGTTTGAAGGGATCAAAACCCATACAGCTTCAGCAGGGTCAAGCCATTACCATCACCACTGACTATAGCATAGAAGGTGATGAGAATATGATAAGTATGAGCTATCCAAAGTTGGCCGAGGATTTGAAGCCACAAAGTGTTATTCTTTGTGCCGATGGGAGTATTTCTCTTACTGTCGTGGCTTGTGACGATGAACAAGGTTTGGTCCATTGTATTTGTGAAAACTCTGCAGTTCTTGGTGAGAGGAAGAATGTCAATCTCCCTGGGGTTATTGTTGACCTTCCAACCTTAACTGATAAAGACAAAGTGGATATTTTGGATTGGGGAGTTCCAAATAAGATTGACATAATTGCTTTGTCTTTCGTTCGCAAAGGTTCTGACCTTGTGGAGGTCCGAAAATTGCTAGGACCGCATGCAAAGAATATCCTTCTCATGTCAAAGGTATGTCGATTTGATATGTGAATTATTTACTAGGATTGGCAAACATTTGAAGACTTTTTTTGTCAAAACTCGAAGGAGACGTGTCTGAGCTAGGAATTTCTCTTCTGTCTCCAAGATCATATATATATTGACTGTAGCACTAGTTTACCAAGATAACATTCTGATATACGGACTGTTTTCTTGTGTTTTGGTAGGTTGAGAATCAAGAAGGCGTTTCTAATTTCGAAGATATTTTAGCCAACTCAGATGCATTTATGGTTGCACGAGGTGATCTAGGAATGGAAATTCCAATCGAAAAGATATTCCTAGCTCAGAAATGGATGATACTGAAAGCCAACACGCTAGGAAAACCAGTGGTGACTGCTACCCAGATGTTGGAATCCATGACCAAATCTCCCCGGCCAACCCGAGCTGAAGCTACAGATGTTGCTAATGCAGTTCTTGATGGCACTGACTGCGTGATGCTTAGCGGAGAAACTGCTGCTGGGGCATACCCTGAAATTGCTGTTCAAACCATGGTGAGAATCTGCAGAGAGGCAGAGAGTTTTATAGACTATGGACAACTTTTTAAGAGAATAATGGAAACTGCACCGATGCCTATGAGCCCATTAGAAAGCCTGGCCTCCTCAGCTGTGAGCACTGCCCATAGCATCAAAGCAGCCTTGATTTTGGTCCTAACCAGAGGTGGAAGCACAGCAAAGCTGGTGGCTAAGTACAGGCCGAGCATTCCCATTGTGTCTGTGGTGGTTCCAGAGATAACAACAGATTCTTTCGAGTGGTCTTGCAGTGATGAGGCGCCTGCAAGGCATAGCCTTGTTTATAGGGGCCTGTGTCCTGTTTTGAGCTCAGCATCTGCAAGAGCTTCACCTGAAGAGTCGACCGAGGAAAGCATAAAGTTGGCCCTCCAACATGCAAAGACGAAGAAACTCTGCATGCCTGGGGACTCGATCGTCGTGTTGCACAGAATAAACACTGCGTCTATTATCAAGATCATGATCGTTAATTGATTTTTGTTTCGTCGGATTGTTGTCAATCTATTAATAATCTAGTTTTGGTGAGGATCTTTGACACGTTGATGGTTTAGATGAACCATCACTACAATTTTGTATCCTTTTTAATTCTACTTCGGATCCTCCTGTTTTCCTTTGTCTTTCAGCGAGCTCTTCAACAATTATGATATTAGGAATGCTTTCGAATGGGAAAGATTCACATTCATGTGATGTACTCAATTTTTGGAGGACAAAAAATGCTAAATTTAATCCAAAATCTATGATCAAAATCTTATGAATTGATTTGAAAGTTCATGTGATTGGTGACACGTTATCAATAAACGGGAGAAGCTTACTTCTTTTGTATTTCGGGTGGTATTCTGTTCAGCATATCTTTTCATATTTCGGCGGATGCTTTTCTATACAATGGTCATGAAAAAGATTTATTTAACGAGTATCCTTCTTGACATACTCAAGATATCTAACATGGAATTGTGACGAGTCGTCCGGCAATAAGTAGTATTCTTACATTCAAGCTTCTAAAGATTCATTCACCATGAACATGTTATCAGATCACTCGTAGCATTACTTGTATTAAAAAATAATAATATTTACACTCTTAGAGTGTGCAAGTACTATATAAAAAAATTAATTTTTAATAGTAAATTCTACTTCTTCTTTTTTAAGAAGTGCGTGACTCTTACATTACCGGTAATAGATTCATCTTGGTAATATAGAAGCTTGAAGAGAAATGAGTAGACAGTCTTCTTCTCTCTCTCTCTCAAAAGCTTTTCAATGCTCTAAAAAAATCTGCAAATACAAATACAAATCTTCTCGACTTCCTATTTTTTATCATTCTTTTCATCGATCATTGTTAGATTCTATTTATTTCTGTAAAAAGATAAATATAAATTCAAAATATGCTCAAATTTAATGTTATATTCTACTACCTAATGCATAAACGAAGTTAATTCAGAATATGCTCAAATTAATGAAATAAAATAGTTTAAGAAAAGCGACATTATAATGTCTCTCAGAATATCCTAACTTTTTTTTTTTTGGCAGAAAATTTAAACCAACACCACCACCATTATAAAAGATGAAAAAGTTAATCTTTTTGTTTAAAACCATAATGATGAAACGCTGAAATCACTAAAATAACTCTTACGATAGTTTCTCGGCATCCAAGGAAACATTGGTCACATCTTATTGTGATACAACATGATAATCAATGTGAAGCCATTACAGGAATTACAGTCTTCAAGATGCTAGGGTCATACTAGGGCAACTATCCACAGTGCAGGCCAAGATGTCCCTGTAATCCCTGGTTATTCTGAAAGAGTCATAAACTTTTCCATTCCTGCTCTTCTTGTACTCAAACAACAGATTTGAATGGTCAAATGCTGTAAGTTTTATGAATCCATAGTCATAGTCTCTATATAAACTCCATTTGGTTTGGAGGGTGGTAAATGGTGAAAGGCTTGCTCCTCCACCACCAGCAACTACGTGTATTGTTCCATTCAAGGTGCCCTTGTAGGAGCGTTTCTCTTTGTTGGTGCAAATATTCTGCAAAGAGTGGCAACGAATATCAACTTACAAGAGTCTAGAATACAATTGCTGATAGCCAACAAATATTTCACAAAAAGCATGTCTCATGTTATTTGGAAAGGGATATTTGACAAATTGCACGCCAACGACCTATAGCTGTGGGAGATTTGCACAAAAATAACCAGCTAAAAAGAAAATCTGCATCTGCTGTCAAAGTAACTCCAATAGAGGCGACGGCCATGATTTTAATTGTTTACTACTGTTGTTGACGCTTTAGTTTTTGCCAGTTGATGTTGTCTTGAGAAAAGTACAAAATTATCATTCTTGGAGATAGGAAGAAAAGTCATCAAATAATGCCTATATCCTATAGATCAATAATTTTTTTGACATCTCAAATTCACAAAATATGTCTTCAATATTGGCAGGCTACTTTCGAAACAGTCCAAAATTGAATTTTCATAACTGTGCATGAAGTAATTAGAAAAAAGACCTGGTATATGGGGCATGTCCTTTCATAACTGTGCACGTGGCCATACACAGCAATGTCCACCTTGTATTTCTGCCAGAGAGTTTGAAGGCTCTCCCTCCCCATTGGTTCCTCAAATGATCCTTCTTCTGCATAACTGGTATCTGATGAATAACCAAGTACTCGATGTGCAAGAAAAACTAGCCATGGTTGCTTTTGTCTGTCAACAGCTGCCAAGCAGTGCTCAATGAACTTGTATTGCTCTGTGCCTTCCCGCCAGTCATGTTCTGTGTCAGCTATGCAGAACCGGAACATGCCATAATCAGTGGAGTACCTGAAAATAAAGATTGTTCAAGCAGTTCTAACATATAGAAGCAAGTCCAATTACAAAAGGTAGTGGGCAAACTATGGCAGTGTTGTTGTAGTTTTAATTTTAAATTTTATGCCTATAAACACAATGAGAGATGAATGATGATTGATAGGTAATCTCGTTTCAAGCCCTACTTTCTCTTTCTTCCCTCTCACATCCTATATTGCTATAACTCTTCATAAAACTGTCTTTGACTCAGTATCAGAGCCCGTTTATCGGGCAGGTGCTTCATTTGAATGCAGGAACCCTTGTTAGCAATGAACAATTATACATTGCTCCTGTTTCTGTTCCAGGGTGGCTGTGCAGGACCTCTGCTCAAGATCCTGTATTGAATGCCTACACAAGTAAGGGGTGTTAGCCTGGTTAGCTTAATATATATATATATATATATGTATGTATGTTAGCCAAGTTCCCGGACTAATGGATTTCCAATAAGGAACATCAAGATCTCTCTTTTTCTCTCCCTTGGGTCAATTTCCTGTGAACGTAGAAAATATCTTCAGGGAACTATCTGGGGGACTGGTTCTTATGGTCAAGGAGGAGAAATCTGCAACTATAAGCAAGAATATATGTGATTATTTTAAAAACTTCTGAAAAATGAATTTGATAGGGAAAAGCATGTGTTTTCTTCTGCAGGTAACGGGAGCTTTTCAGAAACTTTCATCCATGCTGGGGGTTTTTCCCTTATATTTATGATTCAATGACTAATTTATTATATGATTAAACGACTAATATATTATATGATTAAATGAGTTTGGATTTGCTCAATTCATAAATTATTGAGGTCAAAGGTGCGAGTATAATGATCTTCAGCAACTATCAGAACGAATTACAAAAAGCTTAGAATACAAGTAATTGCAATGAAAAGCTCAACAAAATCGAACCAATTACCAGAACTTAGCCCTATTCTCAGCCGGGACATAAAACATAGTCTCAGCCAACACACCGCATTCTCCCCCAGAGTCCATGTTCCCATAGAAAGATCCAGTCCCGGGCCAGTCACGCTCATGGTTACCACTGCAAGGAGAAATTACCATTTGGCACATAAGACGAGGCAAAAGACAAGTATATGATGAAATCTTGTATGTAAGGAGATTATGGTAAACCTTGCAATCATGTAAGGCACCGTTGATGCAATTGCCTCAACCTGTGCAGTAAATTGGTCCCACTGTGAAAGGTACCCATTTGCATAACATATATCTCCAATGTGGAAAATTATATCGATGTTCTTTATGTCTTGAATAAGCTCTCGAGTGGTGTTAAGAGAGCCACGCTGGAAATTGTTATATTCATTGGAACCATCAGCTTCATCCTGCAGGGTGAAAGATTTTAGTAAAATATCCAGAAACCACATAAATTATATAATTCATTGGATAGGAATCATTATCTTAGAAAATACCCTTTTAAAACGTAAAGCGAGGTAAATAGCAATGTTGCAAATCAACATCAGAGTTGAAACAAGCTGCACATCCTACTCGGTAGTGAGAAATTGCTTATACTCCTTTAAGATCATATATCTATAGATTTAAAGTTATCGCAGAATAATAAGAAAGGGTTGAGCAAGATGATAGTGTGTTCTTGTTGATTGATTTTCTTATACTTATGCTCTTGATGATATTGATAATCTATAAATATTTAAAAAAAAAAAAAAACATGGGCTATGCCTATTTACTAGTCAATACAATTTTCTTATTACTTGTAAAATATATATATATATATATAATTGCTGCAAACATAAACATATGAAAGTCATTTTAGCATGACTGAATAGTATGATTTCATGAGATATATTTAGTATTTTCCATGAGTTCAAACCTTCCCCATGTCACCAAAGATGACTACACGTTGTAGAGAATTTTGACCAGGATAAGGAGATGCTCTAAACTGATATTGCTCACTCCAAATATAGGTACCATTGAATAATCTATGCCCCAGCTTGTAAGTATACCTGAATAATCAATAAGAAGAATATTGAATGTTTAGCTGCCAGTAAAGTAAAGCAGCCAACTGTGAATAGTACCTTATGGTAACCTTATCTTGAAAACTATTATTACTTCAAACTCAGTCCTTTTCAGAGAGCTATATTTAGAATTTCAAATGTATTGGACCACTTCATAATGGAGAGAAATAGCTAAGAGAGCAATTAGTCTAACACCAGATTTTCACTTTTCTTCTTGGTGAACTAATCATTATGGATGATTGCAGAGCTAAAAATATGAGGAAAAAATGACAGCACAATAAAATATTTCTCATATCATTCCACCAGGTCTTTTATTTATATCAGCCTTGCACTACTTTGTAGTCATACTTGAATATATAAATTGAAGTTTCGATGATTTTTGGCCAGAAAGTAAGATTCAGCCAAAAGAAACCTGAATATTATGGATGGAATGTGCCTAGAAGTCTACATCGAAGATCCTTCTCTCTGCATAAAACTTGGTCCAAAAATCCCAATGTTTTAAGAGGTGAAACATCCAGAAAAAACATCATATGCAAGGATAAAGATACAACATACACAGCATTGGGCCACAACTCCTTCAGAAAACTGGTATGTATAAATCCAGGATCACGCCATCCCACTGTCCTTGCTGGTGCACCTGTGGATATACATTGATAACGTAAAATATCTACCAATGGGTCATTACCCAATTTTGGGAACTTTTGACAATTTTGCATAGCAAAATGAACCGTAAAGCATTCTTTTTAAGAAAGGGCCAACTCCCAGATAGCTTTTAAGAAAACAAAGTAACAAGGAAATAATGTTACACACCGCACATGCTGTTACGATCAAAAGTCAGTGTCCCAGCTGGGGAATGCACACGGTCACCTCCTTTTCGACCCCACTCAACAAAAGGCTCTGCTTCATAGATCCCATATCCACTTGTCCATGTCACAGTCATCTGAGTACCATTTCAAGTTATCTCCTTGAAAGTTGTAAGAATGCTAAGTAAAAGCAGTAACTACAAAGGTAGCATTACAACAACTATCACATCGAATTATATAGCTGAAGGGAAAGAAGAAAAGTAAAGTCGGCAAAAAAAAATGTACAAGAAGGTGCCAGTAAACAAATGGAACGCAAGCTTCTAGATAAAAGAATAGCTTAAAAATAGGTGGGATGCGATGAACTATCTTTTTCTGCATTCATATTCTAGGCACACAACAGGAGGACTCCTTTACTTTAAAAGAAAGGAGAAATTGTACTTACTTCATTCCATTCTTTTCCTTGTGCTAAGCGTGGGTAAACTGGTGCATTTGGATTTGCAAAAGCTACATGGTTCGACACTGCCACTAACTTGGGCTAGTATTAAAAACAACACAAAATAAATAAGCAATTGCAGCGAGCGCTAATCAAGTTTAATCTAAAAATAACAACTAAAAGTAAATGTGTTGAATATAAAAGAAGATGACAGCACACGAGAGGAGAGAGCCAAAAGGACATAGGTAGAGGCCTTGAAGAAAGCCATAAATGCCAGCGATAGGAGAAAAATGGTGGCTGTCAACGGAGTGCAGGGTGACCAAAAAGGATTCAATTATCCAACATAAGTATTCGAGACCAAGGCATTATTAGATTTATATTGTAGTCCACCAAGCATTAATCTACTCCTGCCACGACATTCGCACATTTAGATGCTACTATCGTACTATAAAGAGGGTTAGCTGTCAAAGATATCCATCCAGCAGTAGATCAAAAGCATCCATCACATAAGATTAGATCCCAACAATTTGGTACAAGTTAGTTATGCATAAATATGCAGATGTTAGGGAAAAGACTTTTTTAAGCATACATTTGACAAGCCACCAGAAAATAATGCAAAAGAGAAGTCTGATCTCTGGTTAATCAGCCGAAGCTTCAAATATCCTTTCCCGGAGTCTTTGTAATTATGACTGGAGTAGTTTGCATACTGATACTGCAGAAAGTAAGACAATCCCAGTTCACTTTTCTTCTCTTTTTCAATTACAAAGAAAATGACGCTGAGAATTAATTCAGAAAAGCTATCCCACTGTGCAGAACGAACCTTAATAGGTGCAGTACACAGTAGCGGGGGATAAACTCTTGGATTTACTTCGGGACAGGTGGAAGCACTAAAAATGAAATTAAAGGCTTCCATTTACATCAATGCCGTTTGGTTTAATTGCAGGCACATGCCGCATAAAAAACAATGAAGATGTCGCAAGGTCCCAAATGTCAAGTGAAATGCAATGATATGTACTCACCTGAAATTGGCAGGAGAAAATACACCTATCCAATCATCAACTGACGGGCTTGGAGAGCCATATTCCAACGTCACCCATTCTGTAGATTGTCCCTAGAAAAGTGAATAAAACTCGCATCAGTGAGGAGAACAAAACTATGTTCTTCATAATTTTAGGGGTTGATCCCTGCCTCAATGGTTCTCTGGCACATTCTATGATCTACAAAGAAGATCAACGGCCACAATGATAAAACTTGAAAAGCATGCGAACTTGAACATCATCATCAAGGTCAGTTAAACAAGTTTTTCTTTGAATACAACTGCTTAAATACTAAGACAGTTACAAAAATAAAAAAGAGCAATTTGGAAAAAGAAAACACGGCGCTGTTGGAGCGTACCTTCATTCCGAGAATTTCAGGAGAAGCTTTAACATAAGCACGTTCATGAAGAGCAGATATTGCCTTATGAATAGCAATTTTCGACAGAGGCTGATCTCCATGTGACCACGCTTCTGGAAGGTTCGTAAGAACCAATAGAATTGCCAAGGAGATCAGCTTTAGTCCTCTCATCCCAATACCTACCCAGGGCCTGAATTCAATTAAAAGGAGAAATTTAAAACAAAAAACACAATAAGTGAGTTCATAGTAAAGAACTTTATAGAATACCCTGAATAAGTCGATATGAGAAGGTCAAAAACACTTCAGATACTATCTTCCCAGAAGCATTAATGAAATGCAGTGTTGCCATTTACCCACCCGTTATTATCAAGCAGAGAGAGAGAGAGAGAGTCCAAAATTTCATAACAAAGCAGGCCAACATGTTTGTAAATATATTGATAGAGATACCTCTATATACTGATTCCCCAGTAATGGAAGCAAAATAAGGAACTGGTTTCCAAAAAATAAAAGCAAGCAGTTGGGTATCCACAGAAACTGAAGCAAGCACAAGAAAACGAGAGAATTGTGCTGGATAAGAACAGACCTGGCGAAGACTGAACTGTAGCGAACCGAAGTTCAATACCGAAGATAGCTAGCCTATACGCGAGATTTGACCTCGGGGAATATCTTATATTTGATAAAAGATTCGGTCCTCGGGCCGAGAATGGAGCTGATTATCAAAAGGTACCGTTGGATGTGATGAGCACTGAACGACACGCTTCGAAGGGCAGGCGTGGCGATCCGTTTGGTAAAGTACAAGTCCGTGGAACGCTCCTCATGATGGCCCTCCCGCTCCCAACGTGTATTAGTTATCGACAATGCAGTGTGTCTATTAAGGCCGGTTTAGAGACGGTTTCCTTTTTCTGTTCATTATAATTTTTTTAAAATTTTAATATAATAATAATATTAAAAAAAAATGGCTAAACCTCCAAAAGAATCTCACTAATAAATCTTACAAGGAAATCTCACACTTGATATGGTTTACTAATAAAATGCCACATTACACTTGTTTTTTTCCTTTTTTATTATTTTTCTCCCCCCACCTTGTCCCTCTCCCCTCCTCCCATTGCCCTCACCCATTCCCTCGCAGACACAATTTGGGACCGCCCGAGGTGGTTCTCTAGCCACCAGACGACATCAGTCGGCCACACAATCAAGGACGTTCCCAACCACACTACGATCGTGCACTGCCCCTCCTCCCCCACGATTGTGCTCCTCCCCCTCCTCTTTCCCTCTTCTTTTTCCTTGCCGGCAATGTCTACCCCCGAGGTGGTTCCTGACCATTCAAACCAACAGACGATGGCTGTCGGCCGAAAGGCACCCAGCCACGCAAAGCTCACCGCGACCACACTACAATTGCACAATCCATAGCCGTGCACTCCCATATCCTCACCGGCGCAAGTTGCAACCACACTCCAACTGCACCGTCGGCGGCTTCTATCCACCTTGAGGTGGTCTCCAACCATCATGGTAGGTGTAGAGAGAGAGAGAGAGGTGAGGCACAAGGAGATCAAGGTGATAAAGGGAAAAAATCTCCATCAGTTGATGTGAGATTTTTTGTGAGATTCTTTTATGTTTATAGTATTTTTTATAAAAAAAAATCATAGTTTAATTATATTTTATTAAAAAAAACTGTTGGAGATACAAATAGATTCTACGTATGGGTGTCAAATCGTGTTAACGGGTCGTGTTCGTGTAGTGTAAAATCGTGTTAACGGATCATATAGGTCAACCCTAACCCAACCCGTTAAGCTTATCGTATCAAAATCTCAAACCCTAACACGACCCACTAACATAACGGGTAGTGTCGTGTCAACCCATTTTGATCCATTAAGGAATATTACGAAATATGTTTTTTTTTATAAGTAAACAAAGAAATTAAGAAAATATTACGAAATAGGTTAATACGACACAATACAACTCATTTTAAACTATTTATGTAAATGTGTTGAATAGGCCTGAAATTAACCTTTTTAACCTGATTAAATTTAACATAATTTTATATAAATGTTAAAATCATAATATCTATAAAAATCATAAAACTAATTATAAGTCCAAAACTACAATCCAAATAATAAAAATATTGAAATTGAAATTCTAACAATTTTATTTTTAGGTATAAGAGTATAATTGTAACTTTAATTTTCTTAACGTGTCATAACGGGTCAAAATGGATTGACCCGTTATCAACCCGTTAAGCAATCATGTCTTAACGGGTCAACCCGTTTTAACCTGAACCCGTTAACACTAAACCCTAACCCGCTATTATCGTGTCGTGTTCATATTAAATTAACGGATCATGTGACATATTGCCACTTACGTATTGATCTAACAATATGTCCCGTCAATTTTTTTTTAAACTCTAATGAGAGTAGCCTGCTGCTCTCGCTTCCCCTCTCTCTACTCCCTTTTCCTTCTTCACCCACCTTTCTTTTCCCTTGCCAGACCTGCACAAAGACTTTCATTCTCGTCTGCAAGGGAACAGAGCCTGCACGAAGGCCAATCCCAAGTTTCTAGTGGACTATAATTGCTCTGCCGAAGAAACAATTAGATTACAGATATCTTTAATTAGGAAATTTTGTTAAATCTTTAATTACAAATATCAAAGTGTAAGATTAGATTAAACGAAAAAAGAAAATCCATGTGCGTAAAATGCATATATACACCAAAGAGAGAAAGCCATGTGCGTAAAAAAAAATAAAAAATAAAAAAATGGTAAGAGTGAAAGAGAATTGTGAGAGGTACATTTATTGAAGCTCCTGCATATGTGACAGTAAAAGAGATACTTATGCCATGGAGGTGAGCTTACCAGTGGCCAACGAGGGGCTGGAAACAGAATGCAGGTGGGAAAAAAAGCTGAAACGGGATGCAGGGGGCTAGGAAACTGAAAGGACGCCTGTCCAATAGGACTGAATGGGACCAATGATAACACTAGAAAGTTTTCGGAAATAAAAATAAATAAATAAATAAAATCTGCCATTGCAAAATGTCACGTGAGTGTGTGAGATTTTTGTGTGGAATTTTCACGTTTGTGTAATGGTCTTCTTTATTAAATTTTTAATTTTTATTTAAGATCATTTTATTTTATCTTATTATTTAAAATATATGTAAATATATTTATTAAATATGTATATTAGTATAATTGATTTTTTAAAAAATATTTTTTAAACATCCTTAACCATTTAAAAAAATTAAAAAAAATATAAGTTATCTAATAGTCATGTTCTTAACTATTAAGAAATAATAATAATAATAATAATAATATATATGATTGGGCACATTTGGTAGATATATTTGATAGTCATATTGTTATTTTCTATTAGTCATTACAATATAACCCTTCTCTAAATAGAAATAATTTTTATATGTCTTAAATAGATAAATTTTATATAAATCTTCGTAAAAAGTTAGATGATCCATCTTAAAAAGTATATTTTTTTACAGTAAAATTTATTTTTTTACAAGAAGACTACATAAAGTTTTTCTATTTTAAACTTGTATTTAACATTACTCTTCTATCTATAATACTTATAAATTCAATAGATATCAATATTTTTTTTAAAAAAAATTATACTCAACGACCCTTACGTAACATTAATCATAAGCAATGAATTATATCGTAAATATTCTAATATATATTACATTATTAATAATGTTACGTGAATGTTATATTGGAAGCAAATAACAATATTTACTTTCATTTATATTTGTACTTATACATAGATGAATTGATAATACAGAAAAGAAACGGCAAATTAAAAGATGCTAAAGATTTTATTTGATAGTTGAAGGGAATAGGGATGATAAAAATTATTGATCTATCAAGTGTTAATAGTACGAGAAATGATAGTTGCAGTCGTAAGTATGCAAGCGAGTCGTAAGTATGCAAGCGCCATACAATCACTTTGAAAAAAGTGAATAAATATGAGACGTATATGAAAAAAAAATTAATTTTTAATAGTAGACCTGACTCTTTTTTAATGTGACTGCATGACCCTTGTACACTTTACGGCTGTATGTAACATTATTCGGTATGGATCATTAGATATTAAAAGTGTCAATCTACAAATCTAGAGAAGACGTTGTGTTACAGGATAGTGGACAATCTACAAGTCGTTTAGATACTAATATCCCTTGCATATAAGTTGTTGTATTTATTTTCCCACATTCTTTGGTTTTTATTCTTTTTTACAGATGTCATTAGCTCATTTAAACTTTCTATTAGTTAGTTAGAATCTTTTGCTATATATATGATTCTTCGCCTTCTGTATACGGGCAATTCAGTCAAGAGGAATAAAATTATTCTTCTTCCACCTACTTACCTTTTTGATTTTCTTGTTTTACTGTTGTTTGGCTGTGTTACAATTGTGACGCCCCCAAATTCTGCTTGGGATTGAACGGACATTTGAAACGTCGGGACATCAACACAAGGTTACCTGCCCCCGTTCATGACATATAAGATGCAATGTTCCTAACATGCATCTAGCATTATGCAATATTCGCAGCGGATAATTTTTTTCTTTAGCAATACTATGCACCAAACTAAAATATCCCAAATACTTGAAACATATTTCATACATAAAGGCATACTAAATAGCCGTGATCACCACACTAGTCCAAAATGGTTGTGATCAAAAGAATACTTGAGATACAACTCCAAAAGTACAAGTAGTAACCTAAGTTAAATACTATAGCCATCATCAACATCGCACCGTGGCCTAGTCGACCGTATTCAGTTGGTCAGATTCCAATTCTCCTTCGGGTCCTGTAACAAGATCTACCATTCGGGGGGAATGGTAGTTGGGACTACCACAGTGAGATTTGATTACAAATCTCAGTAAGTTAACATAAAACTCACACACAGGTTAAAGATGCATGCATGGCAGTAAAAGCATAAATGCATAAGTATAGTCGTACATAAGCATAGCATAACTTGACATATAGCATGACATAACCAGAACTTAAACGTGAACTGAACTTGACTTAACATGGCATGAACTTAAGCTTAAAACATAACATGAACAAACAACATAACATGAACGTGAAACATAACATGGACTTGAAATATAGCATGAACGTAAACATGCATAACATAAATAAGAACTTGAAAATAACATAAACTTGAACATAACATGACATGAACATAACATGTACGTGAGCATAACATAACATGGACTTGATCTAAAACTTGACTTATCATGTATTTGATCTGAAACTGGACTTAACATAAACTTGGAATATTATTCAATTGTCTTGATTAATAACGTGCGTTAATACGTACTCCACAGTTGTTGTGGCCCCACGTATTCTACGTGTCACAATTGCTGTGTCTCACGTAGTGTATGCTCCACAGTTGTTGTGGCCCCATGAATACACATAACATAAAATATAATACGTACTCCACAGTTGTTGTGGCCCCACGTATTCTACGTGTCACAATTGCTGTGTCTCACGTAGTGTATGCTCCACAGTTGTTGTGGCCCCATACTTCATGCTCCACAGTTGTTGTGGCCCCATGAATACACATAACATAAAATATAATACGTACTCCACAGTTGTTGTGGCCCCACGCATTATAAGTAACATAAAATATAATACGTACTCCACAGTTGTTGTGGCCCCACGCATTATAAGTAACATAAAATATAATACGTACTCCACAGTTGTTGTGGCCCCACGTATTATAAGTAACATAACATGTCTTATCTTTCTTAATGCATGAGATATTATTTAATATCATATACTTTTCTAACATGGCGTATACTTGTAAATGGCACAATATGATTTAATCATAAACATTTATGGCATACATGTATCATATGGCATACTTATAACATACAGCATTGTATGACAGAAAAGATTGTGTAACAGATAAATATTCATGAGAGATTAAATCATACGTAACAGATAAACATGTAATGACATAGCATGACATGGCATATACGATAACATACATACATAAATTGTAGTTCCCTTACCCATCACACATACACAATAAACTGATAGTAAGTTAGAGGCTAACTTACCTCGATCGTCGCGTTCTATGAGAATAGAGCGCGAAACACGAGGAACTGCACAACAGCTGGAAGAGGAACACTCAAGTCCTTAAGATCTTCAATTCTGAACTCGATTGCCATATTGTGAGCACTTGCAACAACACGGGCAACTTGAGGTTTCACTATACTCGGAAGAGATAAATTGACTTCAGAAAGCCTTTGCACTAAATCAAATTCATTAAAATTATCAATAACAACCAAACAAATAACTCATTTCTCAATCCATATACTCTTAACCATAATCAACCACAAGATGACACCCGTCACCCCGGACTATAAGCCAACACACCACTGCTTCGGGACACTGTCAAACAGTTTCCCAACACTACACCATACGCTCTACACTTCTCTGTTACGCCATCCAACCTTTCGTGACACGCCATCCGGTGTTTCACGACTTAGTACAGAGTACACTCACGTGAACTCTCTTCCATCCACACTACAACACACATCGCTACGATACACGCCTCACGGTGCATCGCTACGCGACACGGAGTATGCGCTACGCGTACTTCCTTCGCTACAACACTCATCATCACGATGCACATCACACGATGCATCGCCATACAATATGGAGTACACTACATGCGTACTCCCTTCCTTCTACGACACACATCACTACAGCGCACGTCGCGCAGCGCGTCGCTGCATTACACAGAATACGCTACACGCGTACTCTCTTCACACTACACGCCGTATCACAACTACGGCATCCATCTCACGCCCATACTTCACAGCACAGTCCACAAAACTACAAAATCAAGCCCAACACTTCACAACCACACTTCGCTTCACAACTACGCAGCGAACTCCACAAACACTAACTACACAGTCTACAGCCAACCAAATCAACTATGTTAAACATAAATAACTAAAGATAGAGGGTTATACCATCGACGGGATAACCCGTGCGTCGCTCGCTGCTCGTCACGAACATGCGTCGGAGGAGCGTACGTGGCGGTAACACCGCGTACGGTGGCTGTCCACCACATAAAGTGGTAGTTTGGGTTTGAGAAAAGCTAGGCGTGGCCTTGGAAGGCTCATGGTCGCCTTGTGGCGGTCAAAGGGGCGGCGACGGTAAGGAGACAAAGAAGGGAGAGCACGGGGAGAGAGAGAGAATCGGTGGCCGGCGTTGCACACCACCGGTGCAGTTGTGTTCGCCGGTGAGGGAGGGACATGCCGGTGAGGGAGGTGAGGCATGGTGGCCGGAGGTGGCGCCGGTTGGGTGGCTTGACCGAACGGCATGGAGGAGAGAACATGCATGTGTACGTCGGCCATGGAGAGAAGGAGAGGAAAGAGAGAGAAGAAAAAGGAAAAAGGAAAAAGTGAAGGGAAAATGGTAGGGGCCTAGGTAATTAACTTCAATCCTACGTTTCGGGATCCTCAAATAAACCAACGATGAGTTAAAACACTGATTTGAAAACGCGTAAGTGTTTTATTTTAAATAAAACACTTAAATAAAACACTACGAGTAATTAAGGTAGAATATCATTTTATAAACTAAAGTTTATAAAATAATATTTCCTCATCATTATTTAAAATGATAAAGTACCGTTAATTAATCGAAGATGATAAAATCATTTAAATTAATAAAACACTTAATTACAACACTGAGAGGAATTAAGATAAAATATTATTTTACAAACTAAGGTTTATAAAATAATATTTCTTCATCATTATATAAAATGATAAAGCATCATTAATTACTCAGAGAGGATAAAACCATTTAATTTAAATAAGAGTTTTCAACGAAAAATTAAACCTCTTAATATCTTAAAACAACTAAAATATTTAATCTAAGTAATTATCCACAATTATAATATTTTCAGAGCTCATTAAATTATTATAATTGTGCTACTTTAAAAACAAGCTTATCTAATACTTTGAAATTCGGTGGATAAGATCCGGAATACGCCATCGAGGTACAACGCTTAGGATAAATCTGTTCATGATTTTACAGTTGTCGGTGAAGAACAAAGTAACGTGATTTACGGAAAAAGATAAATTATGCATGTGATTTCGGGTGAGGGTAGAGACGAGAGAGATAGGATTGCTGTCGGGAAAGAATCCAAAACTGATTGCCGTGCTGTCAATATGTGCGAAAAAGAAAGAGAAGGGTGAGGAGATAAGACTAAATTTTAGCGGGCTGTTACAGCAATGCTGCTACTTGCTTTCTTACATGGTATCACAGAGCCTTCGAGAGCTATTTTTAATCGAAAACCCTAACCCTCAAACCCCACCCAATTCCCCTAAACTCTATTCCGACATTAATACAAATACCTTATCCCGTTACCTAAATCTCTATGATCCAGCCAATCCTTTTCGCTTGGATCATGGAGATAGCCCCGCAATTACCCTCGTCTCTAAGCTTCTTACTACAAACAACTACGTCACTTGGTCTCGTGCCATGTGCCGTGCCCTTGGTGCGAAAAATAAGTTTGGCTTCATCAATGGTTCCCTTTTGTAACCTACTGATCCCATGGACCCTTCACTTGACCTGTGGGAACGGTGTAATGATATGGTTGTTTCATGAATATAAAACTTTATAAGTCTCTCTATTAAATCTAGTGTTGTCTTTGTGGATGATGTTGAAGAGATCTGGCAAGATCTTCAGGAACATTTTTGTTGCCCAGATGACTAACACAAGAGGGGGGTGAATTGAGTTGTATTTAAAAAAATAACAATTATAAATCAAATATACAATATAAAATATAAACAAAATATGAAACAACAATAAATATAAAGAGTAAGGGTAAGAGAGAAGCAAACTCAGTATGTTAACGAGGTTCGGCCCCACTGCCTACGTCCTCGCCTCAAGCTACCCCTTGAGATCCCCGAATTCACTATTCAATCTCCTTCAGGTGGAGATAGAAACCTATTACACCTTTGAACAACACCGCTACAAAGGATCCGTGTAGAACACCCTCTACACTTGCAATCACCTTACACGTGGTGATTCAACTATTCCCTGTGTAGAACACTTTCTACACACACAAGGGTTATACACACCCTTTTACTGATACAAGAATTGATAGTGGGTAGGTTATCAGAAAACACTCCTCAATGAGTGAAATAAGAACAATACAAGCACAAACTATATCTCTCAAAATGAACAAGGGTTAAGGCTCAATGCTTAGAGAAGAGAGAATGAAAGTTTTGAATGAATATTGTATGCTCTTGGTGTTGTAAATGTGAAGCTCTCAAATGATCTATTTATAGGCATATGAGACTTCATATTCAAATTTAAAAAGATTCACATGTCAAAGACATCATCATTCATTTTTCAAAAATTTCAAATCTAATCTTTTTACTTTTTGCATATGACAAAAGGAGCACACTTTACCATAGTTTTTGGTACCGTACCGTACCGGCCGATACGGCCGGTATTTTCCGTACCAGTCACTAAGCCGGTACAGGTATGGTACCTGTTTCGTACTGGCCGGTATTTCGGCCATTTATCTTCTTCTTTTTTCATTTTTTTAACCTATAATCTCATTTTTTGATCCCTAATTCATACTAGACTATTTATAATTTATATATACATATGTATTCATGTATAATTTATTCATATATAGACTATTATTTTGAAATATATTTATATATATATTTATTTATATAATTTATTTATATATCGATTATCCCGAAACGGTACACGAAACGGTACCGGTACCGAAAATATTTCTTTCCAGTGCCTTGACCGGTACGCCATCCGATACGGTATTCAAAACACTGCACTTTACTTTTCAAAAATTTCAAACCTAATCTTTTACTTTTTGCATATGACAAAAGGAGCACACTTTACTTTTCAAAAATTTCAAACCTAATCTTTTACTTTTTGCATATGACAAAAGGAGCACACTTTGCTTTTCAAAATTTTCAAACAAAGGCATCTTCCTTTTGCATAAGTCAAGAAAAGCATCAATCACTTTTGAAAATATTCAAATAAAACATGCACATGTGAAAGATGACAATCAATCATCTTTAATATTTTCAAAGTTCAAACCTTTAATCATGGCATGCACATGTGAAAGATGACAATCAATTATCTTTCAAAATTTTCAAATTTAATTTTCAAAATATTCATGCACATGTGAAAAATGTATTTTAATGTTTTATGATAAAATGTTAATTTTTGAGCCTTAATCCTAATTTCAAATTTTTAAGAGATTTACAATATTACTTTATGACTTTAATGTGAACTTGTTCCCTTCTTGCTCATGCTTGGTTCCTTGATGTGCTTGACTCCATTTTGTGGACAACTTGAGCTTGAAACTCCTTTATTCTTTGAATTCATTTGTTATCATCAAAATCCATGTGTAGATTTATAATCACATGAAACTTGAAACCTTGGGTTCAACAATTTCTATCAGCAAAATGACCCAACAATTTTCCAACTCAAGAAAGCATTAGTTGGACTTCTTCAAGAACATGATTTAGTCAATATATATTATGGTAGGTTGAAGACTTCTGGGATGAACTCTCCATCTATGACCTTATCCTTGTTTGTAATTTTGGCATTAGGAAAATAATGCTGGATCAATATCAGAGAGACTGTGTTCTTCAATTTCTAATGGGCCTACACGACTCTTACTCCCCTATCCGAGACCAGATTATGTTGATGGATCCCATTTCCCATATTACAAAGGTCTTCTCCCTCATTCAGCAACAAGAAAGGCACCACCAAATGATATCTAATGTCCCTTCCACTGAAACCATGTCACTGGCCATTAAGAAACCATTTTCTCCCTCAAAATTTTCCTCCAAACCTAACCCTTCTTCCAAAAAGGAAAGATCTTATTGTAGCCACTACAAAATCTCTGGCCATTCATTGGAAAATTGTTTCAAACTTGGCAATGCAGCAGCTCCCATTTGTTCAAACTGTAACTTAACTAGCCATACAGTCAACAAGTGCTACAAATTGAATGGTTACCCACCTGGTCACAAGTTCCATGCCAAGCAGCAGACTCTTGGATTTCTTGCTAATCAGGCTACTCATTCTAATGGCTACTGACTCAAAAGTTGTTAGTGATGATAGGATTAGTTTGACCAATCTTCAATACCAACAACTTATGTCTTTAATTCAACCTCATGATTCTTCAATTGCAGCCAATGTTCTTCACTCGAGCACTCAGCCTCAACCCTCTCATTTACCTATCCATTCTTCCAAAATGTCTGGTATATATACATGTTTCTCTACACACACAGAGCTCCCTGCATAATTCTTCTTCAAGTTGGATAACCGATACGGGTGTCACAGACGATATGGTTTGTAGCACTTCATTTTTTACTTCAATTACCTTCTTTGTTGCTTACTCAGTCAAGTTTCCCAATTGCTCAGTTTCTGTAACACACATTGGTACATTCATTTGACCAAAACTATCATTTTGAGGGATGCTCTTTGTGTCCTTTCATTCTCATTTAATTTAATTTCAACAACCAAGTTAACTCATTCTCTAACTTGTGGTTTACTTTTCTTCTTAAATTGTTGTTTTATTCAGGACTTGCTTTCTTGGGAAACGATTGGGAAGGGTGGGCTAAGGCATGGCCTGTATCACTTGGTCTGAATAGACATTTCTCCTTCAGCTCTTGCACAATCCCTCTTAGATTGTACTCACAACACTCCCACAGATTTTATTACTTCATCTTCTGTTGTTAATTCTGTTACTCATTTTGATCTATGGCATTGTCGCTTAGGTCATTTATATGTTTCTAGATTAAAGTTGATTTATGATCCTATTGTAAGCAAACAAACATCTTCTATTAATGAAAAGCCTTGCAATATTTGTCCATTAGCAAAATTCCATCAACTACCTTTTCCTAATAGTGTTCATTTTTTATCTAGAAGATTTGAACTAATCCATTGCGATTCATAGGGCCCTAGTCCTACTATTGCACATGATGGTTCTAAATATTACTTCTCCTGTACCACTTGGCTTTATTTACTTGATACCAAAGCTTAAACCAGAGTATGTATTGAGTCTTTTAATAATTTAGTGGAAACACAATTTGGACTCAAAATTAAAACCCTGAGAAGTGATAATGGTGCTAAATTTTGCATGACAGGTTTTTTTAATAAAAATGAATTATTCATCACAAAAGCTGTGTGGAAACCCCTCAATAAAATGGCATTGTTGATAAGAAATACCAACATTTGTTTAATGTGGCTCTTGCCCTTCGTTTTCAAGCTAATTTGCCTTTAGAATATTGGAGTGATTGTATTTTGCCAGTCACGTATATCATCAACAGACTTCCAACCCTACTTTTAAATAATAAAACTCCATATGAGCTTCTTTTTAACAAAAAAAAAAAAAAAGGCTTATGCTCACATGAGAGTATTTGGTTCCTTATGTTTTGCAACAACTCTTTTGAATGGTAGAAAGAAATTTGATCCTAGAGGTCGTACGTGTGTTTTTCTTGGTTATCCCTTTGGAACCAAGGAATACAAACTGTTAAACCTTATCAGCCATACCATTTTCATTTCAATGGATGTAATTTTCCATGAGTCCATTTTTCCTTTCCAAAACACCACATTTCCTTCATCATCTTCTGCTCTAGAGTCAAACTTACCTATTTTTTCATCCTCTTCACCTCATGCTTATGATTTTCAATCTTTTTATTGTATCTTCCATACCTTCACCCATTTCAAATCCTGCCAATTATATCTCCTCTATTGTTAGCACGTCACCTCCTTCACCAACCACTGAATCCTCACCTCCTTCTGCCTCTCCTCACACCCCTATTCCCACTCTTCGAAGGTCTACTAGGATTAGAATAACTCCACAATATTTGAAAGACTTTCACTATCATCAGGCTTTGCTGGGTCCTCTTGAACGATCAGTTTCCAAGGATGCACCTGCTTCAGATGGTAAGTCCTTTCCTCTAAGTAAATGTTTATCTTATCATAAATTCAGTCACTCTTTTCAAGCTTTTACCTATTCTCTTTCTCTTCAATCCGAGCCTAATTCTTATAGACAAGCTTTGAAGGATCTTGATTGGTGCAAAGCTATGGAAGTTGAGCTTGAGACATTGGAAAACAGTCATACCTGGACACTCACTGACTTACCTAAAGGGAAAGAAGCCATTGACAGTATGTTTATAAGATTAAAGTTTGATGGAACTGTGGAAAGGCTAAGCTAGGTTAGTAGCCAAAGGCTACACACAACAAGAGGGTATAGATTTTCATGAGACTTTCTCTCTAGTTGCTAAGTTGGTCATTGTGAGATGTCTACTCAATGTTGCTAAAATTTAAGGATGGCATTTACATCAATTTGATGTAAATAATGCCTTCCTTAATGGTGATTTACAATAAGAAATTTATATGAAGAAACTATCTGGCTATACAAAGGTTAAGCCACATCAAGTTAGCATCAAGGCAATGGAACTTCAAACTTACCTCCTATTTAATTGAATTTGGTTTTCTCCAATCAAAAGCTTATTATAGTTTATTCACAAAGCAAGATAGAGAGTCTTACATTGCTTTATTAGTTTATGTGGATGATATCTTAATTGTTAGCAATTCTCAACCCTCAATTGATTCCATTAGAACTTTTCTCCATTATAAGTTCAAAATTAAGGATCTTGGCTACATACGTTATTTTTTGGGCTTAGAAATTGCTAGATCATCCAAAGGCATTCACATTAGTCAAAGGAAACATGCCTTAGATATTTTGACAGATTCTAGTATGCTTGGTTGCAAACCCCTCAAGCTACCTCTTGATCAAAACTTTAAAATCAGCAAAGATGAGGGCACTCCTCTTTCTGAACCAACCATTTATAGAAGGGCTAATTGGTAGACTTTTGTATCTCACCATCTCTCGGCCAGACCTATGTTTTGCAGTTCAATTGTTGAGTCAATTCATGGAGAAATCATCTTCAACTCACTTGGCAGCAGCATATAAGGTCCTAATCTATATCAAAGCAGCTCCTGGTCAAGGAATTTTTCTTTCCTCCTCATTTTAGTTTCAGCTCCAAGCTTATTGTGATTCGGATTGGGCCTCTTGCCCAAACTCTCATCGATCAACTACATATTATTTTGTCTTCTTAGGCAGCTCACTGATTTCTGCCACTTGTTCCGAGTTAACTTGGCTTCGATATTTACTTCAAGACCAAGCATTGTTAATGGATTATGTACAAGTAAATGACACTTTTTATGAATGTAAGATGAATTTAAATTTTAACTATTCCATTCACATAAATCTCTACATTGGGATAGTTATTTTTTCATTATATAATATAAAATAATATGAGATAAATTTGACTTTGACTATTCATATCAATTTTTCACATTGAATTATCTATTTATTCATTATATAGAGTAATTAATAATTACAAAATATTTAATTTTTTAAATTATTAATTTATTTTATTTTATCATATTTTACTATTCTACCTATTGTATGTTAATTAGTAATCATATTCTAATTAAATCATTTAGATGTTTGTGGATGTAGATGGAGAGAAGAGAGTGTTATAAAAAATAATAAAATATATATTTGCTCATTTAACAGTAACCATCAAATTTGGATTTTGGTTTACAAATACTATAGGTCAAAATCAAATTATTTGAGTTTACATAATCCATTGTGAGCCCCTTTTCATCCCTAATAACTAAAAAGTACAATTTTTTTGCATATAGATAATCCGGTGAGAGTGCTCGTAGCATCTCTCATCTACAAGTTGCTCTCCTCTTTTGTGATAATCAGGTAGTCCTCCATATTGCTACAAATTCAGTGTTTCATGAAAGAATAAAACACATTAAATTCGATTGCCACTTGATTCGAGATCAAATTCAAGCAAGAACTATTACAATAGCTCATGTTTTTCTCAAAACCAGTTGGCTAACATTTTCACTAAAGCACTACCCTCTTATCTTCTACAATCACACATCTCCAAGATAGAAATAGTTAATTTCTATTCTCTACCTTATGGGGGGTAGTAGAAGATACGAGACAAACTACGTCGTTTAGATGCTAATATCCCTTGTTTATAAAGTCATATTTATTTCCCAGTCTTTGGGGTTTTTATTCTTCTTTACAGATGTCATTAGCTCATTTGAACTTTCTGTTAGTTAGTTGGAATCTTTTGCTGTAGATATGATTCTTCAAAGTACACGGGCAATTCAGCTAAGAGGAATAAAGTTCTTCTTCTTCCATCCACTCGCCTCTCTGTTTTTCTTGTTTTACTGTTGTTTGGCTGTGTTGCAGTGCTGCTGCTTGCTTTCTTACACGTTGCATGTGCATTAACTTGGAAGAAGACGAGTAATGCCACACATTGCGTCAAAACAAAACAACAGAATATATAACGTTTAAATTAAATAGTTAACAGCTGCCATCCAACCATAACAAATTATCTCAATGCTCTTCTTAAAAGGTTCATAAAATCATTGAAGTCGCAATATAGCTAGGCTCAAAGTGTTGAGATCTTTGCGAACAATTTCTTGAGGACCGTATGAATTCCACATGGAAACTATGCTTTTCCAATAAGATTGTGAGATAAGCTTTTCCAATAAGCCCTTCAGCACTTCGAAACTTGAATCCCAAAAGTTTTTGAGGTATCCCAACAGCTTCAAAGTAATAGGAACATCCACAAGAACCAAAATCCTGTTGAAAAATAAAGCAAAAGGAAAAGGGCGTCATGCTTATGTTGTCTTCTGCTTTATCAAACAAGGCAGAAGAAAATTATAAACTCTTTTGATGGTTGTGAATGATATTCATGTTTCCATGGAGTGCAGCTTTCTAGCTGTAGCGAAGTAATGGCAGAAGAAAACGGACATAAAGTAGATAAATTACACATCAAATCTGTGAACATGTGCTCTATGCTGAATCTTCAGACGTAAAAAACGATGATCCAAAAAAAAAAACAAATCAATCTTCTATGCAAATGTTGAACAATGTAGGACGTCAATCTGATCACAAAACTGTTTTAAGAGAAAAAGGTATTGGAAAGCACTACCCTGCCTAACAATTCTTAAACAAAAGAAGGGCTTTGGTGGGAAAGAAGAAAATAAAGGCAAAAGGGCTTGACAATTTATGTACCTCCAAGAATCATCTCCATTTGAATTTTTAGTCCCCCTGTCCCACTCCAAGCAAACCCTGAACATATGAAAACCATGTATCAAAGTTCAAATTCAGACAGAAAGTGAAGGAAAAAGGGGTAAGAAGGAAAACAAAAATCCCATGTGCTTTACTCAAAGGGAATAGGATTTTCTCTTTCATTTAAAATAGATAGTATTTATTTAGTGTAAAACACGAGTATTTGATATTTCACATTATGTTATAAGTAGATCAAAATACTCCATATTTTTACTAAATGGACACTGTAATTGAAATGGAGAGAAAACCCATCCTGCCCAAAGTCTATGGCTCATAAGAAATGAGCATGGGATAAGAACTAACCTCGTCCGAGGCAGTTGTTGCTGCTGTTCACCCCATTTCTACAAATACAGGCAAATGACTGGTCCAAGCCAGCAAAACCGCACAAACCCCCACTTGCTTCACAATCCTTACACTTATCAGTAGAATACGAATCATTATATTGCAAAGAGATTCCAAATTTCCATTGCATCGGATCCCCAGCATCATCCCCAAACCCAGATATTGATGTATATGATGAACACTGGAGCTTAGGAAGGTCCAAAGCATAACCTGACCCAACGCCTCTCAGAGATTCATAAACACAACATGTGGAAATGGGCGCATTTTGTGGCAGTCCAATGCCACTCACTCCCTTGCAAGAATACAGCCCTCTACAGATACGAGAACCTGAGCCAGTATCACAAAGCTCTTCATCAAGATCAAACACAGGAGAGGTTGTAGAGCAACCGAGTAAAACAAAGATATCATCTTCAGTTATAGTGAAGGGGCTTGCCCTGTCTAAGCTGAAGCTCCCAGAGTTTTGCATTGAAGAACAAGTTGACATGAGGGGGTCTGTAACAAATATGGTGCTGCTCGGGTAGTCGATGGAGGAAATGGTGTAAATGCCAGTGCCAGTAGAGAACTGGAGCGTGCCGGAGCTGCATTTTATGTACCTGGCAAAGTCAGGATGCCCACATCCAAAACCGGTGCCGAATGGGAACTTTATGGGGATGGTGCCGCAAGTGTCATGACATGTACCATTGATTGGGATGGCGTGGGAAGCGGCAGAGACTGGGGTAACTAATGGGAGCAAGAGCAGGATGTTCATGAAGATCCAAGCACTAGAGGTGAGTGACATCGGTGAGGGTTTTGGAACAGTTTGAGAGATTCAAGCATAAAATATGAAGCAAGTATTTCAAGGGTCCCACTCGAGTATTTGATATTGAAAAGATATGGGCAGAGATGGCTAGAGTTCCTTTCGGTGGAGGTGATCATTTTTCAACGTTGCCTTCTTTTTCCTTTTCTGTTCCTAAAAAGTTGTGCCCATCTTTTGTGGGTTCTAGCTGCAAAGCAGTATGCATTTTCTTAAGTAGAAGGACTAAAGAGGAAAATCGACACCAAATAGTGGGCTATAAGATCGCAGTTGCGTTAAAATTTGCCCCTTACTGATCTCACTTCAATAATATGAAACCATGAATGAAAATCATGCTGCACATGCAACTGCTTAGATTCACAATAACTGGATTTCAATTCCTGCCATATATGGGCAAAAAAACGTGAGAGTTTCAGACTAAAATTTTAACCCAAAGAAAGAAAATAAGAGACAAACAGTAGTAAGACAAGACAGTAGTTTTCCCGTATTGGGTTCCAGCGAAACATGTATATGAGTTGTTCTGCATTCCCAGTGAAGCTGACCAGCTTTGAGAACTCCCAGCCGAATTAAGGTTAGGTTAACTGTAAACCCTCTCAACTGATTCCCTCCAGTTACACCTAATAGTTAACATATTCCCAAAAAGAGTATTGAAATAAATTTTAGGACACCAATCAACGGCTAAACTTCCCGAGCAAGTCGCTTCATTAAACTAGTTCTGAAATTCAACCCTCGTTAACTGTCACGATCGTATCCTGTGTTGCTATAGCCTTGAGCTTGTATCACGAATAGAGGACTTGGTGAATTCAAAGAAGCAATTAGATCTTTCTTTCATCTGCATTAAAGTTCCAAGCACGCGCTTTCTCCCTGCATTGTGAATAGCAGCCTTTGTCAACGGCACAAGCATAAGGAACATCCGTTGCATGCATCCATCCAAACAAGCTCGGTTTTTGAAAGAGCAAGCCAGTTTTCATGTTCCTCTGCCTTTAAAGTCCATCAAAAGAAATTGGTTGCTCAGCAGCCAGAACCGTCAGCAGAAGCTAGAATGGATGACATACCATACCCAGCTAAAGCTCATGCATTAAGGCCAGCCCAATTCTTGAAAGCAACAAGTGCTTCCATTTTTCGAAAGTTCCTCTTCCTCAGTTTTGCCACTTTGAGCTTTTTATGGGTCTCCATAAATGCTTGCTTATACCTCCACTTATCCACAAAGATCTTCATTTCCTGAGTTTTCTCCACAACTTGCATCACTGCATCAAAGAAACCTCCCTTAACCAGAGCATAAAGGAATGCATCCACCAAATTGTGATCAAATTTGACTCCCTTCTGCCCATCATTTGAAACTTTTCGTTTAACCTCATTCCACAGCATCAAGACGCTGAAATATTTCTCTATAGTCACATATCCATTGATTAGGGACAAATATGTCTGGTCATTTGGTTCGAACTGCAGGAATATCATCCTTCTGAAAGTCCTCCTTGCATCTTCTAATCGCCCCGCTTTACAAAAAGCATGAATAATTGAGTTCCAGTCATGGGTTGCCACTTCAATTCGAGGATCCTCAACAACCTCATCTAAGAACGCAGCCATCAACTCAGGCCGATGATTCTCCATTAAGCCAGTCATTATAGTTAAGTAACTCCCCTTAAGGTCAGGTACTCTTGCTTCTCTCATGTCCCTGAACAAAGAAAAAGCCGACTGAAAATCTTGGCTTGACATGGATGCTTCAATCAAAGAATCATAGGTTTCTACATCCAACTGAAGGCCTGAATTGGTAATTTCCATAACCAGTTGAGTAGCTTCAGCTGTTCGATGCTCTTTGCGGTAAGCCTTCAAGATCGGAACATGCACCCCAAGCCCTACGTATCCTCCCTGAGCATCCATCTCCTCGAGAATGCTGCGTGCCTTTTCTGATAATCCAAGGTTAACACAAGCATTAACAATACCATAGCCCACAGATCTATCAAGCAAAACCGACGAAGGCTCTAACTTTTGAGCTTCAATGATCAAAGTGGCTAAACTCTTGACACTCCCATTGTTAAGAAATCCATTAACCACTTCACGATAAGTTTCTTCACCAAACTTTGAATCTTCGCAACAATGCAGAATAGTTGCAGACACATATTCTAAATTGCCCGACTTTATGTACCCACTAACCAAATTGATGAAAAAGGCACTTTTGTTTGAAAAACCAAATCCATCCATCAAACCTTCCAACTCAATTATCTTTTCTCCAAGCCCCTTAAGTGCATACAAATAAGCAAGAGAGCCAAAACTCGATTCATCTGGCCTAATACCCAAAACGGACATTGTTTCAACAACATTCTCAGCATCGCTCACTGATTCTAGTTCACGGCAACACCCTTCCAATGCCGCATTACAAGCGGGCAGGTCAGGTTTCATAAAATCCAACTTCTCATCCAAAGCAATCCTACAATTTTCTTCGAAAACCCGCAAAAATGCGACAAAGTTACCATTTTTCCTACTTAATTCAACAAGTGCACTCCCCCATAACCCAAAGGGAACAAAATACCTATTTTTTAGCATACACTTTATCAAAGCAAAAGCAGGGGCAGCAGTGTTGGCACATTTCATACCACTCAATAAATTTCCAAGCGTTTCAAAATCCAACAACTTAGGCTTCTTCTCTATAAGATAGACCACAGAGGCAAAAGCCCTCTTGAGATTGTGAATGTCGTTGAGGGAGGACAAGTGGGTGATGAGAGAATTGGTGAGGGACTTACTTGGGAAGACAGTGTTACTGGTGAGGGTCTTGAAGGATTTCCACGCCTCATCGGTGTTGCTGGTGAGGAGGGACTGATGTAGGGTGGCCTCTAGCGTGGCTATGTGATCTGGGGTCAGGGCTCGCGGAGGTTGGTCTGGGGATGCTGGAGGCGGTGGTGATGGGGTTTTCTTGAGGGCGAATATGGAAGGTTGAAGGAAGGAGTAGAGGGGTGGAATTTCGGGTGTGGAGGAGAAGGGTCTCCGCGGGAGAAAGGAGAGTGATCTCCTCAACATTTCTCTACCGGGCTCTCTGTTCCGAGTTCTCCATGCATCTTCTGTGTTTACGTATTTATGCATTCAGTGAAGTTTACGTTTTGATTATTAAAAGAACGAACTGAACAAACAGCTGGAATAGCTCAGTTGGCTTGAGCGTGTGGCTGTTAACCACAAGGTCGGAGGTTCGAGCCCTCCTTCTAGCGGTTTTTATTTTGTCCACCCTTTTTCTTTGTGTTTTTATATTACCAACTTGTAATGCATAAAGCACATCTAGTAAAGTTTGCGGCAGGGGTGTAAACCGAAGTTAATGGTGAACAGATAATATTGCACTGATAATATTTTTGAACTATGATGCCCATCGAAACTAATCTATAGGGAGGGAGAGAACGGGTCCAAATCTTACGGCCGATGTTGATCGGTTTGACGGTGGGTTCGTCAGTGATTAACTCATCCCAAATAATCAAATTCACATCACAATTTCACAATAAATCAACACAAACTTTACAAAAAATTCAAAAATGCATAACAAATAAACTCGAAAATCACAATAAAAATCATAAATTAAAACAAACAAACAAATGGAGTTGAGAGAAGCTCGGTGATGCATGGCTTTAATGAACAAAGTGTAGCAACGATGTGGGGGGTCTACAGGGCAGGGGGTAGCGGCTTCATTTTTGTGGGGGTCTGAGAATTAGGAGGAAGTTGGGACAGTGAGACTTGGGAGCTGGGACTCTGGGAGCAGTGGGAGGGTGTCAAAACCCCATACTTTGTGGCCCTAGGTCAAGCCACCAACCATGCCATGACAAGTCTTGATGGGCTAATGGCTGATGCCTTGATATTGTCATAGCCATACCTTGACATGCACGAGGTGCCCAACGAGGCTATTGGCCACGCACAGCCCAACACACAGGCTAGAATATGCATGGCTAGCGAGGTTAGTGATCGTCCGCAGCCCAGTGCATGCCCATGCACACGCCCTTGTGTCGCATGGCCTTAAACACGCCAGCCATGCTCGGCCAGCACCCAGGCCACCAGCCTAGGCCGTGCCATTCCAGCACCAGTCCAGCCATGTCGTGGGCCAACCTAGGCCATCATGGGCCAAGCCATGCCAAGAGCCACGTGGGGCCCATCCAAGGCCTTGTTTGCATGGGATCACTGTAGGATTTCCTTTTATGTTTTTACTATAAATAAGGTACTTAGTCATTTCATTTGTATCTTTTGACAATTTTCTTTTGAAACACTTGTGAATGTTCTTAAGGTCTGTTTCGGAGCCTTTGCACTTGAGTTCTTTTGGATGCAATTCGTGGATCCCAAAGAGAGAATTAACACATTGCAATTCATGAATAGGTGTTGTCCATTTATTTATTTTTGTTTCACCATCTTACGATTTGTGAATAGGTGTTGATTCATTTTATCAATCTCTTGTTTATTGTCCATTCAATCTTCATATCATCCATTTATCAATCTTTTGCATATTTCCATTCTCTATTCAAAAATCCAAAAATAATTTTATGTTTTTATATTTTCTAGTTTGTTCATATATTTTCATGCATTTTCTCGCATATCAAACATATCCTAAGCTTCCATCTTTCCAAGACCATATTCCCATAATTTCCACTTTCCAATATAAGTCTTCCTTCATCCAACTAAACCCTAGCCACCTCTCAAGAGTTCCACTCGGCAACTTCCTAAATTTTAGGAAAGTTGACTCATCCCAATCACATCCTTTGATCTTAGGAATCTCCATCTCATCTCCAATTCCTTAAATCTCTCAAATCCTTCAATCCATCTAGTCATCAGATCTTCTTCTATTTACCAAAACCGAAACAACCATCCCATAATTGATCCCACATTCTAGGGATCACATTAATCAAACCCCAAATCAAACCAACTCTAATCCGAAACCCCAAAACATGGAAACCCTAATTCCCTTGCGTGTTGCCCTAGCCACCAAACCCTAACCTCACTTCACTCCTCCAACCCTAGCCCATACCAATTCAGTGCCACCCTCAAGGACAAGCACAAGCCATGCCACATTGTGTTCCGTTGCATTACATTCATCAACACACTTAGATTATTCTACTACATCATCATCATCATCACTTCCATCACTCAAACACTAAACTTTCATCAACTTAGGAATCCTCCATTGCCATACAAGTCCAAGGCCAAGCAAGTTGGATAGACACAATCGGTCTTCATCACAACAAGACGAGCTCGTGAACCTTAATGTTTAAGGACTAGACCGAGGTCCCTAACAAGGAGACAGCGGGCATTGAGAGGAAGAAAAAGAAGAGAGAGAGAGAGAGAGAGAGAGGGTTATTAAACCCTACTTCGAAATGGCACTATCTCGCCCTTTTTTTTCTTCTCTTTTTTTTTTTAAAATATAAAATTCATGTTCAAAACGACGTTGTTTCACTCAATTAAGGGAAATAGCGTCGTTTCATATATAAGAGAAACATTTATATATACCATTGACCGAGTCGGTGGTCTGACAGTGGTTCAAATTGGGACTAAATCGGCTGACGTCAATTTTAGCAAATATTTGCTACCGGCCGACTAGTTCTTCTCCTGTTCCAATCAGTTCACATTGTTGCTGCCGGTCTGGTCGATTCCTGTACACCCTTAGTTTGTGGGTTAATCAGTTATTGTGTGACGGGAAGTTGAGATAGTGAAGAGAGGAGAAAAGAATAAGAGAACATTCACAAAAAAAATTATATAAAGTAAACTCATAAACTGATGTTATTTCATGAAATTTGTTATATCTATATTATAATAAAAATAACTTTACAATTTGATGCACATCAATTTGTAAATTTATTTTTTTATAATATCCTATACAACTAAAGTATTTTCTAAAGAATAAAGAGACCATGGAAGCAAATAAGAAAAACCGATCAGACGGAGGTAGGGAGTTGAGAATCTTGAAACAAGAGAAGAAGAAAAGTAACCAAAGTTTCAAAACTAATCAGAGTACATATAACTTTGATAGGGAATGTACTTTAAACTAATATATATATATATATATGTATATATATTGAAGTAGTGTATATGTTTATACATAACAATTTAATTAGAAATATAAAATTTAAAATTAAAATTAAAATGACGTGGATCACACTTTTTTTTTAAATATAATAACTTTTAACCTAGTTTTATCCATAAAATATTTATTTAAACATGACCCAATCTTAATTAAGACTTTTGCTTGAAGAGCTTGTAAGGATGAGTTGTCTATTCTCAACAATCTTAACAAGAGAAATATTCACGTGGAAGATAAATATTGTTTCTGCAAGTTGGGCCAAGAGGATGTTTTAGATACTTTAATCTTCTGTCCAGCAATTAGGGATATGTGGAAGAAGTATTTGCCTTTTCTACGGAATATGAATACAGGGATGGATTTCTTGGCTACTGCTATATATGTGATGGATGACAAGAATCAGATAAATAGAAAATAAAATGAAGAGAACTAGGAAGATGAGAGAAGCCTCTTTCTTATTGATTGAAACAACCTTTTTTTATTTACATGTGCCTCTACTTAGTCTTATATACACGACCCAATACAACTTTAATAGCTGGAAAAACATTGTCTGCTATCTATATAAAAATACAAAGAATAACTAACTCTGCTGTACAGCTCTTATGAGGTACAACCAGCACATGGTATATCAGTCCTAGAGTGTCAGTCCTTAGTGCACATGGCAGCATGCAGGGGCACTGTTGGTGGTGGCCTCTGACCCATGTGTTTCCTTAGTGCCTCAATGTCCTTTTCTTCAAGGGAATCAGTGCATTCCTTTGATCCATTTGTGTGCAATTCTTGAGAATGGAGAAGGGCAATCAATTAGACTTGACCATGTTCTTCCTCATTACTTGGAAATTTTGATTCAAAAGAAATAAAATGCAGATTGAAAAACTTTTTATTGAGCCTCTCAACGTCATTAAGGAGTTCATGATAACATCAGCAATGAAAGCTAAGAGAATGTGCTGCTGGAAACCACCACCAAAGGATTTCTTAAAGTTGAATGTCGATGAGACTATGTCTTTTGATATGCAAAAAGCTGATCTGGGTTTGTGCTTAGAGATGACAAAGGAAGTTTGGTGATGGCCGCTAGTATGGTGGAGAATGAGGTAGATGATTCTGTAATTATTGAACTTCTGGCTTTATTAAGGAGCTTACTGCTTTGTAGCCATCTGGGTTTCTCCAAAATTGTTATTGAAAATAATTGTTTGCTAATGATTAAAGAGATATAATAAGAGTAAGAATCTTTTTCAGCAGATGTTAATCTCATTAAGGAGGCTAAACGCCTGTTGCATTATTTTAATGAAGTTGAAATTCAGCATGTACATCACATGGAGAATGAGATGGCTCGTAGCACGTAATGTTTGAAATGTGGATAATAGAGCTGTGGTGGGTAGATGTTCCCATGTTTGTTGCTAAACTTTGTGGTTTCATAAGAAGAGTTTAGAACAATGGCATTGGCTTCATCAAAAACCAAGTCAAATGTATAAAATGATGAATATGTGTAAATTAAAGCTGCATTGGATTCATCAAACAAGAAATGGGAAGCTTTTAGCTACAGTAAATCTATAATTTCCTTCAAATTTGAAGGGTTACTATACACTCATCAACCAATTATTTTATTACATTTTAATTCCCAATTGCTTTACTTTATTTTCCCTCTCTCATTTTTTTTCCCTATAACCTTAGTTTCATTTCAGTTTTAGATTTATGGTCAGCTCCAAGTATAAAATTAAATTATTAATTATATATAGTTAGTTTAATTGCTAAAAATGAAAAAAAAATATATTATTATTAAAAAAATAATATTATATTATTATTTTGATGAATTCAATAGCTAATCCAATGTGGATTATGGATAGAAGGTTTTAGATTTATAAAAATTGTACTTTTCATCAAATTTTTAAGATGGCTTTGATGAAGTCAACGTGAATGCTCTTATATTGATTGATTTCGTTATAAATAAATGTCGGATTATAAAAATAAATGACCGCACGTGCTTATAGGGATAAACTCTGGTATACACAAGCAGTTGGTCAAATAGAGCAAAGTTGTTGTTCACTTTGGCAAAAGAAGTACGGTGTACCAGAATAGAACTGAGCTCCTCTCCGATCCGTTGGATCAGACGGAGACAGAGGGACTTTGACTCGTTTCTCTCATGGAAGCATCAAAATCGTCCTCTACGGGGGTCATCTTAGAAGAATGGAATGGTTCTTCTTCCACCAAGCTCTCACGAACCGCCACCATTACCGCTTCCCCTTCTCTCTCCATACAAAGGTTGTTTTTTTTTTTTATTTTTTGGTTCCGTTGTTGGGGCTTTTCGATATTAGGCTTTATTCGTTTTGTTGATTTGTTTTTTTACTTAAAAAATAAACGCAGGTCTGGTGGCCGATTCCACCATGTTTGGAGACGGGTTCTCCAAGCATTTGTACCCGAGGCAAGTTTTTTTTTCTTAATCTCCTCTAATGTTCTTTCAGAAACGAAAATCAAGCCCGATGTTTGTCTCGTTAATCTTGGTTTTACAAAGTGCAGGGTTTTCCTAACAGTGTGACTCCAGATTATGTACCTTTTCAAGTCTGGGATTCACTGCAGGTAAAAAAGATCAAAATCAAAACTTGCTAATGAATTCAGAGGCATCGTAAGAAAGAATGTGGGAAATTGTCGCTGACTTACGTATGTGGCTGAGTTATTTTCTACAGGGCCTTTCAACGTACATTCGGACCATGCTCTCGACACAAGTATGCTCTCTCTACGTTTGACATTTATAAGTTTCGATGCATTGTCGAAGGCCCGCTGATGGTTACTAAAACATGGTGCGCTAAAATCAAATTTTAGGCTCTTCTTAGTGCTATTGGAGTTGGTGAGAAATCCGCAACTGTAATTGGTGCCACATTTCAGGTAAGCGTATGCACGCGAAACGTGCATAGCGTATATTTCAGTTTAAATTGATTTTATTTGGGATGTTTGTGTTAATAATTTCCCATCCCAAGCAGTTGGAACTTGGGAGAAGGGTTTATTCTGTTATTAAGTTTGCATCATGTTGACTATTAATTTGGAACATTGGACAGTGGTTTTTGAGGGACCTAACTGGAATGCTTGGAGGCATTTTATTCACATTCTACCAGGTCAATGTTTCTATCATTCTTCTCATTTAATTACATAGAAGATTTTGACTTTGTTCTGATAAAATCCCCTAGAGCGCTTAGGGTACTCTGAGAGATGGATCTCACTCAATCCGAACCAATTTCTTTTATGTTCAATGGTACTTATCAAAAAAAAAAAAAATTCTTTTATGTTCAATGGTTTAGATTTTGCCACATCATCATCTTATCACTTCAAAATTCAAACTTAGTGCGGTAAACATGGTAATATTAAGATAATACATATATGAATCTCAAAGGATGCATAGTTAGATGGATAACCTTCAAATATATTTTCATTAATACAATCGTTTACTTATCAAAAAACAATATTGCATCCACACATAATAAAGAAAGTTGGATTTGTTTGTTAATGCCGGTTCATAATATATGATATAGCCATCTATCTCTTTTGGTTATGGGCAGTTAAACATGTTCACTTCCTACTTTAGTATTCTGTCCACTTGATTCCTCCTTAAACTTATTTTATCTGCTGCATGACTCTCTGTCCTTCAGGGCTCAAACCTGGATAGCAATGCTAAAATGTGGCGTTTAATCGCAGATCTTATGAATGATCTTGGTACGTTCTCAAAAGTTTTTGTGTGTGTGTGTGTTGTTGGGGGGGGGGGGGAGAGAGCGTGCATATATGCAGGCGCCTGATCCCCATTCATATTCTTTATTCTTGCTGACAAACCTCCTTTTTAGCTTCAGTTTGTTATTTTTTGTCTGAAAAGCTGGACATTTAAAAAAAATGTCTTCAAAGCTGGAAAATTTAGTTAAAAAAAAAGAAAAAAAAAATTATTCCGACAAATTGTTGATTTTGATTAACCATGTTCACATACTATAACGATCCGGATTTAGTATGAGAGGGTGATGGATGGGATCCCACATTGCTTAAAAGAAAAGGTTCTTATGATTTATAATGGTTGAGGGGGGTTTTAATTATACCTTGATTGCTCCTTTGCGTATAAGCTCATATACAGCTTGGACTTTACTTGGATGTATACACATGAGTATTATCGTATGTTATGAACTGCTAGATCTAAATAATATTGCTTTGCCTGTTAATAGCTGGTTGAACCTGTAGCCACTGATTTGGTGGACAATGACCAGAATGGTTGTTATAACGGTTTCAGGAATGTTGATGGACCTGGTTTCCCCCTTGTTTCCTTCAGCTTTCGTGTTTGTAGTTTGCTTGGGGAGCCTATCACGATCATTCAGTAAGTACCTGTTTTCTTAAATCATACAATCTGAAGAACTACAAGCTACTGATGGCTTCTAACTGATTGTTTGCTTCTGTTGCCATGTAATATAAAAGTTACATCTATCCTTTCCCCATGGTTGTTACTGGTTGTGAGCTTTGAATCATTGGAATACTATTTCATTTTTACAACAAGTTTCTATAAGTAATAAAAGTTCATTGCCAAATGAGTCTCGTATGCAGGAATTCTTTTTTGCTATAATATTTATGGCTATACATATCTTGCTAAAATGTCTTAATCAATCAAAATAAATGAAAAATGATGATGCAAAGGAGCAGTTTTCGGAATTTTTAATTCGATATTTTCCTATGTTGTTCACAATCAGCTGGTGTTGCCAGTGGAGCAACTAGAGCTGCTTTGACACAGCATTTTGCCCTTCAGAGTAATGCTGCAGATATTTCTGCCAAGGTACTGCTTCTGATATTCTAATTACCGGACGAGAACCATGTAAACTAAATCTAATCAGTTAGAGTTAACTGTTGACTTGCTTTTGTATGTTGCTGATAGGAAGGAAGTCAGGAGACATTGGCAACAATGATTGGCATGGCTTTGGGAATGCTTCTTGCTCGGATTACAATGGGGCATGCACTAGCTATTTGGTTTTCTTTTCTGTCACTCACCCTGTTCCATATATACGGTAAGTTATATACATGATTGCTGCAATGGAAACTTCTCTTTGTCCATTGCACCTGACATGCAACTTCCAGGAGCCCTTATGACATTTTAATCTGACTTAAGTTTGCTTGGAGTTAATTATAGATATAAGACTTTGAGATGTTGCACCTGTTCTAATGTTCTCTCCATTTTTTGTTAATTTTTAATCTGGCTGCGTGTGGGTTTTATATTAATCTTGGTTCAGAAATATTTCAATTTTTTGGCAGCAAACTACAAGGCTGTCCGATGCCTTGCCTTAACCTCACTAAATACTGAGAGGAGCTCAATTCTTCTGCAGCATTTCCTGGAAACAGGCCAAGGTAGGTCCTGTGTTTGTTGTTTCCCTAGGGCCGGCTAAGTTTTTAAGGCTAAGTTTTTACTTCCCTTTTCCTGCCATTGCAACTTATTGTCAAATTGAGCTCCTGAATTGAAGTGATCCGAATAACCAGAAATTATTTGGCCTCTTTACGTTGTCAAAGTTCTAGCCACTCCATATCATTGTAGGGTCAACTGATGCCATTGACAGATTCAAAGCCAGGCTTACCATGACTTTCCTCTTGAAAATTGTATTCTAGGTTATTAATTCGCTTTTGTGCTGCTCTTGTACAAAATTTCGTGTGCTATATTGTAATTGTGCTATTGCTATATTAATGCCTTTTAATTTAACACAAAATTACTACAATATTTTTCAAGGCTTGATTTAAATTTCTTAATGCCTTCATTTTATATTTCAATGGCATTTCAATACTTAATTACCTCAATCATTGGACCACTCAGTGAAATTTTTGTTTTATGTTCTGTGTTTTTTCAGTTCTCTCACCTGAAAAGGTCTCTATGATGGAGCATGTACTACCCGTATGGACCACTTCATGGAGCTCAAAGAGTGCCAAACAGATACACATGCAAGTACACTTAGGTGTAAGGGTGTCTTCTCTTAATCACTCGGAACTGTGAGTGTTGAAATCCATTCATCTTATTAACTTCACATGAAGGTTCCTTTACGGTTCAGGTTTCCTTCTTGATTACATATCCAAGAAAAGGAGTTCAGGTTTCCTCTTCCCTCTTGGACTATATGTTCTTCAAAGAGCAAAAATATTCTGCTTGCACTTCTGCAACAATTTTTTTTGTGAAGGCACCTCAATTTTATGATCACACTTCTAACGGAGCCCAACACACTAAACTGCTAAGCTGACATGAACATCGTGTGGATCAATTATTATATAGATAATAGATCCTATTAGATCTCTTAAGTCATTATTGTACAAAATTGACAAATTAAGCAATACTTTTGAACAGGATGGACCTGTTGCATTCTGCAGGATCTCATTACAAGAAAGGTTGAGCTCTAATTTATATATTTAACAAAATGAATTTTCTATTAAAGGCTAGCTTATCAGTTGTTCTTTTGGTCTTTACAGCAAAGTACGTGCTAGTGGAGAAGCAGGGAATTGTCCATGCTACTTTGCATAAAGACTCGACATCTGCAGATGTACTGCAGTCATTTTTTCATGCCCTTATTATGGCAAAACTTACAGATAAAAACAAGTCTGTGCATTTGGAGAGCCAATCATGGATGGATAAACATTATGAAGTTTTTATTCAAAAGGTACATCTTTAATTTTTTTATCCTCTACTTCAATCTGTTGCATATTTGCATCTTTGATGACCCAATAGGACGTGATGCCCATTTGGAAGAATGGCATATACATTACCATATGGAGTGTCAACTGGATTACTTAAAAATTATATTCTTTTCTATGATGGGTGAAACCAATCTCCATGGGTGGGATATTTAGTACACCCTTGATCTTGGCATGTGTTGGACCCCTCTCGTGGTACTGATCCATATAGATTGAGGGTTGCATTGGATTCTCCAAATGCGGTTGAGCATATGTTCTATCTATTATTTATTGGCGAAGTGCTGCACCTCTCTATATATTGGCATGGCTGCAAAAAAAACAATCGGTTTCTGTAGGAATGAAAAAGGAGCTGAACTCATGGAAATATATTAGTGTTCTACTGGGATAATTCAGAAGCACAAGATTGTTGTTATGTCTTCACTTCTATATATCGTTTATGGTTCAAATGCTGTATGAATTGTTTTCTTTCATTGTTTTGCAGCTAAGGTCCTCAGGTTGGAAAATAGAACGACTTCTATTGCCTTCTATTGTTTGGAAGGCAAAATGGATCTGTGGGCCTTTGGATGCAAAGATGGATTAGGGGATTTGTTTTTGGTCGCATAAAGAAAGTGATATGAGGTGAAATTAGTGCAACTTGCCATGATACGAGTGCATTGATCAATCTTGTTATTTAGTACAGAGAACTGTTAGATGACAATCTTAATGGAGGAACCTAGTCAGTCATTTTTGGGTCCAGTGCAGTTCTGGCTGATAAGGATTTAGCCCAAGCGTCTAGCCGAATGTGGAGATTTTGTTGGGATTACACATACGATTATTTGTGAAGACGTCCATACATCATGGATCTTATTTATCACCATGTATTTTAAATTAAGGTTTCAACAAATCTATTATGTAACACGCAACTTGCAACATTCCAACTTTTCCTACTCATCCATGCATTTGATATGTCAAACGAGTCGACCGGCTAAAATTCAATTTCAAGCATAGAATGACAGTAGCAGTCTGGATGAGTTGGTCTGTGTCTCTTCATTTGGAGCTGAAGAACTCTTCTTGGAAGTCAGAAATAACTTGATTATGATTTTTGGACATCTTTGTATGTCATTTACATTAAGCTGTCTTTTTGTTTTATTATTCACTACCAAGAAATTTACAATGCTTTTGAGCGAACTGTATCCTGTTGGCTGTGAAGCTCTCACAGTCACGTTAGATGGAAGAAGGGGAATTTGGTCGCACTGTTTCATCACCTATTTGGAAATGATCCGCACGGTGAACAAAATAAACTTTTCTTCCTTTTTGTTCTTTGGGAATTGTCTAAATCCATTATTTAAGGGCACAACAGTTTCAAAACAAGAAATTGAGTCACTGTGTTGGCCTAAATAGAAAAGTCACTACATTTTGTCAATAGCTAACATCTTGTCAATAGCCAAACTAGAACAAATGTTGTTTATTATCGTTGCTTAGACTATGGAATTGAGAAATTGATCAGACCTGTAACAGAAAGCAATGCAGCAAAAGGAAGAAATACAGCAATTCAGGCATATCCTAGAAACTATGTAACAGCTGATGTTGGGCATGCCTGCTCTTCTTTACAACTGTATCGACTTGGATTGATTACTTGTGCTTTATACAATTTCCAGACAAACGATCTTTCAGCAGCATAATTATTTTCGATGCCCTGATGATGCCATCAGAACTCCAACAGCTACAATAAACATAAACAACATGCTGACAAGCAATATATACGTTCTTCGTGATGATTTTCGATACTCTCCAAAGAGTAGGATGGCCCAAAACGTGCTCACGAGTGGAAGAGCCTGATATCACAACAAATTGAAATGATCACTGAGAAGTTGGTGAACGTGCAAGTGTGACAAGCACACCCTTGTCCAAGACAATAAGGGGTGGTATTTAAACTGAAAACATCACTAAGGAAAATCATATGATTGTATAGAAATGCATTAAGTATTCTCATGCCATTTTGTATTTGAAATAAAACTAACCTGAACTGCATCTGCAGCTGCATATCCTGCAGCTTGACCTCCCATAAATTGGAGACCATTGCCAAACCCACACAAAAACCCAGCCAAAAAGGCCCAGCCTCGGCCGTTCCAGTCTCTCAGGTAAGCCTTGAGGGATGATCTAGGTAAATTTAGTATAGGGTGGTAAAGGAAGGTGATGTTTAGAATGATGGCAAGGACAAAACAAGAGACTGAGAAGTAGAAAAAGGCTGTATAGACTGACAAGTGCGGAACCCCTTCCTTTAAAGTGTGCCATTGGTCATTTGTCGCCAAATTGAATGCTGGTGAGAATAGAGAGAAGGAGGCACCAGCAAAGAAAGTTATGGCCAGTCCAATTAAAGTGCTCTTCCCAAACACCTGCAATCAGAATCATACCTATACATTACATTCATGGATATACTTGTCTATCTGTGCATAATGGTGTGCAATTCCTTCAAAAAAGAAAGAAGCAGGCCAACCAACTAGCATAGAGGTTCTTGGCAGGTATCAGTTCATAATTTCAAGAATAAGTGCCTCAAATTTATTATGTGCATGGGAGACAAAAGAAAGAAAAGAAAATTCCATATTTCAAAATTAATAATATACATGGAGAATCAAAACCACCCACCTTAATAGCTCTTCTGTTCTCTAGTTCTATGAGAAAACCAGCAGTCCCGGCTTTGGCTTTCTCTGCAGAACCACTTCTATTTTCAATATCCGTCTCTCCAACTATTGATGCCCAATATTAAAAGAAAAAGGCAGAATTACCAATTTATTATAAAATGAAAGGAGCCCAAACATAGAAAATAAAAGTCCAGAGAGAGTTTCTTACCATTGTTTGTAATTGTTTCTTTAGAGATGGAAACATCCATAGCCCTGGCAAAAGGTTCAGTTTGTAGATGCATCAGCGTTACATGAGCAATATTGCATGAAAAGGAAGAAAAGAACGTGTGAATTGTGATGCTGGAGAGATTTTAGTGAAAATTGACCTAATCCATGCAAAATCATGGCAAGGAAAAACATGAGAAAACAAAGATAAGTTGAAAAAGAGCCATCAAGATAAGAGTGAAAGAAAATTACAACTGCATTTCCTTTCCAGAGAAAAAAAATTCTCTTAAAAACTTAGGCAACACTAATTATTGTGAAGAGAAACCTTTAGCTCCAAATCAGCACAATTCCGTTCATAACTATGAAGGAAAGAGGCATACTCAGCTCCAACTATATAACCACTTGGCAAATTTTTTAGCTTTTCTTTATTATCAGCTGCATTGGATGCGTGAACAGCAGAGCCAAGACAAACCGCAGCCAAGAAGCAACCAACACCAGTGAAAAGAATCTCAGCTTTGTTGATTTTGTCATCCAAAAAGTAATTCATTGTTGTGCCTGTCACAATTGGAATAAAAACACTAATGAAAGCAGACATCTTGCCAGGCTTTTATTTCATTTTCCTGAATTCCATATCCAAACACACAGTGCATGCATATTGACATGCCTCCGAGAGAGAGAGAGAGAGAGAGAGAGAGAGAGAGAGACCTATAACAACGGTTAAGCTTGCAGTGACCACTTCTGTCACTGATAAACCAACAAATGCCCAAGCATACTGTGAAGACAGATTGCCAAGGCTGAGCACCACCCCACCAGCCATTGCAAACAAAACAGAGGGCCAGCTATCCTGCATCAAGAACTCTAGCAGAATCATGAATCGGTTGTAACTGATGTGATTCCATTGCACCAAGATTCATGTCCAAGTATACAGCATCAATCAACTCGGAAGATTCAGAACTACTTCTATGTGAAACACAGCACAATTAAGATTAATAATGCTTCATAATTAGTGCCTCATGGAAAATAGAATGCTAATTTATGTAGATTGATAGTCTTCTTTTCATATATCTACACCCAGACTTTCTGATGGATTCCACCTATCTGGTAAAGCATTCAAACATGGCTATCAATCTAAACACTGGGCTGGCAGCTCCATATTTAGTTGTTCACATTTACAGCTAAATGGTTCACAGACATTAAGGTTCCCAGTCCACAGAGAGAGGGAAAGATTAACTGCTTTCTTTTTTGTATTTATACTGATCTTAGGCGATACTTTTGCCTCTATTCATGTCATATTCATGGAAAAGGTGATAGCCCCAATCGACAGGTGGACTGGAGAGAGAGAGAGAGAGAGAGCAAAGTAAAAGGTTGGCTTGTATGTTAAAAAAGGTTGTTTTTTAACCACAATGGGAGCAAACAAAATTGGGATTACATATATTAAGTCATATGCATGGAAAAGGTTAAAAATGTCTTTTATTCATCGTTCTTTGAAAGGAAAACAAACAAACGGCCATTTATGGTAGGTTCTACTTTAGCATGTGCCTGATGCCAACAACGGAGCCAGTTCATGCCATTAATATTTCCTTCCCTTGCGCGAGGCCACATTAGAAGAATAATGTAACATTGAAAAAAGAAGGGAAAACAACATAATTTGCGTTAAATGATGACAATTGACAACAGCTGTACCAAAAACTAAAGCTCTTATAAATTTTATTCAATTTTATTCTTCCATTAGAATATATTTTCATTTTCTCATATCATTATTGGCGAGGACTGCCTTTCAAATGCTTTGAGAAATAAGAAGATGGTAAGAAGTTAGAACACCACCTTTTAATATCCATTGGGAACTCACCTGAGAAAGTTGAGTTAAAAAATTGGGTGAATCGGTTGTGCTCTTGCCTATCTCCCCAAATGTTAAAGCAATGATTACAGCAGCCAAGAGATTTGTGATCGTGTAGTCAAGGTAAGTGTGTTGAGGAAGACGACCACGTCTTTCCAGGAGAGTCAGAATAGCAGGCCATGTGCCTAAGAAGATCAAGGCAAGCAGCATACATACGATGGCACCTCCTTTGCTCTCCACCAAGTACATTTTCAATCCCCTATATATAATCCTCTCAGTTGATAGATTTATCAATGAAAGTATTCCAAAGAAATCCTGCAGAGAGAGGCAATATGAATTACTCTATTTTATCTGCCTTTCTAAATACATCAAGTATAACACTCGCCACTCAGTTTGATGGCCAATATAAGCACTTGGAATGATTCCAGCCCATGAAACAGGATGGGAATTCATTTGCTAAAAACGTCTGAAATGCATGGGTGCCATCATAAAGGGAAAAAGATAAGCGTTGACTATAAATGAGAAAGAAAGCGTAAATCGCCATAAACAAAAGGAAATGGAAGGGAAGAGATGATTCCAAATCACTGATTTTTTGGGAGACCAAATTATACAGAACACCAACCATTACAGAAAATCCAATCACAACACTAAGAAGAAGAAGAAGAAAAGTGGAAACCCAGCTGCCCTTGTCGTCCACCACTCACGAATTCATGAAAATAATGGAGTGTGAGGAGAAGAACAAAACCGAACAAAAACCTCAGAAGTATCTACAAACCATATTTATGAGTGTAGTTTATAACTAACAGTTGTCATTGACATTGAGATATGGAGACGGTTCACCTACCAATCAAAAACTGATGCAAAATTATCTGGGACGCCACAATAGTTGACACAGATCCCCACTCACATCACAATCACAACCACAACCTCAGACTCCCATCTAGGAATCTTCCAAATATACCCTGAACCAAAACAGAAAAAACAAACAACAAACTGCTTTACTTCCGAAGTGCAGAAACCGGAAGAAATGGAAAGAGGAGGGACGAGAGACTAGCAGCACAGAGAAACCAAGAGAAAGCGGTCTTGGTACAGAGCAACAGTAGTGACACTGTGACAACGAAAGCCGTGAAACGAGACATTTATGTAGGGTGTTGTGTCATCAATGGGAATCTTGGAGCCGGATTCCCTGAGATGCAGTTTCCTCTTCGTATCATTGTATACATGGAATTTAGGAAATAGATTCGTCAAGTTCGTTGAATTATCAAGTAAGTAGGATCCGGTATAGGAAGAAAAATTCTACTTACCATCTTTGCATTATACATAATTCTTTTTTTTTTAATTTTTCTCTCTTACTAAATATATAATTTATAGATGGTAAGTAAAAAAATTTAATTAATTTTAAAAGAAAAAATTAGACAAAAATAAAAAATAAATGTGGTGTGAACGGTGAGGATAATAAGTAACAAAGTTCATATGGAAAAAAAATAATGCTTGTTCCACTCTACGGGCTCTGCTGAGATTTTTTTTAAAAAAAATTTTTTACTTCGTGAGTAAAAAAGTACTTTTTAATGATATTTAAATTTTTTAAAAAATATATATTTAAAAGTGTTAAAAAAATACATGTTAAAAAAAAATAAAAAAAATCACACACACAACGTAACTAACGGTAGCTCCTAACGAGCTATTAGCTATGGCTGTAGTGCCATCCTATGGAAAGTGCTAGCTTGTCTCCTCATTTTATTCATTGGTTTTGACCGCTCATCAATGTTGGGTTTGTGAAACCTAGTTTGTTGGTCTGTTGGCTCGATTTGATAACTTGACCTCATAATGATTTGCTATCAGCTCAAGCATGCGCTACATCATGGGGTCAAAAAAAATTTTAATGTTGTGTTGACTCAGGAAGCATCAAGCAAAAATTTAACTCCAATCCAGAAAAAAACACAAAAAAAGTGAAATTTTTTTGCCACGTAACACTATAAATATGCTTATTATGAATGGTGTGATAAACTTAATAGTAAAATTCTATTCCTAAGTGTATTTTTGTAATTTTTCAATATAATAAAATCTCTGTAGCTTTGAGGACGTACGCATGTTGTTGGATCACGTTAATTTTGTATCATGTGATTGATTTACTTGTGTTTATTTTGCTTTGTTTGTCATAGTCTTTCACAAAATTGCATTTTTTTCTTAATCATTAAGGAAATGATTACTAGTATATCTATGTATTTTTCTTTTTCATGTTTAAAGATGTTTTAAAATATGTTTGAAAGAAAATGCAATTGCACTATGGGCATGTCCAACAGTAAATTGTTGGATGGTAAATTAGCATTCTTCGTACAAAAATTTCAAACATAATTAAATTCAAAATAAATATTACAAATTTATTTATTTCTCAAAATTTTAAATTTTAAGAAAAATTTAAAAGATGATTAATTTCCTTCAATAAATAAGTGTGTGGTGTATAATTAATGAATAGAAAATTTCTATTTGCAGTCCCCACTTAGAGATTACATGTGCAGGTTATTTATTAAATGAGAAAAAATATTATTTTATTATAAATATTTTTATAATTTAAAATAAAATTACCTAAATCTACATTGTAATCTCTATTTTAAGAAATATACGTACCATTGCTCCAGTGAATATAATTTTTATAAAAGTTATACAAGGTGTTGTTTTATCATTTTTGTTGGAGTAAACGTTGTAGGAAAACCGTGTACGTATCTGTTTTATTTTATTTTTTCTCTTAATAGGTATCTAGGGTAAGAATGATTAATAGAATAATTCATCTATTGGTCATAGTTGAGTGGGCAGTGAAATTCATGGGCCTCATGGAGCCCTACAATGACGATGGGTGAATGAACTTCATTGTTCATTTTTATTTATTTATTAAAATAAAAATATCTAAAACTTTATAAATCTATCTAAATCATGAAGATCCCTATCAGATCTTGATTATTTACATTTGACAGCCAAATATGCACCAAGTTTTAATGATTTTAAGGTTTTGTTTGGTTGTTGAATTCAACTTAAAACTCAAATTATCTCAATTCATTTCAAACCAATCGTTGATGGGACTAACTCATCTCATTCCATAAAAAAAATTAAATTCATATCAATCTAAAAAGTTAAATTTATCTCAACCTATAAAATTTAAACTCATCTTAATGGGACTCATAAAATATTACTATTCACAACTCAACACATCTCAACATTTAAACATAGCCCGCTAGCTAGGTTGGATTCAAAAAGTATTTCATTTCATCTTATATCATTTAATTATTACAATTTTTTTAAATTTTAACACAAAATATAATAAATAATTCAATATTTTGAAATTTTAAAATAATAATAATATTAAAAAAATAATATTCTAATAATATTTTATTTAACTTTCATGTCATTTTATCTTAATCCAAATGTTGCACTGCAACTAGTGTCTTGTATAAACAAGGATCTTCTTCGTTTCAAAAGTAAAATATATAATATTTATACAGCTTAGCATAAGTATGAAATAATTAAAATATCCATTATTTTGGAATCAACAAATAACATTAGTTTCAAATAAAATTGAAAGGATCTTTATTCTATATATTATAAACTAGTCTAAATAAGGACCGCTCTTAAATGAAAAATAAGATGTTTGAATGGGTTTTGAAAAAAGAGAAAAAAGAGAAAGTTGAATAAAAATGTTCTAAAGTTAAAAAATTGTTTAAATATTATTTTTATTTTTAAATTTGTAAAAATTATATTAATTTTTGTGTCTGCATAATAATTAGGTTATGATTAGATTAAAAAGTTGAAAATTTGAAATTGAAAAATGTTTTGTATTTAAGTGATATTTGGAAATGAAATTATGTGATTTTTTTAAAATTTTGAGAATTTCATATCTCATATCTGTATCCAAATGTCCCCTAAAAAATATGTTAACAATGTTAAATATTTATTTGAATTATTTGACTTGGGGGTGCCCTATCCCACCCATGCATGGGAGGGACAGTTTGGGCCCCTTAACCTTGACACCAACCTCGCCTCTCCCCCTGATGGGCAAGTGCCATCTAGATGTCTGAGAGCTTATTGACTCCCTATTCCATTTGCCACACAGTCTTACATACTTACAAAATTGTAAATCTTACAAAAAATTCCAACAAATTCTCACAAAGCATTACAGAATCATTGATCTTACAAATCCAAACAATAAATAAATAAATTGATCAAACCAAAAAACTTACTGAAATTTCCAATGTATCTATGTAAAACTACGAAATTTTCTATCAATTTTTTTAAACAAATTGGTTAGATTTCAATATTATAATTATTAAACGAATCAAATACTTAAAAAAAAATTAACAAACTTGTATAATACAACGATTGGTTACGAAATGAAACACTTTAAAGAACTCTTTAAAGGTAAAACCCTACGGGGCAGCCAAACACAAAAAAGTCAATCTTATTATTTAAAAAATTAATTACAAGTCATTTTCAATTACAAAACTTTTGTAACTTGACTCTTTTACTTGTCTAAACAAATAACTCATTTGTCTTCTACCGCAATAGCAGCCATAACTTTTAGAGATCTTCAAAATATTGACTTTCCTCCTGGAACTCCGATGGCTGAAATCCAATCAATGATCATTCACTTGAAGCAAGATCACATTCAAAAAGAGATCATAAATATTAAAATTCACTATGAAATTTTCTCACAAAAATATGTACTAGAAAGTTCTTTAGAAAACATGTAGATCTGAATCTCTATAAATTCTAACCAATAGGATCTCTTAAATAAACAATCTGGAAAGAGTTACAGTTGAAGTAGGATTCTGCTGACGAATAGAATCTGTCACGAGGACGTGTTCTAACGAATTGCTGACATTTCGCGATAACTCTCTTCTGAAGCGACTGATTTCTATTCAGCTTCTATTCTAGATAAATGCAGATCCTCATAGACTCGATTTTTACCTAAATAACTTATCTAAACAACCTCCATGACTTCTAGATAAACTCAATGTTGTTTGGAGATAAAGTTGATAATTATTTTACATTCATTCAAAAATTATAAATATAATGATAAAATAAATCTTATTATTTAGTCATCTAATCCTAGCCAAAATTTTCCTTTACAATCTCTTCCTTTGGCAGATTGATGACAAAACTAACTTGATGAATGTAATATAAAACCTGTCAAAATCACAAACAACAAACTAAGAAATCGAGTAGAAATTCCAAGCAAATAATCAAGAATAAAAACTTATGTTCAACAAAAATAAACAAATATCATTCAACTTCTACTCAACAAATTCATTTAAGCAAATTCATTAAACTCTCCCTCAACAACGCACTTACTCAAACTCTCTCTAAATTTCACAATACCAAAATATTTCAATTTGCTCTTCCAATACTCCACATTTTTGTCGCTAATCTAACAAGACACAAAAGGGAATAAATATCACTTATGTGTGCCAAGTTGAAAACACTAAGAAAGACATGATGAACAACTCTAATGTGTCTCAATTGTTCATGGATTAAATGCACCTGATGTATAAGCATGAATGTATGTCAAATAGTGAGCAAATGATTGAGGTAACCTGGTTGAGACATAAAACCAAACACTTGGTATGCATTGGGATAAAACTGAAATGTATAATTACATAACCCACCAAAAATCGTCCTCAAGACATGCATAAAATCAAACCATATGAGCATATATTTCAGATTTTAAGATATTCTAGCCTCAACAACCAAACAACAATCAAAATCTCAATCTTCATATATGTAGGCACCGAGACCTAGAACTGGAATGAGAAAATGATTTGAATAAACTCAAAATCTTACCGTAATGGAGAATCTTCAGTCAACAAACTTGGAACCGAGTATTTCTAAAAAAAAAAATCAAATGAGATGTGAATGAGATATGGAGGGCTAGGGCTCATGTACAAGGGGTGCTGTGTATTTGGGTGAGTACCCGTGCAAGTACAGGGACAATTATGTCGAGGGGTTGGGCACGTCTTTGTAACGACTTGTTTGTTTTCAAAGATGAGATGAGATAAGTTGAGATAAGTTAAATAAAATATTATTAGAATATATTATTTTTGTATTGAGATTTGAAAAAATTGAATTATTTACTTTATTTTGTATAGGGATTTTAAAAAGTTGTAATGATTAAGATGAGATGAGATGAGAGTTTTGTGAAAGTGAACAAGAATCACTTAAACCCTGCACGTGCTTTGTGTCTTAGAGTCCCACTGGGACTTATGCTAATAAACTAGAAACCAAGTCCTAGACTTCTACTTCAGAATCATAAATACCCAACACTGACTCAATTACAAAACATATTTTATATTTTTATTACTTTATTTACTTTATTTTAAATAAAATAATAAGTAAATAAAACAATAAAAATAAAAAAATTAATCTTTTTCTTATATATATAAACAATGAGGAAAATAACATGTTTTGATTTATCTCAATTCAAACATAGTGTTATTCACAAAACAAATTCATTAGAGTACACTCTCTTATTTGTAAAAATCACCATGGATGTTCACTCCTCATAAGATCATCAACGTCAAAATTCATGTGAGTGTGTGAGTGAGCAAACTTATATAAGGTAGCAACTCTTTTTTTCTTTCCTCTTCAGTATATTTTTATAATATTATCCATAAGTATTTTATTCTTATAAATACTCCCAAGAGATTGTCACTCACCTCAAAAGTCAAATTTTATATTAAGGCCTAGATACATGAGCATCTCTTCTAAATACTAGTTTGCACAATCCTTTTTTTATATCCATTTTTGTTGTTCATCTTTTTCCACAATGATTAGAGTAACGATTCTTTCTATAAGAATTTAAGGAGATAGATTCATGTAAGGTGTTAGTATTTTTCCGCAATGATTTAACACCGACTTTTTCTATATGGATTAACTTTTTGTGTTTGGCAATGAGAGAACTCTTTATTAATGTACTACGTTCAACTAGTATTAGTCAGTTCAAGGCATGGACTCCATCTATGGTGAGCATCTCATTAAACAATATAAACTTTAATTATAATATGCATATATATAAGTTTCTCACAGTGCTTTGTAAATAAACTTTGCCAAAATAATCCATAGGGTTAGTATGTACAAAGTGAATTACACAAAATAGAGAGATGCATAGATTCAATAATTTATTAAGTGAGAATACAAGTGCTCAAATTTTGACATATCAAGCATAAACTTTTCTTAAAGAAAAACTTTGAACCAAATAAGAAAAAATAGTATATACATGTTTTTTTTATTCAAAAACTGAAAACAAGAAACATATGCAAAATAAATAAAAATAATAATAATAATAATAACATGAATGTCCTAGACTAATGATATGTAATGAATGCAAGAACATGCAAAATATCCTATAAATTAATGTGACAGACATGTCATTTTCTTTGACCACCCACTTTACTTTAAATTTTAGCATATTTTTTTCATTAACACCACTTTGTATAATCTTTTCTTTATTTTGAAAGTAAAAATCTGCTAGTTCATCAAGTTTGAGACTTAAGAAGTTAATTTGTTGACTCATATCACAAACTTGGTTTTCTAAACTCTTTTATTTCCTTTTTGGATTTCTTTTACCTCCATTTTTCTTCACTTTATTCAAGTTAAAGCAATTTGGTCTTATATGACCAACAACACCACAATGATAACAAGTAGAAATAAACTTCCCTCGAATCAGTCTTTTTTAGGTTGATTTTCATGAGACTTTTCAAAAATATTTGAATTTGAAGCGATTTCTTTTGGAGCATTTACAACTTGATTTCCTTTGACAAATATAATACCCTTAGAGATAGTGGCGGCGAATGATGACATTGTAGGATCTTTGTATTGAGAAATTGTGTATCCTAGGTCAGATTTATCACAACTCAACTTTTGAAAACTCAATATCTCATCTAATTTCTGTGTTGTTCTTTTTTACTTGCACATATGAAACTTTTCCAATTCTTTTTCTAGTACAGCCTTTTGATCATTTAATCCTGATACTTCAACACCAGAAATTTTTAATGCCTCAAAAAGATTATTTTTCTCATTCTCACAACAGTAGATCTCTTGTACAGCTTCTTGTTGAGTTTCTTTAATTTGACCACTTCTTCACACACATCATTGTAAGCTTTCTGTAGAGTCAGTTCTTAATCAGCATCAACAAGTGATACATCTGAATCACTGTAATCACAACCACTTTTAGATTTTGTTAGTGTAATTTTAGGAAAATCATTCACACTAATATAAAAAGCCATAAAAGATTTTTTTACCATCAGATGATAAGTTAGAACTTTCAGAATCTGAACTGTCACTAAGTGTGACATTCAACACTTTTCTTTTATTTTTTTTTAAATTTGGATATTCAATTCTTATATGACCATACCTAAAACATTCATGACACCTTACCTTTTCCTTTTTCTCAACTTTTTCTTTCTTCCAATTTTCATATTCGTTTTTCTTAACAAGAACATATTTTCCTCATTTTTGTTTACCACTAGCCTTTTTATTAAATATAAATTTTTTGAACTTCCTTGCAATCAAAGTAATCTCTTCATCATTTAGACTTTCTTCATCAAAAAAATCCTTATGATTTTTTTTATAGTTTTTAAGACAATGGACTTACATTTTCTTGCTTGAGGAAACAAAGATTCATATGTTTGTAAAGAACCTACCAGCTCTTCTACTCTTATTGCATCCAAAAGCTTTACTTTATTCAAAATCAGTAATTTTGGATCAAAATCTTTCAGGTAAAGATCTTATAATCTTCCTCACAACTCTTGAATTTTCAACATTTTCTTTGAAATTAAACTTGGAATTCACAATGTCATTAAGCTTAGTATAAAAGTCATTAAGACTTTCATCTTCCAGCATTTTAATATCTTCAAACTTAGAGGTTAACAATTGTAAATTTGAGTTTTTCATAATTTTTGTTCCCTTATGAGTAACCTCCAGGATATCCTATGCCTCTTTAGCAATCTTACGCATGGAGATTCTCTTAAATTCTTCCGGAGATACAACAATAAATATAGCATTTAGTCCCTTGCTATTCCAATTACAATTGCCAATCTTATCTTTCATCCAAGCATCAATATTTGTTTCAGGTTTGGTCCATCATCGTATAACTGAATACCACACTCGTTTATCCAAAGACTTGAGTAAATCCCTCATACAAACTTTCCAATAAGCGTAGTTTTTCTCATCGAAGTGTGGTGGAACATGTAATGACGTCAACATAATCTACAAGGACACGGATCACACTCGAATGAGTGAACCTTTTTCTGATGATGATTGAAATTCCCAATGTACTTCTATAAAACCATGAAATTGTCTACCTATTTCCTTGAACAAATTAGTCAGATCTCAATATTATGATTATTAAATGAATCAAATACTTAAAGAAAATTAACAAACTTGCATAACATAATGATTGGTTACGAAGGGAAACCCTTTAAAAAACTATTTAAAGGTAAAACCATACGGGGTAGCCAAATTCAGAAAAGTCAATCTTATTATTTAAAAAATTAATTACAAGTAATTCTTAATTACAAAACTTTTGTAACTTAAATTTCTTATTTGTTCAGACAAATGACCCATTTGTCTTCTACGGTAGTAGCAGATAGAACCTCTGGTGATTTTCAAACTATTGACTTCCCTCCTGGAACTTCAGTGGCTGAAATTCAGTCAATAATCATTCACACTTAAAACACGATCACACTCAAAAAGAGATCAACAATATGAAAATTTACTAAAAAAATTTCTCACCAAAATATACACTAGAAAGTGCTCTAAAAAAATATGTAGATCTGAATATTTACATATCCTAACCAATAGGATCTTTTAAATAAACAATCTAGAATAGTTCTAGTTGAAGTAGGATTTTGTTGACAGATAGAATCTGTCGCGAGAACGTATCCTGACAAATTGCTGACATTTCGCGATAACTCTCTTCAGCAGTGACTGATTTCTATTTAGAATAAATGCAGATCCTCATGGACTCAATTTTTACGTAAATGACTTATCTAAACAAGCTCTAAGACTTCTAGATAAATTCAATATTGTTTAGAGATAAAGTTGATAATTATTTTACATTCATCCAAAAATTATAAATATAATGATAAGATAAATCTTATCATTTAATCATCTAATCCTAACCAAAATTTTCATTTACACTTACAGATCAGAAAAATTTAACAAATTGAAGAACGAAACCACGGGCCACAACTGCAATCATGGGTCATACAAATTTGTGCACAAATCTTCGAAGATCTGTGGCCATGGCTCACTATCTTCGACTTCGCTCTCCTTTCTCTAATTCTCACTCTTTCATTCTTCGTCACCTCTTCCTCTAAGCCGATAGAGATGAGAGATACAAGAGAAGAGAAAAAAAATGTGATATTTATATGTAAGGTTTTGTAACCCTACATGTATGAAACAATGTAGTTTCATTGAGCTATAAATATTATATCTTCCATATATAAAAAGTGTCTATAAAACGAAATTTCTTGTTTTCCGTCCATTTTATTGTTTTATTTAACGCTGTTAATTTTCCATTAACAACCAGTGGTCAAGATCCGAGAAGACTGGTCAGGAGTGTTTGGTACGGAAACCGAACAATCATCCAGTCATGTATGTCTGCGTGGCAGACACTGATTCATCCCAGCTCTGAAATCCAATGGCAATTTCCAGTATAAAGAACCTCGACAGTTTCACTTCTTCATGCTCAGCCACCAAGAAATGAGAAGACCCAGTCAAGCGTGTTTTGTATCGGAAAGCGAATAATCATCTAGTCATGTTTGTCCGCGTGGCAGACACTGATTCGTCCCAGCTCTGGAATTCAATGGCACTTTCAAAGAACCTCGACGGTTTCACTTCTTCATGCTCAACCAAAAAGAAATGGCGTGAAGTGCACTTTCTTCTTCATTTATCTTGTCCTAAAAAGACAAGCACTGCAGCTACATTGCATACTTTTGCAGGTGCACTTAACCGGCAGCTAAACTATGACTCCGGGGACAACATTAAGTTCTGGTTCCCAATGGCATTTACCACGAAGATGTTGTCGTGGAGTCTTATAGACTTCAGGAGGACAATGGGGCCGGAGCTGAGGAAAGCCGTCAGGGCCGTGAAGTGGAGGACAAATTACCTCCTGAAGGCAACAAAGATACTGAGCGTCGTTTACGTGCAGGTGGGTGACGCCTACTCAGATCACAACTGTTGGGAGAGACCAGAGGACATGGATACGCTTCGTACGATGTATAAGATCGACATGGCTCACCCAGGCTCTGACGTTGGATCGTCGTAGAAGTTGCTGGTTTTACTGAATGGTGTTGTTGCTATTGTTGTGTGGGACGAGTTGCTTTAGGCAACGGCATGGTTGCACAAGGCCTCGAGGAGGCGTGAATAAAGAGAGTACATAGTGAAGAACGAGGTGATATTGAGAGCGAGGTTGCCATCAACGAGTTTGGTTGGGTTGACAAGCATGCTGGGATTAATGTGCTTATTTCCAAGGTAACCGTAATTCCTGAATTTATTAATCTTGGAAATAATTTGATCCAAATGTAGCCATCATCCTTAATTTGATTTGATTTGTGTTAATATTGGGGAAAGTAGGCTAGGGATAAGCTGGAGAAATTGATGGTGGCGGATAACGAGTCTGGTAAGAGTGTAATGAGTGAGGTTCGAAAGAGCTCGAGCATGTTTCTTCAAAAAGCTCAGGTATTGTTTAATCACTTATTTGTTCAGCATTTATGGACCTTTTCTGAGATTATGCATTTGAATTCTTTGGGTTCAGAATGGATAAACTTAATAGCGATTGCTTTATTTTTCATTGAGTTAAGGATTCATATAAATCTGTAGGCGTGTAGTGATAAAATCTGTGTTTGTAGCCATCTTCGTGCATTTCTCACAAGGATGTCCCAATCGAGAGAAGATCACGAGCAGCTTTTGGTATTTAGAAAAATTGCAGTTGAGAAAAACGGGGGCTAGACATTGTACTTGCTCCTTAAATCCTTCACATCTCGGTCACTCAGTCACTGCATGTTATAACACATAATAACATATGCTTGACAACAAATCCCTAACTCCACCCACCATGTGGCCCTTATATATATGACTGTACGTACCGATCATCATCAATTCATGTTAATGTCAGTGTTTTAATGATCTCTGTGATTGTCTCTTTTGGTCTCTAGCTCTTAGCCTCCCCATTGATATTTGCTTAAATACCCCATAAATCATTGGTCATTAGGATATCTACTTCTATTGGGTCATGTTGGCAAATATTTTAATTGTACATGCACTTGGCGTGGATTTTCTTTCGTTTTTTGTTCTGGTACTTAAAAGCTTTTTTAAGGAGGTATTCGATCGGATATATAATTTACATAATAATTTTTTGAGATCGATTGAAAGTGTTGCTTGAAAATACGGATTATTATTTGATCGTCCTAAAATATATATTATTTTTTTAAAAAGAAATCATTTCATCTAACTAGACAAACGTGCTTTTGCACGTTAATTTTGTCCTAGTATATATATATGTGTGTGTGTGTGAGTGTGTGTACGCACATGCGCAAGGTTTAGATGGGCAAGCCTGGGCCTAGCTCAGACCTTGTCCCTGCATGGCTTCACCATGCACGCAACTTGTAGCTGTGGGTGGGGGTTAGATGGGAGAAGGGGGCAGACGGATCGCCGCCTACTCATAATTTAACTTAATTGAATGTATCAATTTTTGAAATAAAAAAATCTTATTACATATCAAATATGAAATATAGAATGTGCCAATCCCTATGTTATCGTCAATTTATATATCTCTCTAACTATTCTATAATAAAAAATATTACTTGATTATCGAAAACTTACCTATTAGAAGATTCTCTTGATGTGTCACCACCATATTGGGCCATATAATTTATTAAAATATACATATAGAGAGAGAATTTAAGGATTAGTCCTGTTTGTTTACACAAAATCAAAAATCTCATCTCAACTCATCATTATACATTTTTCAAATACCCATACAACTTTTTCAAAACCTCATATAAAATATAATAAACAATTTCACTTTTTCAAATCCCAATACAAAATTAATATTACAAAATTATATTATAACAATATTTTATTCATTACTATTTAAAACATCTCATCTCATCTCGTTTGTGTAACCAAACGGGTATATTCTTATGTTTTCAAACTTCCTTTTATTTTGAATGTATTTTCTTTATTTTTTTAATAAACTACATAAGATGGCCTCAGTTAAAAGATATGAGCAAGGTAAACTTGAGATGGCCGATTACTCTTCTATCATGTTTTCGGGGACAAAATAAAGTATTCTATCATATAAATATATATATATATATAATATTATTTTATTCATCATTTTTATATCGTACGGTTCGTGCCCTTGTTAAAATAAAAATAAAAATTGAAGCATAATGTGCAAGTAGAATCATGGATGTGGCCCGACACCGATAGACGGACGGGGAACGACCTCCGCGAATGGTAACTGGATGGTATCTTTCAGAAAGAGACAGGACATTTGTCGGTCTCGGGGTTGCCACGAGAAAAAATCTTCTTCCCGAATCCCGATACACCATCCTTGTCCCGGCAGATACATTACAAGGCGCGCAGAGCAGAGCACCGCATTACCACAACCGCGCATTGCTTGTGCTCCTTCAATCCGGTACACCCACAAAGATGCTCGCCCTACCACCCATCTCCGCACTGGCACCACCCCCAAAGCACGCCAAGCGCAGAGCCCCAAAGTGTCCCGGAGTCTACCCCACCCTAGCTGGGTTCCCTTCGTTCCTCCCCAAAGAAATCGAAAATATCAAAGACCCATTTGCTCGTACGTTCGCCACCAGGATTGAGAGACTCCCCGTATCTGTAATCCTCACTCACTTTGGCTTTCCTTTTGCTTTTGAAAATTCAGTGACTAATTCGCTTGATATCTTTGCGAATGCAATGTGGCTGCCGATAATTTCAGGTGAGCTTCTCGGATAATTGTATAATGAGTAGTTGCGTGAGGCCATTGATACGGAGCAAGACAAGTCCAGTGGTTCTTCTACATGGTTTTGACAGGTCTTATAGCATTACCGTTTTCAATGATTTGATTGCTTAATTTGTCTTTTGGGTTCAACACTACATCTATTTTTTCAGCTCCTGTTTAGAATGGAGATACACGCAACCATTGCTCGAAGAAGCAGGTTTGGAGGCTTGGGCCGTGGACATTCTTGGTTGGGGCTTCTCTGATTTGGGTTTGTTTGTGTGCTAGTCTTCTTCTTCATCTCTTGGGGGGAATTGAGAAACACCGCAGTAACAACTTATTCTGGGCTTTATAAAGAGTTACCATACTCTTTCTATTAAGTCTTTTAAATGGAAAATTTGATATTTTTATATGATATCAGAATAGGCTAATCTATGACCGATAATAGACTTCTACGACCCGTCCATGATGATGGTATAGGAAATACCGGCCCACACATGAAGGGCACATTGAGAAGTCTCACACGGTTTAAAAACAAACTCATCTTAAACTTTATAAAAAGTTATCATAAGTTTCCTATTAAGCATTTTAAGGGGAGAAATGATAATATGCATTTTAAAGGGAGAAATGAGTATGGGTTTGTTGTTCTGCTCCTTTGCTAACATGTAATGGGATTCATCGTTTTGTTTTTTCATGCATGTCAGAAAGGCTTCCACATTGTGATGTGACATCCAAGCGCGAACACTTCTATCAGGTTTTAGTTCACGGTTTTCTTTAGATGTCATATATTTCGCTAAATATTTTATATATTATTTATTATTATTATTTTATTTTTTTATTCTTGTTAAATTAATTGAGTTGTTTTATTTGTTATTCATATACTGCATATTTATTATAGGAAAAATGTGAAAAAAAATTAAAATAAGTATGATGTGTAGTGAGTTGGTATGATAAATAGAATTATTCTTTCTTTTATCCTTGGTTTGTGTCTAAGAAATCATCATATTGGATTTGTCTCTTCTCGAGAACAGCTTTGGAACTTCTATATCAAAAGGCCAATGATATTGGTTGGACCAAGCCTAGGTGCTGCAGTTGCAATCGACTTTGCAGTCAATCATCCAGAAGCTGTGAGTACATTAGATGATTGAACTTATGATTATAACGCATCAATCCATTTAGTGAGAGATACAAGTTATGCTTTGTAAGAAGTTGCTATACTCGGTGCCTTGAACATTCTATGAAAGATAATTATTTCAAGTTCATTTTTCTTCCAGGTTGAAAAGCTGATTTTAATTGACGCAAGTGTACATGCAGAAGGCACAGGAAGTCTGGCAAATTTACCCAGAATAGTAGCATATGCCGGGGTGAGTCTTTAACCTTAACTTCAGGCTACTAACAAGTCTAAATTATTTCCTCTATCAAAGTTTATTTAAGGCAGCCACGATCCATATACAGCTAATATGTTTGCTCATAGCCGAAGTTTAATCTATGTTATATTGTTTAATTAATGATTTTCCTTTGTATCAGTGATGTCTTGAATTGAATTATATATTCCTTTATACAGCATTTGGTCTTTGTTGCACATAACCTAACACCTTAATGACTTTCCCTAGGATTGCCACTATGCATCAACATCCGCTGATTTAGTGCTTAGTCAGCCTTGATCCTTTTGGTTGCAGTCCTGATGTGCTGTTTGGCTGCTAATACAACACACCCGTTACCTCCCACCCCAACAAAAAAAATTTATCACTTTTTTTCCTGGAGGCAGGACAAGATATTCAATTATCTGTACTCACGGCAAACAAAGAATTTGGACACCTTTTTCCTGCAACAGAATATTTCTCTTCTGTTCTACCTTTTAGCAATGACTGTGGGTACTCTATTTTGGACCAGGTATATTTATTGAAGAGTATCCCGTTGCGGTTATATGCAAATTTTTTGACCTTCACTGGCATTTCATTTAGTACCAGCTTAGATTGGACTAATGTGAGTATTTCCTCTCAAACAACATATTTCTCTCTAATTGAATGAGGAAAAATTAAAATATCTATCATCTTGCTGGTTTTTTAACAAATGCATGGGGATGATGTGGTGGTGAACTTGAACTCTAACGATGTTCTTATTATCTTTTCTAGGTGGGCCGGCTGCATTGTCTATTGCCTTGGTGGGAAGATGCAACTGTGGATTTTATGATCAGTGGGGGTTACAACGTTAGTTCACAGATAAAACAGGTATACGGGAAATTGTTTTGCCACTTAATTCAACCAGTGTTAGTGTCCTTCAGTTCTGGATATAGAATGGAGCCCTTGCCAGAGGATGATGGAGTAGGAAGAACACTTAGAACAGGGAAAAAATCAATTTGCATATCAACAGAATCTCTTTTGTGCACATGAAGGAGAACATCTCATGTGCTTGTTCATGAATAGGAGAACTTTCAATTCAGGAGCTCATATATCCTTAATTTATTTTGAGACATTTAATATGGAATGCGTGTTAAAAGCAATTTTTTTGCTTCTATGAGTTTTATGGCTTCTTTTTTATAGCACTGAAAAGGCTTGACTCATTATTTACTAAAAAAGGAAAAAGAAAACAAACGATACAGCTGAAAAAAGGGAAATATCCCATTATGATGGGCTTTTAACTTGTGTGATCATCTTTTTGGTGGTGGTTCAAAAATATGGTTGGTAATGCCCTGTGGAAACTTATGAATGATCTCCAACAGGGGAAATATGATTGGCAAATGCAAGTCCCTAGCTTTCTTATCATGAATGTTAACTTCATGCTACTTCTTCTCAACCTCTCTTTTGGATCCCAAGTTCCTTTGAAATTTGTTTTTTTTTTTAAATCAGTAAGTTCCTTTGAAATTTGTTCACAAAACGATGTGGTTGGAGTTGGGTTCCTTGTGTATCATCGTCGGTGCTGTATAGGCATCATTCTTGTTCATTAGAATTATCCAAAAGATATCTTACAGCCAGTATGTGTGTGTGACTCTGAGAGAGATTTTTTTTTTTTTTGGGGGGGGGGGGGTGTGAGATCTGATAGAAGTTTTTCTACAGAAATGTGTGGGAATTAGAATTATCCAAAAGATTTACTTGCATCCAGTATGTGTGTGTGACTGAGGGATCCCAATAGGAGTTTTTCTACAGAAATGTGTGGGAATTAGAATTATCCAAAAGATTACTTACAGCCAGTGTGTCTGTGTGAGTGACTGAGAGAGAAAGAGAAAAGGAGGGGGTGAGGGACAGAGACCGAAGGAATGGATCCCGATGGTGGGAATTAAGGTGCTGTAAGCTCTTTTTACTTATCTGGAAAAAAAACAGAAGGTGCTGTAGGTTCCAGCCGACGAAGATTTATAGGCATAGAACTTTGAGTTTCTCTTTTTATAATAATATCATCTCAAGTAAATGCCAAGAAGCTTTATACTCCCTTAAAACCTAATTTCTCGACTTTGTTTAACAGGTAAATCAGAAGACACTCATCATATGGGGTGAGAATGACCGGATCATTAGCAACAAACTTGCAGTGGTTAGTAAATTTTATGTATAAAGTAGTATAGAATGCAACAGAAAGTAAGAACAAAAATGTTTGAAGGCATTCCAAACACACACAGTGCCTGTCCACATTTTTTGGGCTCATCTTTGAATACCTCTCTAGATTATGACCATTTCTTGATTCAGTTTGAATAACTGACTTATTTGGTTATTTTGTTCGTTATTCAGAGACTGCACTGTGAACTCCCTAATGCAATTATACGGCAATTACCAGAATGTGGGCACCTTCCTCATGTGGAAAAGCCAAACTCAGTTGCAAAACTAATTCTAGAATATGTTCAGGAAGATTGCTATAAAGAGACGGAATGTGTTCGTTCGCCAACATTGAAGCTTCACTCTTGAGTCTCTGCATAAATGACATAGAGATGGCTGCGGCGTACACCAGATTCAAGATTTGGTAATGTAATTCTGTAACGAGCTAATTTAAGGGCCATTTGGTAGAGTTATTGGATGGACGAAATCTTGATTTAGTGTGCTATATCTGCATTGTCTCGTTTTACTTACCAAAATATAGAGGGGAAAATCTGTTTCATAATTGTAAATTTCTTGCTTTTGTATCAAGAAATTGAAGAGAATGTTTGATTGAAGCACAAACCTGCTTGCTTTGGCCCCTGAACTTCACATATCTAGTCAAATTATTAGAAGAGCAGTAATAGTTAAGACAAATACTGCTGTTGTCGTTGTTATAAATTAATTTTTGGAGTAATTTGAAGGGAATTCGTTACCTTTTATGAACAGCAGGGTCTTCACAAAAATAGGTCCTACTAGCATTAATAACTCTAGAGTCAGCATGGGTGATCTACTCGATGGTTTCTATGCTTGTCCGATGAAGCTGGACCACTACTCGTCACACCAGGCCCAAAGTAATGCGCACACATACATTAATAACTCGTTCCCCTTTTTTCCAAACTCTCTCTCTCTCTCTCTCTCTCTCTCTCTCTCTCTATATATATATATATATATGTATCTATGGTTGTGAAGTCATTTACAATCTTAGGTAAAGTGAATAAATTTAAAATTCACGCGAATAAATTATTTTTTTAATTGTGTATAACTTTTTTTAAAATAAGTGTAAGAACTGATGGATAAGATGAGAAGTACGAATGTAGTTGTCAATCATGTTTATCGGCAAGCCAATGTTCCAGTAGATTTTTTGGCTAGACTGGGTTCGGAGGGATGCACTAACTGCTGGGAATATTTTTCTGATTTACCATGGAAACTTCGTAGTCTACTGAAGACGGATATAGCTGGATTGCCATATCTTCGTAATGGATAATCTGCCATGTTGTTGGTCTGTGTTGATACTCTGTTTTTTCTGGGCGTTGGGTTTGTGTCTTGCAGCTGGGAGTTACTTGTTCGGTTTGTTTGTTTATTCTTTAGAGTTTTGTATAGTTACACTTTGATTATTTCTTTAAGAATATTGGCGTTGTAACTACAGTTTTCCTCCGCCACGGAAGGATTTGAATAAACTCTGGAGGTTCCATCCTCCTTCAAAAACAAAGAGAGAGATAACCTAAGATTATATCTAAGCATTACTCTATTTTTTATAGTAAAACAATTCTACATTTTAAAATATACAAATTTCATCCTTACACCTCTTGATAGAAAATGGTACCCATATAAAAAATATATATATATTTTTCTCATTGAATCATTACTTTCTTTCAAAGAGAAATTGTACACTTTTTATATGAAAAATGATATATACAACTATACAAGTCTCAAACTCACACATCTCATATAGACCTTTTATAAAAAAATAAACCCTACTATGAAAAAGTCTAAAAAACCTACTTTCAGATTCACATTTTTACAAAAAACTTATATAAGATTTTATATATTTAGAATTTATACCTAACATTACTTTATATGGCATTACTCAATTTTGTAATTATGATATGGGTCTGCCTGTGAGCAAGATGTGTAAATAAAGATTTTAGACCACTCAATCGTTGCTTGACACGTATGAGTTATTATGAAATGTAAACTAAAATTGGCTGTAGGAAAAAAAAAAATCGAATTACAAGGGTTTCTTCCCCTCACTCGCATTTCTCACTCTCTCCCCTCCCCCTCACTTGTGTATCCCTCTTTCAACCCTCCCTCTCTCTCTCTCTCACACCTCCAATCTCTCCTCAAAACCCGCAGGTCTAATTTTCAATCCCGATTCTCGTCCTCCCTCTTGCCGAAGTGAGTTGGGCCGGAGATGAGAGAGAGAAAAGAAAGGGCGAGGTGGGCTGGAGATGAGAGAGGTTGAAGGAGGAAGAAAACGAAAATGAGTGGGAGGAAAGTTGGAACTGAGGGATTAGGGTAAAATTCTACAGACACCCATCGTAATCCATATAAATTTCTCCAAAAATTTTATGTGCAGTCATTTTTGTGGACTCTTTTATGCACTCCAGTGATATGATTGGTTATGTATTAAAAAAAAATTAATTCAATCAATCATATCAGTGCAGTGCACAATCAATTTATATGACTTTATGTATCATTACTCAAATTTCTCACATGTTCTATTTTCATTAAAGGTTATATAAACTTCTAATTTACATCATTACCTATTTGAAGCTTTTCCTTACGGATATATTCAACTTAGGCCTTGTTTGTTTACACAAAATTAAAAATCTCATCTCATCTCATCTCATCATTATATATTTTTCAAATTTCCATACAAAATATAATAAACAATTTCACTTTTTCAAATCCCAATACAAAATTAATATTATAAAATTATATTATAATAATATTTTATTTATTACTATTTAAAACATCTCATCTCATCTCATAACAAGCGGGGCTTACAATCTTACGGTTATATAAACTTCTATTTTCATTAAAGGTTATATAAACTTCTAATTTACATCATTACCTATTTGAAGCTTTTCCTTACGGATATATTCAACTTAGGCCTTGTTTGTTTACACAAAATCAAAAATCTCATCTCATTATTATACATTTTTCAAATCCCCATACAATTTTTTCAAATCCTCATACAAAATATAATAAACAATTTCATTTTTTCAAATCCCAATACAAAATTAATATTATAAAATTATATTATAATAATATTTTATTTATTACTATTTAAAACATGTCATCTCATCTCATAACAAGCGGGGCTTACAATCTTACGGCAGAACTCTCAGGCGTTAACCTAACAGGCTGGTTGGTTGTTCACAAGTTCCTCTCAAGCTCCAAAAACAGCCAGATATAAATAAATAAATTATACGCACCATCATTATCATTTTTTTATTAAATTTAGATGGGCGTGCACGTAAAACTCAATTATTCTGCGCTGATTCTGACACTTGTCCAAGTGAACTGAACGGCCCAGATTGCACATCACTTTTCAATCCCCATCTTAACCAAAGCCGACACCCCCTACCTACGTCTCTCGGTTAAAACAACCAAATGACCCTCCCTTTTGCCCAAGTGAAGAGCCAAATGGTCAAAAAGCAAAACCACAAAACGTGTTCAAAGTAAGATGATCCAAATTGCTCAAAATTAACAGTAACAGTACCAGTGAATAGTCTGAAAGAAACTTACTACATAGATGGGGGGTAATAAATTTTTTTAAAACAATATACTACTTCTCTCTAGATATACATAAAACAAAAAATGGCAAAAACTAAAAAGAAGAGATTAGGTTCTACCCCCCAATAGCAGTCACATCACTCCAAAGAAGGAATCGAATTCCCCAACTTTTTCCACATAGAAGACACCCAAAAAATAAAAAACTTAGTGGGGGTTTTGCCTCTATATGATAATCAACGCACCCAAATTACATCATCTCTACCATCACTCCTGTCGTTGCAACATTTTAATCCACACATCAACCCCACTAAATTATACCCCTCCCCTCCTCCTCCTGTGACTTGTTATGTTTTCACCGTCAGTTCCACAGCAATACTGACAAGAATGTCAGACCAAGGGAGAAGAAGAGTAGATTAGTGCCACTTTGGAGAGCCACACCTTCATTGTCATTGATGCCTGTGGTGCCACTTCCTGTGGGGCTAATTCCTGTGCCATACACCGTAGGACTGCTGCCTGTGATTGGAGACGTGGGCGTGGTGGTCGATGGCGTGGTGGTCGAGGGCGTGGTAGTCGAGGGAGGCGTGGTTGTGGGTGTTGTGCTTGGTGTTGTGCTTGAGGGAGGAGTTGTTGATGGGGTTGTGCTATTACCACCTGCTTGGCTGAATACACCAAAACACATTGATCAAGCCCAAGATCTGAATTTGTAATGAGAAACAGAAGAAAAAAAAAAAACCTATAAAATATGAAGTACTTATAATATGCAAAAATATTGGAGCCAACTCTACAAATAATACTACTTAAATTTATGCGTGTAGCATGCAGAAGACATATGGAGCTGAGATCTGGGGAATTAGATAACAAATGTAGTCATGAAATATCAACATCGTGACAGCTCACAGGCCAGAGTAGATGCAGGCCCTTACTTGTAAAGAAATCAATGAAAGATACGGAACTCTGAGGTTCAACATCTGCTTTTCTGAATCACTTTTTGGAATTATTAACCCATCTTGCGCGAGTAATTATTAGTTTAATACTAGCAGCTATTGTTTATGCCAGCAAAACCCAGTTTAGAATTGCCATTTAGTCGTCAACAGTTAGATATGCAGACAAAAGTGAAGAAAGAATCGACTCTCCAGCTACCCTACACCCTGGAGAATCATAGAACAGAAAGCAGGGACTCAGGTTTTGCCAGTAGAATTTCCACTACCGAAGAAAGTTTGATAAAAAAAAATGTTCATCGGGAATGCAATGGAGGTCCCTACATAGAACCATTACAAAGTTTTACATAGAGAAAAAAGCAAGAGAAGAAAGAAAAAGAAAAGGGGATCCGAGCTTAAACCTAGATTCATCAATCCACAAACAATGGGAAAACTTTTCATTTGAAGAAAAAAGCAGAAATTTTTTCTTGTGAGAAAGGGATCGAAAACACTCCCTGAATAAGAGGCATACCTGGGACTTGCAGGATAAACACAGTTGGCAGAAGCTCCAGCTGTGAATCGCCCAAAATAGATTGAAATCAGTAAAAGTATTTACCAGAGGATTGCAGGCCGAGAGTGTGAGAAAGGGGCTTACTGGGGGCAGTTTGACTAGTGGTGGCAGCGCCTGAGAAATCACAGCTCCCTTGGGCTTGATTCTTCCTTTGGAAATAGCTGTTTACAGCATAGTCACAGTGATTCTTTACAGTGTTAGGATTGTAACAGGCACCATTTTGATTGATGGGGCTACAGTCAGCTCCAGCTCCACAAGCATAATCCAGTGCCTTTTGAAGGGCTTGTGTACTCCCGTCTTTGCACAAGCAGTATGTAGCACCTGCAGAAGACAATGAAAATATATAAATAAATTTTTTTTTTTTAAAGGATCGGTCAGTTCATAGAACTCGCCACTCCCACCCCCCAGAGGAAGGAAAAAGGAAGTTATATAAAAAAAGATGAACAATAAATCGAGGAAAACAACAGTAGATACTCTCCAGCTCTATCTTGGCCATATGAGCAAAGAAAAGGTGTTCTCATATATAAGGCTTTCACCAGATATATAGTTAGAGCGAATAACAAGATAAAACCATCGCAAAATATGATGCACATCCATCCCAGAAATCATGAGTTATAATAAAGATATACCTTTACAAACATAAGGATGGGAAACAGGGAAAGAGGAAAAAATACCCAAAAATCCAGCTACTTACTTGAATGGCCAGTAAAGGCCAGGAAAAGCACCAGATATACAAGAACAGCCATGGTTGATGCAAGATAGCAGTTGACAATTATACGAGAAAATAACTATTCTTTATGGGAGTTAGTTAAGCTCGAAATCGAGAGAGAAAGAGAGAGAGAGCTGGGGTTGTGGGTAGTGGAGATTTCTAATTTTCTAGAGAAGAAGTGGGCAGAGGCGGTAGGGAGGAAAGTACTAAAGTGAATAGCGAGTGGCTGTATTTGATAACCTTTTATGTTTTTCACGTCACAATTTTTTTATTTCCAAATAAACTTTTACATATAGAATTAATACCGTTGTGAATTGTGAGATGAATGTGGGATGGTGTGTTTTGGGGAACTGAGCACGCTGGAGCTTTTTGTCACGTATTCGAGTGTTGGTGTGAAAGCTTTCAAACGGTCATAAACTCATGTGTGGGGTTGATCAAAACCCCATCCCGCCGGGTTCTTAACCAGGTGTTGGTACTCTGTTTTTTGGGAGCCTAACATTGGAGCTCTCTTTTCCGCGTGCCGTCACTCTGAGCTAGCTTCAGTGCTGTGTTGTCTTCCTTTTGATACTTTTATTCTGCACCGGCCATCGGCATCTTACCCATGCTGACGTGAAAGAGCAATCTTGTTGCGAAAAGTATACCACATGATTTAGATATTTAGATATTATTTATTTTATTTTTATTAAACTAATTAAATTATTCTATTTATTATTTATATATCACATATTTATTATAAAAAAAAATTTAAAAAAATTAAAATAAATATGATTTGTGGAATATGAAAATGATAAATAAAATTATTCAAATAATAATGATACATCTATAGCTCATTTATAATTATTTTACGGCTTACTTTTAAAATAAAATCATATTATTTCATTAAAAATAATTTTTTTATTATAAAATAAATTTTAATTATAAAATATTGGTGAGATTATCATCTTTGAAAAAACAAAAAACAAACCCCTCGTCTAAAAAAGGTTAAAACTCTCTTGAGCAATCATCATCCTTAATTAGCCCCAACCAGGCAACCACCCTTAGATTATTGATGCAAACTTACTCCTCGTTTTCCCACGTTGTTACTGGAACCAGTGTTTTGTGTACGAGAATAGCTGTACATACAGCATTAAAAAAGCCAAAAACATCCTTTATATGCCAACTAAAAGAAATTGCTAGAAAACAATTAAATTATAAAAAGAAATGAAAATAGGTATGAACAAAGCAAGAAAATCACCGGATGAAACCAAATGATCAATGATCACCTGCTCGGATGATGGCTCCAGCCATAGAGATATTTATCCCAAATATCGTGTAGATTTGAATGACATAAAGACACCCAACCAACAAAAGCAAAGGTTGTTTTAAAATTTTGAAAAAATAAAGTTAAACTTTTGTCTTCTTTGATTTATTACCTCTTTTTTTTTCGATTTAGCCGCCATGCTTTCAAATCTAAAAAACTAAGAGAGGTGCTAGAGTCACCGAAAGCACCTCTCGAAAATATATGAATTTTTTTATTTAATTTTTTCATACATTTTTTTTAATGGTTAAATTTTTTTTAAAAGAATAAAAAAATTGCAACATCATTTAAAATTTTTTCTTTAATCACTAAGTAAAAAAAAAAAAAATTTTCGGGACACACATTAGGATACTATTTCGGTTATTTTTAAAAAACTAAAGCTGTGTTTAGATATTATTACTATTCACAAATCATTTAAGATCACTTCACTATCTAAACATAATTTAAGACACAGCTTCACCCATTATTAATAAAATTAGATTGCCAATTTAACAGTTAGATTCAGAATGGATAAATTATAAAAAAGTAGAAATTTAAGATGACTTGAAACGATATCATTAATAGTTTAGTACTTATATTGCAGATTTGCATAATGCTCAATATATTGCAAGCAATATGAACACATGCACATGCATTAAAATCAATTATCACTTGGTGGGTGAAGAATAGTCTAAATGAAGACATTAAGCTCAAATTCATCTTCACACGTATCTTTGACTTGATCTCTCCTCTCAAATCCAAGCTAATGGTTGGAGAGTGGGTTTACAAATCATATTTTTCAATGAATGTTATGAAGTCTAAACAGTCAAACAAAGTCATATGTGTTGTTTGCATTAATTAAAATCTAGCTTTACACGAATATGAATACCCAATTATGGGTAATAATGGGAGATTATGATCATTTGTCATCGAGAACACATGAGAAAGCAGGGGGGGCAATGAAAGCTTTTGGCATGTTTTGGTGGAACCCAAAAGATAAAAACACTCGGAAGTATTCTTTGAAATTCTGTGGTTGCTTTTGGATTACTTTTATTTCATGAGTCTATAAAGTCTTTGATTGGGGCTTTGAAAATTGAAATTCCTCTCAACAAGATTAAACAATGGACCACAAACACATTCACGCCCTGTACCGTAGATGCCCTCCTCTCCCTTCGCCCTCTCTTTTCCTAAACATGTGTTTACATTGCATTCTTCGGATCATTATCATATCAGATATCAGATATGAGATATTTTATTAAAAATTAAATAAAATATTATTATAATATAAAATATTTAATATTAATTTTATTTAAAAATTTTAAAAAATTGAATTATTTATTATATTTTATGTATAAATTTTAAAAAATTATAATAATTATATTAAATAAAATGAGGTGAGATAGTTTAATTTTGTATAATCAAATCAGTTCTAAATAGATATTAACCTCTTACCTACTTTTTATTACATTCTAAAAAAAAAGCAATTTTGTTTGTATTTTCTTTAAAATGTTATCATGACATATTAAGGATACGTTGAGATATTGAAATAATATGTAATTTCAGATAATTTGATTTGATATGTAAATAGTAATATTTTGTATGTCTAATTTAGATGTGTTTTGTCGATCAAATTCAAATATCTAATTTTTTTTTTTGAGAAGTTGAGAAAGTAACTTGATTAACATGCACTTAAGATTAAGATGAATTTAAAACTTAAATATAGAAATAGATAAATTAATTTAAAAGTTATCGCGTCAAATAATAATAAAAAAAAGAAATTAATATTTAATAGTTTTGTTTTATAGTCGACGTGGTCTCATAAAGCACCGACTTTGTTGGGACCAAGATCAGGCTATTATTCGGTGAATTTCCCAGGTTTCGTAAAAATTTGTCGTGTCTACCCAAACTATTTAAAAGATAGGTCGGTGGGTCGAATAGGGTATGAAATTGTAGGCGGATTCTTATATGATTGGTGCGACACATCCAAATATCGTCTAATTATAATTATGTGTAATAGTCTTGTTAGGCTTGATTATCGTAGCACTGTCACTTTTGCTTGTGTACAAACTTCTCTGGGCCTACCGTGGTGCCCAACGTACACACAATTCCACCTGTTTCGTCTTGTAAAGACTTTGTGATTTATTTTTTATTTTATCATTCTATTTAAACACATATATTTAAATATAAATATAAAAAATAAAAATAAAAAATCAGATATTAATTAGCTAAAGGTACGTAATTTACGCAGAATTTATCTTTATCAACTTCAAGTTTTACAGGTGTCAAACAAAACAAGATACCTCTTATCCAAACCCAGGCCCATTTCACAATTAGCGGGAGGCAGATTGAGGTTTGGGCTCACGAGCATGGCTAAGCCTTTCCCTTGCCAAGGCTCGAATGGCAAGGGCCTGTCTCTCTGAATTTGAAGGCCTTTTCTTATTCAGATAATTCGGAAGCTTACCCCATTTTAAATATGAGATCAGATTTAAAAAAAAAACGTGCTATAATTTATTTTTGAAGTTATAAATAATTTTTTTTTTTAATTTTATAAAACCGGATTGAATCCGGGTATAATCCAAAAAAAAATCGAGATTGAATCAGCGTATAACCCGGATATCCGGATCAAAGCAAAAAAAAAATAAAAATCCGGATATCCGGTTACAATTCGGATATCCGGATTGAATCCGGTTATCCGCCCGGATTGAGTCCAGGTTCAATCCGGGCGGATAACCGCCCGGATTACAAAATCCAGATCCGGATCCGGTTATGGACGGATACCCAGATCCGGATCCGGATCCGGATGCACACTCCTATTTACAAGACGAAACAGGTGGAATTGTGTGTACGTTGGGCACCACGGTAGGCCCAGAGAAGTTTGTACACAAGCAAAAGTGACAGTGCTACGATAATCAAGCCTAACAAGACTATTACACATAATTATAATTAGACGATATTTGGATGTGTCGCACCAATCATATAAGAATCCGCCTACAATTTCATACCCTATTCGACCCACCGACCTATCTTTTAAATAGTTTGGGTAGACACGACAAATTTTTACGAAACCTGGGAAATTCACCGAATAATAGCCTGATCTTGGTCCCAACAAAGTCGGTGCTTTATGAGACCACGTCGACTATAAAACAAAACTATTAAATATTAATTTCTTTTTTTTATTATTATTTGACGCGATAACTTTTAAATTAATTTATCTATTTCTATATTTAAGTTTTAAATTCATCTTAATCTTAAGTGCATGTTAATCAAGTTACTTTCTCAACTTCTCAAAAAAAAAAATTAGATATTTGAATTTGATCGACAAAACACATCTAAATTAGACATACAAAATATTACTATTTACATATCAAATCAAATTATCTGAAATTACATATTATTTCAATATCTCAACGTATCCTTAATATGTCATGATAACATTTTAAAGAAAATACAAACAAAATTGCTTTTTTTTTAGAATGTAATAAAAAGTAGGTAAGAGGTTAATATCTATTTAGAACTGATTTGATTATACAAAATTAAACTATCTCACCTCATTTTATTTAATATAATTATTATAATTTTTTAAAATTTATACATAAAATATAATAAATAATTCAATTTTTTAAAATTTTTAAATAAAATTAATATTAAATATTTTATATTATAATAATATTTTATTTAATTTTTAATAAAATATCTCATATCTGATATCTGATATGATAATGATCCGAAGAATGCAATGTAAACACATGTTTAGGAAAAGAGAGGGCGAAGGGAGAGGAGGGCATCTACGGTACAGGGCGTGAATGTGTTTGTGGTCCATTGTTTAATCTTGTTGAGAGGAATTTCAATTTTCAAAGCCCCAATCAAAGACTTTATAGACTCATGAAATAAAAGTAATCCAAAAGCAACCACAGAATTTCAAAGAATACTTCCGAGTGTTTTTATCTTTTGGGTTCCACCAAAACATGCCAAAAGCTTTCATTGCCCCCCCTGCTTTCTCATGTGTTCTCGATGACAAATGATCATAATCTCCCATTATTACCCATAATTGGGTATTCATATTCGTGTAAAGCTAGATTTTAATTAATGCAAACAACACATATGACTTTGTTTGACTGTTTAGACTTCATAACATTCATTGAAAAATATGATTTGTAAACCCACTCTCCAACCATTAGCTTGGATTTGAGAGGAGAGATCAAGTCAAAGATACGTGTGAAGATGAATTTGAGCTTAATGTCTTCATTTAGACTATTCTTCACCCACCAAGTGATAATTGATTTTAATGCATGTGCATGTGTTCATATTGCTTGCAATATATTGAGCATTATGCAAATCTGCAATATAAGTACTAAACTATTAATGATATCGTTTCAAGTCATCTTAAATTTCTACTTTTTTATAATTTATCCTGATTACTGTTAAATTGGCAATCTAATTTATTAATAATGNCTTAAAATTATTCTTCAACATTCAAAACTCTCGTTTAGCAAATCAGTGCCCTCTAGAATTTCTATATTTTTCAGAAAGCATAAAAAGAATACATAGAAGTACAAATGACGCTGTAGGGCGCTCTGATTCCAACACATCATGCATGACTCAAAATCTGGGAACTATCTGATAATTTAGAAAGCATGAAATCTCATTGAGAGAGAAGCTAGACAACTTTGTGAATTTGGCGACCAAATTTTTAGCACTGAGATTTTCCAGACCAAAAAGAGGCAGATCTGCAAGCAAATAAACAATGATAATAAGCACATACACGTTGATGTATGGCATGCTACTTCATGCTTCAAGCATATATTAGTCCTCTTTTCTTATGAAAAACTGAGTAGCAACTATCTTTTGTGCCAAGACGAATACATTCACAGGACAAACTTTAAAACTGAAATGAAGTGCCACAAAGACAATCTTTTAGGTATTGGCTGTGATCTTCTGAACGGTGAAACTAGGCACTTACAACATAAAACCGCCTGATCTCTACCCGCAAACCCTAGGGGTTGGCTCAAGTAGTAAGGGTCTTGGTCTTGGTGGTAATCTTCCTCCAAGTCTAAGGTTCGAATCTTCTTAGGTGCAAACAATTTCTAGGCGCCATCGGACTAGGGGAATTTCCCCTTGAATTGTCTGAGGTGCACTAGCGGAAAACTCATTGCCAAGGGATTGTGCACCCCCCGGATTAGTCTAGACATTCTTCTTCGGCACCCGGTGCCAATAAAAAATTAAAATTGTAATTGATAATAGCCCAAATTTGAAATACATTGGCTTTTAGGTCAGCAGGACTGGTTCAGGCCACGAGAATAACTACTTTTTTATTCTTTAATGTATGTATTCATAAATTGTGTTCATTTACCTATCTGACGAAACCGGTGTTGTACTCAGAGATTAAACAGCATGTCCCTGCGAGTCTCTGTACCCATTCGAATCTTGAACTTTCTAGCCAGGGCCTGTACCTGGTCATCCTGCTCATAGTCCATCTCACGAATACAACGCCTTCTGACCTTTTTAAGTGTTTCTTTTGATGGTACAAATCCAGCAGTTACCTGACCAACAGGTTCGTTACACAGGACATTAGATGTTTCCATAGATAACAGACCAAATGGAAAACACAAAGCAAATAAAAAATGCAGTTACCATCTCCTCGATCACAGAGAGAGCAGCTTTTGGATCTCGGTTGATGAGATGAGCATCAACAAGCAATGAATATGACATTGCATTTGGTTTAACACCCAAACTTACCAAGTGCTCAAACACTCTTGAAGCTTCAAATGTCTGAAAAATAACCAGAAAAACTGAGCAAGATGTTGTTCTTTAGTGTGTGCATGGGTGTCGCCCTTCTACAATGGGTGGGCATAATCATGGACTGGAAGGAAATAGAAGTTTTGGAAGTCCCTTAATCAGCCTCAATACCCGATGTGAGTACCACCACCGGTCACGTTTCTTTTTCTCTCAGATCAACTCACTGCAACTTCCTCACCCAGGGATTCAAAGCTAGGAGACAGATCGAGATTAAGAATGCCAAATGAGAGTATTATGCCCCAGTCATAAAGTGGGTCCTCCCTGTGTGCTCGCACAGGTGTGTGTGTGTGTGTGTGCGTGCTGTGCGCGCGCAGTAGTAGAGAGAGAGAGAGAGAGAGAGAGAGAGAGAGAGAGAGAGAGATGAGGGAGGGGAAGCAAAGTCCTCAAATATCCAACCTTCTTGAGTCTGCTAAATGCATGCATCAGACCATTGTATGAATGAATATCAGGGGTCAGTCCAAAAGGGAACCAATTGCCTCGAAAGTCTGGTAGGCACGATCAAGGTCCCATATATTTGCACAACCTACAATTATGCAATTTAGAGCAGCAACAGACTTGTAAGGAGGATCTCCACGGCTTAAATTTTCCAGTTGAAAATATACCTGAGGAATATGACAATAATACAGATCAGCAAGAAGCAGCAAATGAACAAGTAGGCTTAACTCATAATACCTAGTCACATGAATCACATATGCATCTTATAATCACCAGCAGAGGAGCACACAAAATCTACTCTATTCTGTCGGTGTATCAATCTTGATGTACAATCACAATATTATAGAGTCCAAGATAAGCAGAACTGTCAAAATTAACAAGTAAACCCAATGTTCTTCAATTGAAAGATTGCATATGAATTAGAAAACAAACATAAAACGTACTAAAAGCCCTATAAATAATAATTTGAAGCTATATTAATTAAAATGTTCTTTGTCCACAACCAATGTAACAGAAATGCAATATGCCACCTGCAGCTTCGAAGGTGATAAATTAGTATTTTGAGTTCAAACTCAACATCATGCTTGACTTGGGCTACCTTATCTTAAGCTGAGCCAAGCTGAGCTCAAGCTTTGAATTTTTTCCACAAGCCAAGCTCAAGACTGCTAGAAATCCTGTTGAGCTAAGCCTGAGAAGCACAATGGTTGGCTTGTTTAGACCTAACGGAAACCAAAAAAGTTGGGGTCTCAAAATAGATAAATCTTTTTATTCAAAAAACGCAATAGAAAATTTTGATGTAACTGCTTAAGGCAGCTCTGGCAGAACACCTGAAAATCTCTAATGAAGAATATAATCAAAATGCTAAGCATATAAGCACTTTAAGTGTTTTTCTCATGAGATAAACAAGTGGCATGAAAAATATATTTGAATTTCTTGCTCCTAATAATAACAAACCTACAGGCACATAGAGGATTCCCCCAGTTGAGAGGATATGCACAATATTTCTGTTTTCGTCTAATTAGTGTTGCTAGGACTTTTAGGTGAAAAGAAAACAACCGTATTGATTTGTATCATCAACTCTCAGAAACTTAAGAATGGCCCAGCAAATGCAAGTTATTGAAAGAAAAGATTGTGATTATATACAAAAAAAAAACAAAAATAGACTAATAGATGGCCAGCAAACAATCAGAATTATATGATTGGATAATGCTATTTAATAACTTTCAAATAAAGAAAGACATACCGAGTCCAGAGTCTCAAAACCTTTTTCAGAGCATGCTGTGACCAATGGATTTAAAGAGGTAAAGGGAGAGAACATTTCTTGTTCTGCTTCTTTATTGGGATTGCCATACATTGACTCAAATTCATTTAGGGTAATAAAAGCCCTCTGCAGATTTCCCAATGATGCAAGGGCATATATCTTCCCAAGGTAAGATTCTGGGTTAGGGGCCTTCTTTTCACGTAAAGAGCGTCGTAGGATTGCCCATGATGCATCCAGGAGAGAGGCGTTGTAGGTTCTACCAGCAGTTCCCAGTGCCGACAAAGCTAATCCTTCATCTACAGAAAGCAGAACAGCTGGCCTCACTTGCTCACCCCGAGCAATCCATTTGGCCATAAATTCCAGGGCATAGTATGCTAACTTGCTATTATCTTCTTGCATTGCAATTTCTGCAATATAGTTACACAAGTTCCAGGAAGGACAAAGAGCTTTGTTCTGATCCATCGTCTGAAAACACCAATAGCAACAGCCACCCATTAGAAACAAGTGAAAAGTGCAGCTTCATGCAGGGAATGTTTGAAGTATTTATCCAGTTAGTCATGTACCTTGCACCTATCAATGATTGACACCAATGTATCTAGCCTGCCATTATTGACACAGCTCCGCACGCATTCAGTAAAGACCTTCGTTGACAACATATAACCAGATTTTAAAGCCACATCTAAATATTTCAAAGAAGCATCAATCATGTCCGTCAAAAATAGCATGCCAACAACCAAGTCGTATGACTCATTATCAGGCATAGATTCTTTCCCTGTCTGCAGCATCCTGTTAAACAGCAAGTGCAGATGATACATTAAAAAAGTCAATCTATAACTGAATACACATATATAAATACTCATTGAGTCATTTCCTTAGGATATCATCTCCAAAGAGGCGGAAGTTAAAAAAGGAGATCCTTCCAAAATATTTAGCTTTGCGAATTTTTTCCCACATATCAAATACGATGCCCAAAAATTGCATAAACTATAATGACTGGTGTCTTCACATGTTCAACGTAAGAAAATGGTCTTAATGCAGTTTACGTACTACTTCTAAATTAGGAAACTTTTAGTTGCGCTGTTTTAGGTGTACTATTATGCTTGCATGTGAATTCCAGTGTAGATAAGACTTGCACGGTTTAAAGGGCATTTTACAAGCATCTCACCCCCTTGGCCTTTTTAATGCATTCATTTACTTGCACCAAGAGGATGCAGCCCGAACTTTAATTGGTGATGTAGCATCTAAATATTCGATTATAAAAATTGTCAAGATTGCAAATTGATCCACGTATATAGACGTATGGAACCCAAGTGTATATAATTCGATGTTAGAAGAAAACTAAAAATTATAAACGAATAAAACTAAAACTTAAAATTCATACAGAAGCAGTAGTACTCAGCATTTCGTTTTTTAGCACAAAGACAATCCTAATCAGCACAAGATAACACACACCACCACATTTCCAAAGAGAAATTTATCTACGTAGACATATAGAAATCTTCCAAACATTTTTTATTTTTGAGAAAAAGAAATCTTCCAAACATTTCCTACATTTGTGACAGGTACTGCTATACAGGTATTCGCATAATATATATTCTAAAGAAGGACTGAATGGCCAACCGTTCGAGCAATTTGGTAGCCGCTACGGTCTCCTTGGCCTTGTACATGGCTTTGAGGACCAAGTTGAACGAGGCCGTGTTGGGAAGGACCGCGTAGTCTTCCATCTGGGCGACGAGGTCGAGCAACTCGCCGGCCGTGGCGTTGTTCATCAAGTTGGCCCTCAAGTAATGGTTGTAGAGATTGACATCGGGCTTGTTGGGCTTGCCGGTCTTGTCCAAGGACCGAATCCAGAACTCGAAGAGTTGCTTCATATCGTCCCAGCGCTGGGAGGTCATCCAGTCAGCGAAGACATTCATCAAGCTGTGGACGTCAAGCGTTTGGGACAGGGCCTGGATACGAGAGGTCGGGGATTGTTGGAGAAAACCCAGGGGAATCAGGGACTGAGTCAGGGACGTGTTGGGGATCGGGCTCCGCCAGTTCTCGTTGTAGAGAGGGCTTCCCGAGGCCGGGTTGGGAGGGAGTGGGGTAGAAACTGAGGGTGGTTCGGAGGGAGTCGACTCGGCGAGCTCGGGCTCCTGGGAGAGAAATGTGAAGGTTGAGATGGTCTTGAAGAAGAGGTTGGAGTCGGTAATGGTGGTGGTCTTGATTAAGGCTCGGGTGCGAGCGAGAATCGCCATTTGGGAAGCCATTGATTTGGAGAGCTTCCTTCACTGGACGAGTAGAGCTGTAGAACGTCTCAATTGTTCCATATTCAGTTCTCTGAGTCTGTTTGGCTAGGGTTTTGGGATGGGGGTGTTATTGGTATTATAATATTATTTGGGGGAGAGTTGCCCAGATTTTTTTTAAAAAGTAATTAAAACACTTTAAAAGAATTTTCTAAAAAAATTAATTGAATAACAAAATAAATAAAAATGCAAACTAGATAATATTGTTGTTACATCACAATGCAAAACATAAATTTACAAAGAAAAAAATAAATAATAATACATCACAACGAATTTGGTTTGCACTCTTTTCTGAAATATTCATATGTCTATATGATTTGCTTCTTAATTTGTTGATTACAGGCCATACATTTACCAGATCAAGGTGAAAGAAATCAATTTTTCTCCCAAATTCAAGATTCAAGATGTGAAGAGTTATGATATTGTATTAGTTTAATTAGTTGTGATGTATTATTATTTATTTTTTTCTTTGTAAATTTATGTTTTGCATTGTGATGTAACAACAATATTATCTAGTTTGCATTTTTATTTATTTTGTTATTCAATTAATTTTTTTAGAAAATTCTTTTAAAGTTTTTTAATTACCTTTTTAAAAAAATCTGGACAATTTAAATATGAGATCAGATTTAAAAAAAAAAACGTGCTATAATTTATTTTTGAAGTTATAAATAATTTTTTTTTTTAATTTTATAAAACCTGGATTGAATCCGGGTATAATCCAAAAAAAAATCCGAATTGAATCAGCGTATAACCCGGATATCCGGATCAAAGCAAAAAAAAAATAAAAATCCGGATATCCGGTTACAATTCGGATATCCGGATTGAATCCGGTTATCCGCCCGGATTGAGTCCAGGTTCAATCCGGGCGGATAACCGCCCGGATTACAAAATCCAGATCCGGATCCGGTTATGGACGGATACCCAGATCCGGATCCGGATCCGGATGCACACCCCTAGGTAAAAGTACGTAATTTACGTAGAATTTATCTTTATCAGCTTCAAGTTTTACAGGTGTCAAACAAAAAAAGATACCTCTTATCCAAACCCAGGCCCATTTCACAATTCGCGGGAGGCAGATTGAGGTTTGGGCTCAAGAGCATGGCAAAGCCTTTCCCTTGCCAAGGCTCGAATGGCAAGGGCCTGTCTCTCTGAATTTGAAGGCTTTTCTTATTCAGATAATTCGATGGCTTACCCATCTCTCCCCCAAATAATATTATAATACCAATAACACCCCCATCCCAAAACCCTAGCCAAACAGACTCAGGGAACTGAATATGGAACAATTGAGACGTTCTACAGCTCTACTCGTCCAGTGAAGGAAGCTCTCCAAATCAATGGCTTCCCAAATGGCGATTCTCGCTCGCACCCGAGCCTTAATCAAGACCACCACCATTACCGACTCCAACCTCTTCTTCAAGACCATCTCAACCTTCACATTTCTCTCCCAGGAGCCCGAGCTCGCCGAGTCGACTCCCTCCGAACCACCCTCAGTTTCTACCCCACTCCCTCCCAACCCGGCCTCGGGAAGCCCTCTCTACAACGAGAACTGGCGGAGCCCGATCCCCAACACGTCCCTGACTCAGTCCCTGATTCCCCTGGGTTTTCTCCAACAATCCCCGACCTCTCGTATCCAGGCCCTGTCCCAAACGCTTGACGTCCACAGCTTGATGAATGTCTTCGCTGACTGGATGACCTCCCAGCGCTGGGACGATATGAAGCAACTCTTCGAGTTCTGGATTCGGTCCTTGGACAAGACCGGCAAGCCCAACAAGCCCGATGTCAATCTCTACAACCATTACTTGAGGGCCAACTTGATGAACAACGCCACGGCCGGCGAGTTGCTCGACCTCGTCGCCCAGATGGAAGACTACGCGGTCCTTCCCAACACGGCCTCGTTCAACTTGGTCCTCAAAGCCATGTACAAGGCCAAGGAGACCGTAGCGGCTACCAAATTGCTCGAACGGTTGGCCATTCAGTCCTTCTTTAGAATATATATTATGCGAATACCTGTATAGCAGTACCTGTCACAAATGTAGGAAATGTTTGGAAGATTTCTTTTTCTCAAAAATAAAAAATGTTTGGAAGATTTCTATATGTCTACGTAGATAAATTTCTCTTTGGAAATGTGGTGGTGTGTGTTATCTTGTGCTGATTAGGATTGTCTTTGTGCTAAAAAACGAAATGCTGAGTACTACTGCTTCTGTATGAATTTTAAGTTTTAGTTTTATTCGTTTATAATTTTTAGTTTTCTTCTAACATCGAATTATATACACTTGGGTTCCATACGTCTATATACGTGGATCAATTTGCAATCTTGACAATTTTTATAATCGAATATTTAGATGCGACATCACCAATTAAAGTTCGGGCTGCATCCTCTTGGTGCAAGTAAATGAATGCATTAAAAAGGCCAAGGGGGTGAGATGCTTGTAAAATGCCCTTTAAACCGTGCAAGTCTTATCTACACTGGAATTCACATGCAAGCATAATAGTACACCTAAAACAGCGCAACTAAAAGTTTCCTAATTTAGAAGTAGTACGTAAACTGCATTAAGACCATTTTCTTACGTTGAACATGTGAAGACACCAGTCATTATAGTTTATGCAATTTTTGGGCATCGTATTTGATATGTGGGAAAAAATTCGCAAAGCTAAATATTTTGGAAGGATCTCCTTTTTTAACTTCCGCCTCTTTGGAGATGATATCCTAAGGAAATGACTCAATGAGTATTTATATATGTGTATTCAGTTATAGATTGACTTTTTTAATGTATCATCTGCACTTGCTGTTTAACAGGATGCTGCAGACAGGGAAAGAATCTATGCCTGATAATGAGTCATACGACTTGGTTGTTGGCATGCTATTTTTGACGGACATGATTGATGCTTCTTTGAAATATTTAGATGTGGCTTTAAAATCTGGTTATATGTTGTCAACGAAGGTCTTTACTGAATGCGTGCGGAGCTGTGTCAATAATGGCAGGCTAGATACATTGGTGTCAATCATTGATAGGTGCAAGGTACATGACTAACTGGATAAATACTTCAAACATTCCCTGCATGAAGCTGCACTTTTCACTTGTTTCTAATGGGTGGCTGTTGCTATTGGTGTTTTCAGACGATGGATCAGAACAAAGCTCTTTGTCCTTCCTGGAACTTGTGTAACTATATTGCAGAAATTGCAATGCAAGAAGATAATAGCAAGTTAGCATACTATGCCCTGGAATTTATGGCCAAATGGATTGCTCGGGGTGAGCAAGTGAGGCCAGCTGTTCTGCTTTCTGTAGATGAAGGATTAGCTTTGTCGGCACTGGGAACTGCTGGTAGAACCTACAACGCCTCTCTCCTGGATGCATCATGGGCAATCCTACGACGCTCTTTACGTGAAAAGAAGGCCCCTAACCCAGAATCTTACCTTGGGAAGATATATGCCCTTGCATCATTGGGAAATCTGCAGAGGGCTTTTATTACCCTAAATGAATTTGAGTCAATGTATGGCAATCCCAATAAAGAAGCAGAACAAGAAATGTTCTCTCCCTTTACCTCTTTAAATCCATTGGTCACAGCATGCTCTGAAAAAGGTTTTGAGACTCTGGACTCGGTATGTCTTTCTTTATTTGAAAGTTATTAAATAGCATTATCCAATCATATAATTCTGTTTGTTTTCTGGCCATCTATTAGTCTATTTTTGTTTTTTTTTTGTTTTTATATAATCACAATCTTTTCTTTCAATAACTTGCATTTGCTGGGCCATTCTTAAGTTTCTGAGAGTTGATGATACAAATCAATACGGTTGTTTTCTTTTCACCTAAAAGTCCTAGCAACACTAATTAGACGAAAACAGAAATATTGTGCATATCCTCTCAACTGGGGGAATCCTCTATGTGCCTGTAGGTTTGTTATTATTAGGAGCAAGAAATTCAAATATATTTTTCATGCCACTTGTTTATCTCATGAGAAAAACACTTAAGTGCTTATATGCTTAGCATTTTGATTATATTCTTCATTAGAGATTTTCAGGTGTTCTGCCAGAGCTGCCTTAAGCAGTTACATCAAAATTTTCTATTGCGTTTTTTGAATAAAAAGATTTATCTATTTTGAGACCCCAACTTTTTTGGTTTCCGTTAGGTCTAAACAAGCCAACCATTGTGCTTCTCAGGCTTAGCTCAACAGGATTTCTAGCAGTCTTGAGCTTGGCTTGTGGAAAAAATTCAAAGCTTGAGCTCAGCTTGGCTCAGCTTAAGATAAGGTAGCCCAAGTCAAGCATGATGTTGAGTTTGAACTCAAAATACTAATTTATCACCTTCGAAGCTGCAGGTGGCATATTGCATTTCTGTTACATTGGTTGTGGACAAAGAACATTTTAATTAATATAGCTTCAAATTATTATTTATAGGGCTTTTAGTACGTTTTATGTTTGTTTTCTAATTCATATGCAATCTTTCAATTGAAGAACATTGGGTTTACTTGTTAATTTTGACAGTTCTGCTTATCTTGGACTCTATAATATTGTGATTGTACATCAAGATTGATACACCGACAGAATAGAGTAGATTTTGTGTGCTCCTCTGCTGGTGATTATTAGATGCATATGTGATTCATGTGACTAGGTATTATGAGTTAAGCCTACTTGTTCATTTGCTGCTTCTTGCTGATCTGTATTATTGTCATATTCCTCAGGTATATTTTCAACTGGAAAATTTGAGCCGTGGAGATCCCCCTTACAAGTCTGTTGCTGCTCTAAATTGCATAATTGTAGGTTGTGCAAATATATGGGACCTTGATCGTGCCTACCAGACCTTCGAGGCAATTGGTTCCTCTTTTGGACTGACCCCTGATATTCATTCATACAATGGTCTGATGCATGCATTTAGCAGACTCAAGAAGGTTGGATATTTGAGGACTTTGCTTCCCCTCCCTCATCTCTCTCTCTCTCTCTCTCTCTCTCTCTCTCTCTCTCTCTCTCACACGCGCGCGCACGCACGCACACACACACACACACACCTGTGCGAGCACACAGGGAGGACCCACTTTATGACTGGGGCATAATACTCTCATTTGGCATTCTTAATCTCGATCTGTCTCCTAGCTTTGAATCCCTGGGTGAGGAAGTTGCAGTGAGTTGATCTGAGAGAAAAAGAAACGTGACCGGTGGTGGTACTCACATCGGGTATTGAGGCTGATTAAGGGACTTCCAAAACTTCTATTTCCTTCCAGTCCATGATTATGCCCACCCATTGTAGAAGGGCGACACCCATGCACACACTAAAGAACAACATCTTGCTCAGTTTTTCTGGTTATTTTTCAGACATTTGAAGCTTCAAGAGTGTTTGAGCACTTGGTAAGTTTGGGTGTTAAACCAAATGCAATGTCATATTCATTGCTTGTTGATGCTCATCTCATCAACCGAGATCCAAAAGCTGCTCTCTCTGTGATCGAGGAGATGGTAACTGCATTTTTTATTTGCTTTGTGTTTTCCAATTTGGTCTGTTATCTATGGAAACAATCTAATGTCCTGTGTAACGAACCTGTTGGTCAGGTAACTGCTGGATTTGTACCATCAAAAGAAACACTTAAAAAGGTCAGAAGGCGTTGTATTCGTGAGATGGACTATGAGCAGGATGACCAGGTACAGGCCCTGGCTAGAAAGTTCAAGATTCGAATGGGTACAGAGACTCGCAGGGACATGCTGTTTAATCTTGAGTACAACACCGGTTTCGTCAGATAGGTAAATGAACACAATTTATGAATACATACATTAAAGAATAAAAAAGTAGTTATTCTCGTGGCCTGAACCAGTCCTGCTGACCTAAAAGCCAATGTATTTCAAATTTGGGCTATTATCAATTACAATTTTAATTTTTTATTGGCACCGGGTGCCGAAGAAGAATGTCTAGACTAATCCGGGGGGTGCACAATCCCTTGGCAATGAGTTTTCCGCTAGTGCACCTCAGACAATTCAAGGGGAAATTCCCCTAGTCCGATGGCGCCTAGAAATTGTTTGCACCTAAGAAGATTCGAACCTTAGACTTGGAGGAAGATTACCACCAAGACCAAGACCCTTACTACTTGAGCCAACCCCTAGGGTTTGCGGGTAGAGATCAGGCGGTTTTATGTTGTAAGTGCCTAGTTTCACCGTTCAGAAGATCACAGCCAATACCTGAAAGTTTGTCTTTGTGGCACTTCATTTCAGTTTTAAAGTTTGTCCTGTGAATGTATTCTGTCTTGGCACAAAAGATAGTTGCTACTCGGTTTTTCATAAGAAAAGAGGACTAATATATGCTTGAAGCATGAAGTAGCATGCCATACATCAACCGTGTATGTGCTTATTATCATTGTTTATTTGCTTGCAGATCTGCCTCTTTTTGGTCTGGAAAATCTCAGTGCTAAAAATTTGGTTGCCAAATTCACAAAGTTGTCTAGCTTCTCTTTCAATGAGATTTCATGCTTTCTAAATTATCAGATAGTTCCCAGATTTTGAGTCATGGCATGATGTGTTGGAATCAGAGCGCCCTACAGCGTCATTTGTACTTCTATGTATTCTTTTTATGCTTTCTGAAAAAAAATATAGAAATTCTAGAGGGCACTGATTTGCTAAACGAGAGTTTTGAATGTTGAAGAATAATTTTAAGAGAAAACCAGTAATTTAAAATATCTGGAGTAGGCCTTTCGATTTCTATGTCAATACTGTGGGTTGTTATGCTGTGGCATGGACATTACAACACGTTGAAGGTTGAACATTGTGATTGTCAGAGAGCATTGCCTTTTCTGCTTATGATGCTAAACTTAATAAGTTCTGTGAGCGGCTTGAGGTACGATGCTGCTTTCTGCCACAAGTGAGGGTTTATTAATAATAATTTTTGGTATATTGTTGTGTCTTAAGCATGTTGAGGTAGGGGCATGAAAACGTAGAACAATTCAATGTGGTATTGACAACTGACAATCTGTAAACTACTCTCTATTGGTAATTCAAATAAGGTTTTCTCTCTGCATATGTGACTTTTGTCTTCATTCTACTCGTGAAGTTGCTGAGCCACAAAATAGATCAGCGAACATCTAGTAAAGACGCTATCGACTGATGAAGCTGAGAAACAGAGATCATGAGAAATCAAATTTGGAGTATAGTATCAGTTAATCCTTGTTATGTCCTCTCTTTATTAATGTAAATAGTTCTAATCCCTACGCGTGCACCATATGAAGAGGTTGAAGTCGTGTGTTCTGATTCTCACGGGTGCTACTGGAGAAGGACACAAGCAGATTTCAAAAGGAAACAACATGCGGAGAAAGAGAAAGAATGTACGTGTCGGAAGAGAGAAGAAAGTTACGATAAGCATATATTTTGGTGCAAATTCATGGAATAAAATACAACTTTGATTATTTATTTTAATAAAATTACAACATCGAAACCACTCAGAGAGGCTAAAATAAGAAACGAGTTTGTTGAATTTGTTATTTCTTTCCTCTATTTCCAAGATGTTATTTTAATGGAAGCGATCACGCAAAGTTTGAGAAGTTGAACCATCCAATTTAAACAACAGCAGCAGTCTGACTCCGAGGATCTCTCACTCACCAACCCTCATTGATATGAAGGGTGCGGCCCTATGATTTGGAAGTTGCAGCAGCCTTCTGAAAATGGTTAGTGATAAATCATGTCAGGTCAAGGAGAAAATGGTTACTAAATACCCGAATAAAGATGAATAATAATTTGGAATAAGTTTCATTCCAAGTTTTTTTTTTTAAAAAATGCTCTTTATTTTCCTTGAGAACAAGCAGTCCATAGCTACCCTAAGGTGGTGATGAACTTTTTATATATTACAGAGAGAAGAGAAATCTTACCCTTTTTTCCTCTTCCAGATTTGCCTTTATTAGGGAGTAGATGGCAACACCTGCAATCGCTATAGCAGTACCAATCCCAGTTTGTGTGGATATCTTATTGCCTGACAAATTTTGCAATCATAGGAAAGTGAAAACACCATCATGTCAAATATAAGATTTTCCAATGACTGAAAATTCTGTTTGCTTGTTTCAAACTTGATATAAATGGCATCAATAAACAGTGAGCAATTACCGAATACGACAATGGAGAAACCGATAACGAAAACTCGCTTCAAAACATTTCCAACTGCATGTGTAAGTGGTGCAACCCTTTCCAAAGTGTTGGTAGCAAGCTGCAATTGTAAGTTCAAACCTTAAGTCTCAACAGATGAGTACAACAAAATGCTCTCTCTTACAAGCTGGGGCCAGAGAGATGGAAAATGTTTCAGTTTCAGCAAATGCAGAAATCCTTCAAATTTGAGTCACATCATGTTTCTACAGGACACTAAGACAAGGTCGCAAGACCACAGGTTGCGTAAACATCCCAGATAGAGGCACATGATATTGAGATGCCGATATCAACAGCCATCAAACACTTAAGAAGGATCTGTGGCACATGGCATGTCTATGGCATACCTGATTGTATAGATGATAAAACATTCCAATCCAGAACAGATCAGACAAGAATTTGTATAGGCCTACTTTGGCAATAGCATCCCTAAAACCATGTTGCATCAGTTGGGGGCCCTCAATCTGAAAGCAATGCAAGGAATCCCATAGTTAAATATATATATATATATATATATATAAACATTTAATGAAACATTAAGCTTATCAAAACTTAATATTGGTTATGATTTGACTTACAAGTACTGCAGGTGGAATGCAAACCAAGAGGGCAATGATTGAAATATAAGCATACACATTCGTGCTGTCCATTCCTGTCTGTTACAATCAAAGTGGTTGAATCAAATGTATAGACAATCTTTCCAAAAATATATTTCTAGTTACAAAAGTCTCAGTCATTGCATGGTATGCAGTAAGATCTCAAAGGGTGTATTGTAATTCTATGATCATTGATATATGACTGGTGCTTTGCAAGAAGTTACAACAATTGACTTTGTAACACTAAGACATCACTTCAATCAACTCAACTCAGCAATGCCTTGCTGATAAATGCAGTTACAAAGGATTCATTTCACACATCAAACACATCATTAAGTGACTGGTCCTTTAACAAGTCAAGCACAACTGTACTGAAAAAAAGTTTTCATCAGAAGACGCAAATTTCAAAACATGCCTTTGATTTTCAAAAGATTATCATGAGTGGGACAGATTCTGATGTAAGGATATTTATTGGATAATGAAACTCCATAGGGTTGCTCTCTCATACGAAATCCTCCCATCAATTTCCAATTTCATCAACTAGACCAAAGAGCATGAAATAACCAGGCACTTGAGCCTAGAAAGTATACTGTATACCTCATAAAACGAATAACAGAAATGACTTTTTAGCAAGTAGAACACTAGTGAAAGCTCTTACCATTGCCTTCTTTGAATAGATACTCCTGTAGGTGAACGCAATGTTGGAAATCATTGCACTGATGAAACCAGTCCAGTTGAAAGAAAGCTCAGTTAATGAGGCCATTGATACACCTAAAAAAGAAGTCACAGATTGATTATCAGCTGACGACTTACAAAACCTTGCCTTTATATTGGATTCAGATTAAGAAGCATATTGGCAATGCCCTGAGAAATTGGCTGCAAATGATGCACACATACAGCGCATATAAAAAGGAAAATAATATAAGAGTGAAATGTCCTACGTGTGAGCATTATCAAATCAGGCTTCTATTTTTTCTGTAAAAGAGAAAATAGAAGTTTGAAGAATTACCAATAACTACAGGGGCCAATGATAGCCACAGTGACAGGGGAATTTGATGGCCCAAAACAAACTGAGAAGCAGCGGCATTGAAGAATGGCTCCAGGGCTGCAGAAAAAAATCAAGACTAGTAAGAGAGAAGATCAAAGCAATGGTTAGATACAATTGTTCAAAGAGGCATACGCACAACTTAAACATCAAAGTAGTTTAGCCGAATTAAAATAAAGAAAACTTTTATGACAAACTAATACATGCAAGTCAAAGAAATCACCAGTAGTTGTATCTATTTGACATATCAATGGGAATTTATGCACGAATTCATTTTCAGGATACTTTAAGCACAAATGTTTGTATAAAAAAAACCACATCATCACTATCATCAAGTCCAAGGAGAAGATGATACGCAACAGACTTTAAGAATCACTATCAGCACCCTTCTTTAAGCACAAATGTTAAGAGGACAAAGAACTTTTAATTCTGGAACATACAAGTTGAACATATGATGCTGACAACTGCCACCGAAACAATATATCCTCGTGCCTATAAAGATCTCATAAAAAGTGTAGATACGGACATGCATGCACACACTTAGAGGTATTTCAAGGACTTCCATCAGAACCAATAGACATAAAATTGGGTGATAAGCATAAAAAGCTATTGCATTTTTTTGGAAAATTTTATACCTTTAATTGTGTGTGTAAAAGATACGGCAACAGCTGCAAATGATACATTGGACATGACATGCCCGAGGGCGTGACAGAATGCAACAGGAGTGAGTAGTACCAAGAGATCCTTATCAATTGGCTGGTTGCAGGGGAAACTAAGTCATTAGTACAAGTGATAATGCATGTATCTGGAGAAGAAAAGATGGAACATGAAGAAATTAAGACTTACAGCACGTTTTGGTAGACCAACCGTCCAAGAAACAAGACAATACACCACTCCAACTAGAAGATGTACAACAGAGACAAAGCTGCAAAGATATAAAATATGTTTCAAATGGCGATTTGTCAAAAGCTATGGTAATGGAAAAAGGGAAATTGAAGCATGGTCAAAGCAGCGTACTATGGATATGGGAAATAATTATAGACTTTCTTGTTGAGTATATTGAAGATGACATTTAAGAAGTACCTGCATGCTCAAAAAAATTGATAGCACAATAAGAATAAATGAATTACTAACATTAGTGCGACACACATGCTATACAAAGAAATACGTAATCACACCTCTGAACCGAAAAGCCCTGGAAAAGGAAAGAAAAAGAAAACTCCAGAGGCCCATTAACTTATTCTGTAAATGTACTCAACAATAGCTTGCAGTCTGTATTTAAAAAGATCCCTTGCAATCTAACATATTTTTCATGATAAAGAACTTGAGCATTAGTGATATTCTGTCAAATGGGTCCTCAGTGACAAATTCAATCAACTAATTCCAAACTAGTTGTCACTATTCTTCAGATTGTTAATCTAAAATGGGCATCGACAATGACCTTTTGGTCTAATGGCATTTAGAAAGCCCCATATTCACAATTCCGTTTGTTAAAGAAAAAAAAAAGTCTAAATGGCATAACAAACACACAGACACACGTACATTACATGCTATGATAGCTTACCACATGAAGAAAAAGAAACCGGTGACCAATGCGGGAAATCTCTCAGCAAAGCTCTTAGAAGGCTTCGCATGCCTGCACTTTCAGATAAGTATGTCAAACAAACGCAGACCCACCCCAAATTAAAAAGTTGCGTTTGGTTGCTTAGAAAACTCGTGTAAAAAAAAGGAAACTTGTTTATTTTTCTTTCTTCTATTCCATTTTCTCAGCATCCAAACGGAGAGTGAAGAATTTTCACTAATGAAAAATAAAAAAGGCGAGTGATGAATTTGACCCATCGGCATCCGCGGCTGCAGCTTCCACAACCGGAAATTCAATAGAGCCTCGACGCCTCAACAGCTCACTCCAACCGGAAAACCTCAAGGTTTTGCCTGAGAATCCAACATGTGTGGGAGGTCCCCGGTTCTCCGGTAACGGCGAAAACGCCAAGCATGTGGTCTTACATGTCAGTGACCGAGTCTTGAGCACAAAGGGATTTGTTGCTACTCTGTTGGGTGATAAGTATAGTGAAGAAAGTCGGGTAGTTTGGATTGAAAACTGAAACGGGTTGGTGATTGAAGCCATCATATGCAAAAAGATAGACAAACTATGCTGAGTTTTGATGAGGGAAATGGTGTGGGGGCCCTTAACTCGTACAATGAAATTGAAAAACGTTGAAAACTGTGAAGCTGTATGCAGCAAAGAAAGCAGAGAAATCGAATTGGTCCTTGTTTTGTACTGAGAAACAAAGATCGATGCAAACCAAATACTAACTGTTGGAAAATATTCAGTAAAATCTGTGGACTTTGCCTTAAAAAATAGACAAAAGAGGAACAATGGTCGAGACTTGAGAGCCTGATAATCAAACAGTTTCTGTTACAAAAGAAATCTCCAAAAAGAAGCGTTACGAGTCTGAGAACGAACTTCTACTGCATAGTGGCTTCTGGGAGTTCTTGGAGAGACTGATCATGACCTCATCATGTCATGGACTCCAATAATGGAGAGAGAGAGAGAGAGAGAGAGAGAGAGTGTGTGTGTGTGTGTGTGTGTTAAAAATGGAGTGGCTAGCTTGTTTCTTGATTCCTTCGTCTTTTACGGTATCTGCTTTGTGTATTTTCTTTGGAAAAGAGAAGTGCAATAAGGTAAGTTAGGTTGACTGGTACTTCCATGTTCCAACTAACATGTTGGATCCCATTTATCAAAGTTGCAAACTGCCAAACACCCACAAAAATACATATATTTTACGGTTCTACATAGTTAGAATTTTATACCTTTTCCGAATGGATAAGAGCTGTTGTCCCTTGGAGTCCACAAACAAGTTATAAATAGACAGCTTTTGAGGATTTCATAAAGAGTTTTGCTACATACAAGCACAGTCGCGCACTAATCTGTGTACCAATACTAATCTATTCATATTTAAAATTTAAATTAACACTTTTTTCAATAAAATCTACTTTTTGACCAATCACATCACATTGGTGCACAGATTAGTGCATAATTGTACTTGCAACTATATTTTTCCTTTCATAAAATAATTTAACGATTAAAACAAGAAAAAAAGAAGGCAACAACATCTCTATCCAACCAACAAGAATGAAACCTTTATTTCATTTATTTTTAATTTCTCTCATAGACTCTTCAACCCTTTTCAATTCCTGATCACACCCGCTCATTTGCCAGGCCATGCCAGCCTCTGACTCTGTGAACACAGTTTGAAAAAATGTCGATAATAATAATGATAATGACAATGACAACAACAACGACGATGATATATACAATTTGGTCAATGTTATCATTATATATATACAACATCTCTAACGAAAGTTGAAGAGCCATTCGATTAAAAAAAGAAAGTGATTCCAATTGAAGTAAGTTTCATGACCACTAATGATCAACTTTTCCACAAGGATCTGATCCTGACTTATGCTTAAAACATCGATTCTTTTTGTTTAAATATTTGGTGGTGGGGACTGGGAAGCCATGCAGCAACCAGTAGTTGGAGGAACTGGTACTGTAACTGTAACTTGGGCTAAGCCTACGATTACCAAACTTTTGAAGGTTGGTTATATCCAGTTAATTAGGCCGTCATATTTTATATGGGGTCTCCAATAAAAAAATAAAAAATAAAAAGAAAAAAGAAAAGAAAGGTATGTCGTTTTGAACTATATATAATGAATAAAAGCAACAGCGCATGATGGTTGACGTAATTGTTGTTGTTGTTATTATGGTCGGCAAAGCATTAAAATGATAGCAATGCTATTGGTCGTTGTCGTCATCATCATCATCCTCTACACAAAGAAAGAATTTGCATTATTAGCAACGATGTTGTGTTGTCGTTGTCATCTTTATAATTAGATCAAGATGTGTCCCTACTTGCTACTATGCATACATGATACATACATACATACATATGGTATTTTGATGATTATGATACCTCGAACCTCTACATGAAATGGTTGGAATGTCACCCACGAGATGCTGGGTAGGGTTCATCTCTTAATTTCGTTTTTTCAATATATATTTTTAATTTTAAAAATTTCAAATGTGACTAAAAAGTCATGTCCCAAAACATTGGTCTTAATTATATGAAATTGAAATTGGCGTACTATTCCTAAACATAATCTTGTGGCCCAGTTCCTACAAACCCATCATGTGCGATTACAAGATGAGGCCCAAACTTCGGATGGATCTAACAACACAACCCACAATCACATTGCCCACCTCTGCTCTTCCAGGAGAGCCCTTTGGATCAAACTCCGATAACCAAAACGAAGAAAGTCGCGAATAAAAAAATACTTTCGTTTTATTAAAAAAGAAAAAAATGCATTTTGCAGCACCGGCCAGACACTGCTTTTTTGGAAGCAGCATTTTGGTGTATGATAATGATACCTCCGTAGAGAAACCAGGGAATGAAAGGTGCATGAAAATGCAGTTCAACAGTTCTATACAGATATTCTTGGAAAAAGCGCACAAAATATAAAATAAAAAGATAAAAAATAAAAAAAATAAAAGATAAAAAATTAAAAAAATAAAAGATAAAAAATAAAAATCGATATTGACAAGGGAGTAACGTAGGGCTATTATATAGAATAACTCATTGAAAAAAAAAAAAAAAAAACCCACCACATTTGTTTTAGAAAAGCAAAATGTTCCTCATACGTGATTGGTATTGCGCCATGATAAATAACCACACGATCAACACCGCGAGTGCCAAAGGCGGCGTTAATGGCTCTTTCTTGAAAAAGAAGCACTCGTCGTTTGAACTGTCATCACCGTATGTTGAGATCTCGGACGTACGTTTGGAAACTTCCGATAACGATAACCAATGCACGGTTAACACGAGGACCAGCGGTATTGCGCGGACTGCCCAACTCTTCTTTGATCCTAAGAATTTCGCAATGATCTTCTCCGGAAATCGCCAAGATATACCAAGCAAGATGAAGACGAGCAACAACATTAGCAGAACAGGGCAAGGGAGAGGCTCTATAGTAAGCCACGAGGGCACCGACGATGCCGAAGACCCAGCACAGAACCCATCATCGACTCCATTCAACTCAGTGGTCAGCCGGATCCGATTACGCACCGAGACCAGGTCCGGACCCAGCCGCTCCATCGAGCCCATCAGATTCCGCGATCTCGGCTTAGCCCATGCCGAGGATCTTAGACGGAGCTAGATAGCTTTGTGGGGGCGGCTGCTCTGGTCTTTGTAGTCTGCCATGGAAGGGTCTATGCTTGGAAGACCAACAGAGAGAGCGTTGAAGAAATGAAACGGATCGAACGTGGTGCAAGTGTAAATTCGGTTTCTTCGACTCGGTGAAGGGGCCGCCAAAAGGCGGTTAAGAGACGTTAGAAGCAAATTTGAACTCCACGTCGATTTACTTTCATGCCCCTATTTCGGTGAAAGTCGAGTCAACTTCCATGCCCAAGTATTTATAATGAATAACTTCTATCAATTTTACACCCTTCATTTAATTTGAAAGTTAAATTTTAAAATTTTAATTTTATAAATCAAATTATATCATATAAATGATATATAATGAAGAGATTTAATTTATTTTAAAAGATAAATTTTAAATTTTACAAATAAAATTATGTTTTATAAATAGAAGGGGCGTACAAAAACTGTTAAAATTGGCCAAAATCGACTACCGGAGTATAGAATCGGTTTACTGGCAATAGAAATAGGTTGAAAAAGACATTGACCGGTTCAGTTCCGATTTAAACCTAATTCAAACTGACGAACTGAGTGATTATATATATAATATTATACGTGTATAAACCGATGCTATTTCACTTAAATCTACAATTTTAATGAAACGACATTGTCTTAAACCCACAGTTTTGAAAGCAAATATATGAAACGACACCGTTTAATTTACCATACTAAATGGCATCGTTTTAGGCTAGGGCTACAGCCCTAACCCTCGACTCCCCCTTCTCTTCTATCATTTTCACTGCACCGTTTCCCTCTCATCTCTGTCTCAACTCTGACTCTCCCCGACAGTGCCATCCTCCTCTTAGCTCTCTCCGATACAATCTCCCTCTCAGGCTCTCAACTCACTCATCTTCCTTTTAGATCTCTTAGCTCTGTCTCTCATCTCCCTATCGGCTCTCTCTCAGAGATTCTCTCATCTTCGACTCATTTTTTTAGTTTTTGTTGTGGTATTTGATTATTTATTGTGAGATTTGAGAAAATTTTTTGATGGGATTATAAAGTTAAACTAACTGGGACACCAATGAACAGACGATAACCAGCCAAAACGCTGGTTTCAACCCCCCCTTCATTGGCTAGTTTCTGTCGGCAACACCCCATGGAAAACATGTTAGTGCAATTTCAATTTTGAACTGAAACCGCACCAATATGATCGGTTTTATCCCTAATAAATAATGTAATGTAGAAGTTTTTGAATAGAATCCTTTTTTTCCGTTTAATCCATTAATTAAATTATTGAGTAATGGCGGCTTAATTATTACACATCGACTTGTTAAACTACCAACTTTTATATCCTATGCATTTACAAATATTTTATGTGCAGCCATTTTGCGTACTCTTTTGTGCATGATATGATTGATTATGTATTAAAAAAAAATTAATCCAGCCAATCATATCAATAGAGTACGCAGGAAATACGCAAAAGTGACTATATATAATATTACTCATGCATTTATACTCGTCTTCCAACGATGGTGAATAAAAATAGAGAAAAAAAAACCACTGCTTAAATAACACATTTGGATGAAATAACGTTGAGCAAAAGGAAAATAAAAGGAAAATGGAAATAAATTAAGAAATAAAAAAAAATAAAAATCTGAGAACTGATCGATCTTGTTGGACCCAAAACCCGTTGTGAGAAAAGCTGAAGAAGCCACCCTCACGAAGTAGTCTGATATCTCGAAGTGCTACGAGCAGGGGCTGGGCTCACTCAGATGCCCCAGTCAATGCTGCAAGATGGTTCAGACTAGATTTTTAGTAATAACGAAGGTAAATCAATATTTGATAAAATGAATAAAGGAGTCATGCAAGCACTTGCCTCGGCTTCAGTAGGTTTGGACTCTTCACCTTTGAGGTTGTCTTCACCTGCAAGAGAGCATTTACATTTGAGTCTCCAATTTCAGAAATACGTCTGACTAAAAAAAATCATCAGAGAGCTTCAGAGGTATCTGATCTATTGCTACGGGGTCTACAATACCTCCATCTTCAGGCAAATCAGAGGTCCAGAGAGTAAGGTTGTCTCTCAACAACTGCATGATCAGGGTACTGTCCTTGTAAGACTCCTCACTCAAGGTGTCCAGCTCTGCAATTGCCTCGTCGAATGCTTGTTTAGCCAAATGGCAGGCTCTGCAAGTTTCAGTAACAATTTTAAGATAACTATAACTAGGATGTAAAATTTTTGAAATCCCTCAATAGATGACAAAAAGGAAGCAGCTTAATACCTCTCAGGAGAATTCATTATCTCATAGTAGAATACAGAGAAATTGAGAGCAAGGCCCAGACGGATTGGATGGGTTGATGGAAGATCTGTGTTTGCAGTTGATGAAGCAGCCTAACAAAGACAGGAAGGCAAATCAAATAATATCAAAAGTAAGGAATGATACATGAGCATGCTCTGGTTGACCATTGGTGGAAATGTAAGATATGTCAAATGAGCATGCCTCATATCCCTTCAATGACTCCTCAGCTGCCTCTTTCCTTTCCTGGTCACTCTTGAACTCAGCAAGATACCGATAATAATCACCTTTCCTGCATTCATGCATAACGCAACAAAGAAACACAAAAATACGAACTAATATTTCCAAGGTAATGAGCATCATTGGTGCATAAACATGCAAACAAAATTTGAGTGAAATTTAAAATAATTTAATTCCATGACCGATGGCCACATCTTTGCCTCTCTTACAACACTGGGACAAGGGATGAATCAGAAAGTCTACAGACTACATCGTTACATGTTGACCGAGAGTATGTTGGCAAAAAAAGTAACATGCAGTCATATTGGAAACTGGTTATCTTTTGGAATATACTCTATTATAATGATATCAGATAAAAAGACAACTATAATCAATAAACAAAAATGGATGAGCATGAAAATAATTGGTTGCATGAACTGCTACATGGGTTGATTTGGTCAAGCAAGTGGCATAATGATGGAATATAATCCCTAGGGGTCGGCTCAAGTGGTAAAGGCCTTGGTTTTGATAGTATGCTTCTGCAAGGTCTAAGGTTTGAATCCTCTTGGGTGCAAACAATTTCTAGGGCTATCAGACTAGGGAACTTCCCCTTGAATTATTCAAGGTAAACTTGCGGGGAACTCCTTGCCAAAGACCTGTGCACCCCTGGGATTAGTCGGAACTTTGTTCTTGAACATCCGGTGCTAATAAAAAAATAATGATGGAATATATTCTTAAGGAAACATGACTCACATTTTGTAGTAAAAAACTGTGGCTTCTCCTGAAGTGGAAGAGGGAATCAGGTGCTTGTCAATGATGGCAAGAATGTCACTGCATATCTTGGAGAGTTCCTCCTCGACCTTCTGGCAGTAACCCTTAATAAGTTTAACATTTTGCTCATTTCCCTTGGACTCTTCCTTTTGCTCAATGGATGACATAATGCGCCAAGAAGCTCTGCGAGCACCAATGACATTTTTGTATCCCACTGATAGGAGATTCCTCTCCTCTACAGTCAGTTCAAGATCAAGTTTTGCAACCCTTTTCATACACTCGACCATTTCTGTGCCATTGATCGAATATGAGATTTCAGATAGAGATCACTTTTGTTATATAACTGGAAAACACTTCCTAGAATATAAAATATAAAACTGTAGCTTCTAATTGAATAAATAAATTGCATTCCATTAATGGTCTTACCATTACAGTGACGTACATATCATCCAGTTTTTTGACAAAGAACCAAATAAAGGAGAACGATCCCCCCCAAAAAAAGTGTCACAACACCACAACAAAAAGACAAACCATGTTCAATTTTAACAAACATCACACACCAGCCACCAACTAACCAAAGGGAAGTGTTCACTTCATAAAAGCTAACAGAAAAATTAGCAATGGCTAAGTAATTTGATAAAGAAAACAGCTGTCCTGGACACCTGGTGCCAATAAAAAAAAGGAAGTAAATTGATAATGAAAGCATTGAAATAAGTAGTTCACCATGTATAAGGGCATAACTTAACCCAGATCCTTACTCATTTACGAGTCATTATGGTGAAGTTCATGTACTGCCCAATGTATCACATGTAAAAAACGCCTTACTATTAAAATTAAAAAGATTAAAAAAAGGACAAGAAAAGATAGTTTCCTCTCTTAAGCATCATTGTCCATTTTCCTTCTCCCTTCTTCAGATGAATTGGTGGAGTGCAATGAGAAGGGTAAACCGCAAACCAAATCGTTTTCTCTTTCTTCTTTCCGAATAACTAAACGGAACACTTAGCGTAGAGCTATACATCGAACAGGAAGAACACATCAGCAATGCCACCGGTTCTTAGCGATGCAGAAGACAAATCTCAAATTTATCTTAGCTTTTCAACACAAAAGAAGATGAACAATTTATTTCTACCCCCCCCCCCCCCCCCCCCCCGGCGATCCAATAAACCGTTCTCATCAACAACAACAAAAAACGAAATAAACCAGCAAAACCCATCACCAACATCTCCAGCCATATTTCCAAACGATCAAACATCCACGCATAAACCTCGAGACAAGAGAACCTTGGATTCCCGAGTGATTTAATACCATTCCACAAGCGAATCCCAATACTGAGGCATTAAACAATGGGATCCAGACCAATGTCCCAAGAAAATGAATTAACAACTAAATAGACAAAATGTACGGACCAAGCAAGAGAAAGAACCTTCATAACGCTCGGCCTGTTCGGCGAGCTTGGCCAAGTAAACCTGGGTCTCTCTCTCCGTCGCCATTTTCCAACAGAAATCAAATCACAGAAAACAAAATACAACGCGAGCGAAAGAACGAAAAGCGAGGAGCAGCTTTTTCGTCTCAGGGTTAAAAAAAAAACAGAAAAAAAAGTGAGAGAGGAACAAAATGAGGAGATCGCGACTCGCGAGCGGAAAGGCTAAAGAGTGCGTTATATCGTGGGGGGAAGTTAAGATGGGTGTTAAAGATCGAGCAAGTTCTGAGGGCAGGAAGACCAGATCTGGACCGTTAGTTGGCGGGGGTCGGGGTTTTTGTGGATTTCGAAAGCAAAAGTTTATTTAATTATTTATTTTGAGAAATGGTATACACACAACATATTTCACAATAATTACACAATAAATATTATAAAATAAAGATATTTTTGTAAACTGATATTAATTTTAAAGGTAATTTATAAAAATATCCCTCCTTTTAAACATTATTGTGTAAAATATTATAAATGTGATGTGTTTATTATTTTTATTTTTTTCTTTCAAAGTCAAAAGCAAAAGTTATGTTAGGAGTAGCTTTCCATATTATTTCCGTGTTACATTAATATGGTTAGTTGTTTACACTTTTTATAATATAAGATAATTATTTTAATCAATTGCATAAATAAAATATAAAAATAACTACTATTTATTTTGTCGTGAGATTTTGTCATTGTTATATATATATATATATATATTTTAAGAATCTCTAAACATGTTTTTTATTTTATTTTAAGTAATGTTATGTATAGTTTTGAATTGTATAAATAATGTGTTTTATTTCTTTTCAATAACAGTTAATGTGCAGAAATTCGAACGAATAAGGTTTAGAAAATTCACAACGTCGCAGTTCGTGTAGTGTTAGTACAACAATAGATTCGAAGAGTGACTGAGCAGATTGGGGATGTAGCTCAAATGGTAGAGCGCTCGCTTTGCATGCGAGAGGTACAGGGTTCGATCCCCTGCATCTCCACTTGTTTTTAAATTATTACTGTACTTTTGTGAAGCTAAAATGAATGCACCAGGTGACTGTGGGCTGTCCAGTTTCTCATGAACTTCATGAATCATCTCAGCGACGGGTTGACATCCACTCTTCAAATTCATATGGAAGTAGGAAGCCAAATGCAACATGTGTGAAGATTTGGGGATCAGGAGATCCTGTGGGATGATGAAGAAGGGACGTGCGGCCAGATATTCTTGGTGATTTCACGTGTAGGTAGTACTTATCTGCTAGCTGTAGCTGCCTGCATATATATCCAGTACTAATACCACTCTTGCTAGATGTTGATGTGATCCGATCGATGAGTTTGAAAATGAGGTACATGATCTTATCAAGTTTCCTCATATGTAACACTCATGAGAGAATTCGGATTATTTTCCATTGTGGTGGCTAGCCATTCTAGCCTTCTTAAACTTGGCTATTTTCTTTCTTTCTTAATTTCTTTTCCATCCCGCAAATTAATCTGACTAGCTTTTAGGTCAAAGAGCTTGAGCTGCATGGTAAAGGAAAGGTTTTGTGTTGACGTTATAATTTCGTACGCTTTTGAGTCTGACTCTAGCATAAGAGCTTTTTGGTTTTTCACCTATACACTTAAAAAAAACGCAGAGAGTCAAGAGTCCCGGTGGATGTTAGAGAGTCTATGATCCTTATGTTAGTATCTACTTAGTAGTTCGTGTTAGAGTTTAGAGGAATTTGATAAAGTTCTTCTTACCTGGAGATTGACTTTTATACTAGGTTTCGGAGGAGAATCGCCCATATCCCGTGTCGGGGGTATATGTCCACTCAACTGTTCTTTTAGTCATAATTTTTTAATATGGCGTAGCTTCTGGGATGGGGCAATTAATGCGGTGTGGAGTTTTAGGATCGGTGCCACTAATGCAGTGTATCTTTCTGTCTTTTCTATTCTACTGGTGCATATGTCAGACTCCTCCTCCCTTGCTGTCAGAAGATCAAGGGCTCTCACCATTTCCCGCTCACCCGCCTGTACATGTTTTTTGAGGCTAGGCGTTGTTGGGGAATGTCAGTACCACATGTCCCCTCCTTCCTTACATCTTGAAATTTTCCGCGTGATTATGGCCATAGACTGATCTCAGGTTTGAGGCCGGGAGCCCTCAATGGGCTGAGGGGCTGTCCAGTTGGACTAGGTTTTCCGTATTTGGGCTTTCAGCCTGAGGGAAAAAATCCCCTTACACTTTGTATTGACAATATATAGCTAGCCATCCCATATATATGTTTAACAAATAGGGGTATAACCGGTCCGGTTCAGTTCGATTTTGAATAAAATTTAGGACCGAACCGGTATGTACCGATTTTATTTTTTCAAAAATCGATTACGCACCGATTACTCTCAAAAACCGGTATGTCCGGTTTTATCGGTTCCGGTCCGGTTTTAATATATTAAGTATATTAGTATTATTAATATATTTATATAAAAAAAAATCTATTGAGAATTTATTAGGCAATAAAATGTATTTAATATATATTTCATATTTAAAACATATGATCAAATAAATATTCATGTTTAAGATTAAAATGTTATGTTATAAATTATAATATATTATTTCATACATTATTATATATATTATATATAAAATATATTAATAAAAAATATATAAATAATATGTGAACCGGTCCAGTCCAGTTTGGTATTAGAAAACATAAAACCGATTCTGGACCGGATTTGACCGGTTTTTAAAATGAAAGAACCGATTCTAAACCGAACCGGTCAAAAACCGGACCGAACCAACCTATCTGGGCCGGTTTTCCAGTTTGTCAATTTATTCTTACACCCCTATTAACAAAGATATATAATTTATCTATACACAACTGGTTTTGCCGAACAGGTGCGAAACCGGCTGACGTGTACTGCCACATCAGCTAATATTTTAATATTAAAAAAGAGAGTAGAAAAAGCAGAAAAAGAGAGAGAAATCGAAATATAACCTCTGGGAGTTAAGCTCGCTCGTCCGAAGCAGAGAGAAGACCAAAAACTGGTCCGTGGTCTAAAAAATCTCGTCTAGAGGTCGCCGACATGGACAAAACCGGTTGTTGAGGTCAGTGTCCGTTACTACTTCTAGATCTGAGTTTGCTTCTTAGTTCTTCTGGTTTATTTGGTAATGAGTTTTGTTTCTTCTTTTTCTTTTTTGTTCTTTTTTTTTTCCTGTTGTTCTATTCTTTCCTTTTACACAAACCTGATTTAGTCTTGCTATTTGGTTTTAAAGATTTTTTGTCTGTAGTAATGATGCTTGCTTGTTATCCAGTTTTCGGAAGTTCTTCTGGTTGTGTTGATGAATGTCTCATGTTTAAGCTTAGAAAAAAAAATGAAAGAGTTTCTTCCATCATGTATTTGCAGGCATGCATTTCTATTTTAATTTTTACAACTACAGCATACATAGACTTGGATGCCATAATAAACTTGCATCTATGAAAAATTTAAAGTTTTTAATGAGCATGAAAAGCTCTTAACAGTGGGCTAGTTGGTTGATGCCATTTTCGGATGAATTCATATTTGCTTCCCACTAAAGTACTAACCGTGTGGCTTCAAGCCTCTTAACTATATCTAATGATGTTGAACTCTGTTGATATTTATTGATCTCTCTCATGAGCAAGTCTTCATGTCTAAATCAAAACAATTAGCCCACTACATAAATTGTTTTATGAATTAAACTATCTGTTGTGATTAGGATAAATATTTAGAGATTAAAGTACAGCTTGAAAACTAGAACATAAGGTTATTAATTGTATTTGCCTCTAAAGACCAAGATACATAATTTTTTATCACTTAAACTGCCATGAGCTCCATTACTTCAATTATATTCTGTGTACACATTAATGATACAATTTAAGCCAGCTTAATTTCTTCAATCAAATATATATCTGAAGAGAAAAAAAAATGGACAACTTGAATGCTTGCTAGAAGAAGCTTTTGTCAACTTGGTAAACCATAGTTACAATGCAGTCAATTATTACCAAATCTATGTCAATGTTCTCCACCTTAGAATTATTATACTCAAAGATAACTTTGTTGGTTTTATATATTCCAAGTGATTGGCTAGAAATAATTTACAAGACATTGTTTCCTTCCTAGTAAAGTTGATTTTGTGATTATATATATATATATACAAAAAGTCAAGATGACATATCTTTGATCATTTTTTATATACTAGTTTATAGATTTTAATGTGGTTTAAGTTATACAATATTGCTATTGACAAGTTGATTCGGCGTAATCAAAGTAGATAAACAAATCAAAGTGGTCGTGTCGAATCGACCATGAATTTTGGTAAGGCATGTCAAATTTGGGTTAGGACAATTAATTTTAGTTTGGCATAAATAATTTCAATTTTAATGACCTAATACTAACCCAAAATGACACAACCCGATTGTAAGCAACATTGACTATAATTTTCTAATTACTGCAAACACATCTCCATCTACACATTCAATTTCTATTTACCATATATTAGTGGTTTAACATACAGTGTTGTGAAATTATTATAACTTAGCGGAGGAATAAAACAAAAACAAAGACAATGACCTTTCAATTGAAAATTAATAGACATTTTCAACAAAAGGACCTTTCAACCACTAATTCATAGACATTTTTAAGTAAATGAAGAAGAAGACATTGACATGTTAGCTATGTTGAGAAGTCTATAATGGAGTGTCAAATGGCCATATCAAATTTAATAGTTTTATTATATATAAAAAAAAAACCATTTTATACATTGCACCTAAAAAATTAACAATGACACATGACCAAGTATGTATAGCATGAGAATGTTGGAAACTAAAACCAAAACACATAAGAAAGTCCCCAAAAACTAACCTCATTTGAAACTTGGTGTTAGGGTTAGGGTTTTGGTGGTATGTGGGCTTCACATTTTAGATCTGGTGGAGAAGACGACAAGGCTTTGTGGTTCTAGTTCGTGGGTGACAAATCGGGTTTGTGGTTCATGGCTCTTTGGTACGAGATGTGAAATGTGGGTTTGTGGGTCTTGGGTTCGAGTAGAAGATGAAGACCAAGTGCCTACGGGGACTGCTCTGTGAGCGGGCTTTAGATTTCAGATCTGGTGGAGAAGATGACAGTGCTTACCGACTCTGGTTCGTGGGTTCAAAACGGGGTTTGTGGCTTTTCGGTACAAGTCTGAAACTTGGGTTTGTAGGTCTACTGAGCAGAAGACGAAGAAGAAAGTGCCGGCGACTGGGATGGAAGGACGAAAACTAACTGCTGGAGACTGGGATGGAGGCAAAACTAGGACACGATGACGTGGGTTCCCCAAAATTGGTTGTAAGCAGACTTTTTGATAATTTATATATATAACTTGATCAAAGAGATTTAAAAAAAAAAATAGTTCTTCAAAAATAAATAAAAAAATTAATAAAACAACGTAAGAAAACACAAAACGGCTAGCAATTAATGTGGAGAAGTCTAATAAACTAAAACCCAATTAGGAAGCCCAAAAACACATGCAAAAAGTGCCGAAAAGCTCAACAAAACTGATGATCTGCGTGCATATATGTCATTTATATTCTACTCTTGTGACGCCAATAAAGCGAAGTAGAGACTTTATAATATTATGAGAAATACTATTACTGGTCCGTCGACATGACAAAGTACTTGGAGCCTGAGTCGGAGCCCCGATGACCCTATATATATATATACATTTAATTTTGATTATAGAATACGTACGTAGAGTACTGAAAAAAGTGTATAGAGTTTTGGCAGATAAACAATATCGTGCGAGCTGCCTAGATTCCGATTAAGGTGGTGATTAATGATGATAAAGCATATATATATAGTTTATATATATCAGTACAGTGAAATTAGGCAGACTAAAAGCAAAAGTGTTGCATGCAAGACTCTACGTAGTACTTATGATCACATCTTTATTATTCTAAATAAAATAATATAAAATTTATATATATATATATATATATATATATGAAGTTGTTGGAGATAAAGATAAAGTATCTTCTTTATCAGCTTCTTCTTTTATGAATTTACCTCTAGATATATCAGTATATATATATATATAATAGGGTTTAGATGTAGTACTTGAGTCCTACGTGTACATCTCCACTTAATTAATATGCAGTTTATTATTTTTATTTTTTTATTTAAATACACATATTTAAACATTAAAATAAAATGATAAAAATAACTAATGACATATTGATCAGGGGAATATGTGTATTGTAAGACTTTCCAATAATATCTCATCTGGACTCCGAATCCCTAACTGATTATTTGTACTTTTCTTATTCCTTTTTGCAAAATAGGATTCGGAATTATTATTTTTATAAAAAAAATTGAATTACATTTGTTTTTTGACAAAATTATAATCTAATTAATTGGACGACAAAATTACAGTTGAAAAGAAGGTTAAAAACTTAAAACAGTAAAAATAAGTACGTACTTAGATCTGCCAATCACTGCTTTTTATTTCTCTATCTTTATATATATATATATATATATATTTTTTTTTTTATATTTATAAAAAAATAAAAAATAAGAAGAAAAGAAGAAGAGAAAAGCATCAGCGGAGTCCCAATCTAATTGGAATTCAATATCCTTCCCAATAACGAATTACAGCTAGCTATGTAAACCCGACATTACTGGGGTTTCATCGGAACCAATCCTAAATGCCTAAATATAAATATATGAAAACAAACTTCAGTTCGATATCGTACGAGTTTTATGTGAGTTTGCATGTTCTCTTGGGAAATCAAAGTCCAAATTTACAATAAAAAGTCCTTAAATTGCATGGAGGCCGCCGGCGGAGAAAGATTAATGGACGTGGCTCGTATTCGAACTAAAGATTTTGTTCCGACGGGTTTTAGGTTCCGTCCGACGGACGAAGAGCTAGTCTCCTGCTATCTGAAGAACAAGATAGAAGGGAATTCATTACCGTGCGATATTATTGTAGAGTGCGAGCTGTACGGTGTGAAAGAGCCATGGGAGATATGGGCGACTTTTGGAGGAGATCATCCGGATGATGATCAGGATCTTAATCGATTCCTTTACTTATTCACAAGGTTGAAGAACATGACCAACCGGGGCTCGAGAATTCAGAGAAGAGTCGGATCTGGTTCCTGGAAAGGCGAACGCAAGGCCGATAGAGTTCGTGCTCACCAGTCGGGTAAATGTGTTGGTTTGAAGAAGAGGTTCCATTATGAAAATCAAAGGTCGATGCATCATCGTCGATGGCTCTTGGATGAGTACAGTCTCGTCCCCGTCAAAGAAGTAAGTTCAAGTTATATGTGTGCATGTATAAGTATATATGCGTCTACCTTGTTAGACCCTCCTTACAAATTAAGCCGTCACAATTACCATCATCTCTATTTCCTCCAGTGTTTTGAACATTGCACCGGATGCCGTATCGATGAATGCACTAAAACGAAATATTTCGATATCGATACCGTTTTGAAATAGTTGATCTATGAATAAATTATATATATATATAAATATATCTATTAATTATATTTTAAAATAATAGTCTATAAATGAATAAATTATATATAAATACATATATATAAATTATAAATAGTCTGGTATGAATTGTGGGTCAAAAAATGAGTTTATAGTTTGAAGAAATAAAAGAAAAAGGTGATGACCGAAATACCGGTCGGTACTGACCGAAATATCGGCCCTTACAGGCCGGTATTTGAACCAGTATGAAACAGATGAAATTTCTATACCGGACCAATGGCTGGTATGGCATATTCCGACTGTACCGGCCAGTACGATATTAAATTTGAAACAATGATTTCCCCTCTCATTACTTCCTTGTTATTTGCATCGCATTGACTTTGCATTCATCTTTCTTCTCTTTCTCTTATCTTTGGTCTCCCATGTTGAAACTCAAGCATATCCGCCCATATCAATTGATAATAGGACTAATATTGCCAAGATGGATGGACGAGAGGAAAGAGAAGGAGCAATTTTAGATATAAGTTTAAAGTGTATAAGTCTGGTGCGGTCCTTTTAAAAAAAGTGAAACTTATTATAAATTGAAAAAAGTGAGACCCACTAAAAAAAATATATTTTCCAAGTGAATTCTATTTTTTTAAACGTTTGCATGAAATTTGCACGTCACAGGCACGCACAGATTAATTATTTTCCTTTTAACATAATCCAACGCCAATGCTTTTAAGTAGGAGAGGAAATCAGTCTCTTAAAAAACACATGATTGTAAAGGGGATAAAATTATCCATGCAAATTTAGGTATTATATATGATTGAAAGTATATAATATCCTTCTTCATGATTTATTATAGAAGTGCTATTCACCATTTTCTTTTTTGCCATCATTTTCTATTGTGACAAAAAATTATTAGAAATTATTTACCTTTTAGGTTTGATTTTGTGTAATCTTTTTGTATTTGTACGTAGCAGTTCTCTTTATTTTCTAAAGCAATATTTTTTGTTGTTGTTGAAGCAATATTTCATGAAAACATGACCTAGAAAAAATTCTCTCTCTAACTCTGAGTTGGATTATCTAAATAATGGTGCTTTCGGATAATGCAGCACGACTATGTACTTTGTCGACTCATAAACAATGGACCAGAAAGTAGAAAAAGATGGAGATCTTCTGATAGTATCAATGAAGAGGAAGAAGAGAGCGGTGATGAAGTAATTATCGACTCGAAGAGGAATTCGATCAGTGACATGATTAATACGTAACATACAGAGAATCTTATTCTAGCTAGGAATAGTTATTTCTCTTATTTATTTTATTTTATTAAGAAGAGGAGAGAACTAGTTGGCTAGCTAGCTCTTTGGATGATTGTTTTCGTCTCCTGCTCCCTCATTGTAACAAATATAGAGCAAATATATATATATATATATAATTATTTATAGTGAATTCCATATACAAGATGCGTATATATGGACGTAATTAAGTTTTAATGCCAAATCACGTAAAATGTGTTACAGTTACTTTACTCTCTACCCTTTATTTATTTTTGTAAGCCATGGATATATATAATATATATCACAACTACAAGCATCACAGAATGATTAATCTCTTTCATTATGAACAAAAGTTTGTGTGATCAATGAATGCTCCTGTTAAGGATGTGTTTAACATCACCAACTACATGGATGACCTGCAACAAACAAAGGGGCGGCATTGGTTGCCCTGGAAACACTCCAATGCCAAAATCAGAATAATATGAGAGTACGTGTATATAATAGATAAAGTAAAATCAAGTTTAGCATTTGTTACCTCCTGTAGGCTATTTATAAAAGCATCGAAGGAAAAGATAACCATCCTCCATGAGTAAAGATAACCATCCTCTATGAATGAAGATAACCATTCTCCATGAGTGTATCTCAAGCGATTTTCCTTATTAGTTGTAGTGATCATTTCCTTATACAGCGGCGGTATTATCTAGTTAACGCCCTGTGCCTGGGCCACCGTAGGTAATTGGGCTTACAAGTGTGAAAGGCTTATATACGTGTTGGGCCCATAGATACTAAAGATCCATTTCAGTTACTCCGCTAATTTTCTTCGTGGTACACGTGGGAAATTAATTTGTTCTACCCCGCTATTCTCAGACAGGTGATAATAATAATAATAATAATTTTTTAAAGTTCACCCTGCTGGCTTCTTCAAATTTTAATTGGATATACCCCGTTAGCTAGGGTCATGACACGTGTTCATAACCGTTCCCGTTTTCATACTTTTTAATTTCCAAGAACGCTAACTATCGGTGCACGATTAACCTCTCAGCTTCTAGAGGTCCTTTCAAAATCTCGTCAGTGTTCTTTTTGTTTGCTGCCCTCATCATTATTCTTTTTGCTTAATGCCTTTTCTTGCTTCTTGGTTCGCTGCCATTTGAAAAAGTCCTTGGCAAGTTCTTCTTTTAGACTTTTGCTCAATACTTTTTTCTTGTTTTTGCGATTCTCTGTATTTCTTTATCAATGGCTCTCCACGGTGCTTCCCCAATTTGTTTTATACCAAAAATCCCTCATAGGGTTTCTTCTCCTCTGAAAGCTGAATCTTTCGAAGGTCAGAAAACCCCTTCCTTCGAGGGATTTTCTTGGCGCTCAACTATTTCTACTAAGGACTTGACCAAATTGCGAACAAATTGTCATGTTCCTGGGTCAGTGGAACTGGTGATTCCCCCTGCAGATGCTAGTGTTGTTGACGAAGAGGGTTTTTTTGGGCGTGTGGTCCTCATTGCCAATGCCCTAATGAGTAGATTACGACTTCCATTTTGCCGCCTCGTGCACGACGTTCTCCACTTCCTTCAGATTTCTCTTGCTCAACTCTCTCCTCACGGTTGGCATGTATTGTTGTGTTCTTGCCTGGTGTTTCGCATGGCGTTGGAGACCTTGGGGAAAAGGTATCCTGACTTGATGGCTCGCAAGTTCTTTTTCTTCTATTCCGTGAGCTAACTGTCAGGTAATATTTGTAGCTTTCGTGTTTGAACAAATCGCCAACGGTTGGCAACCTTCGAACCCCGCCATTCTAATGCTAAATCTTGAAATAAAAAGTTTTTCTTTCTTAGTGGAACTAGGGGTGTAGCCGGTCGGGTCTGGTCTAATTTTGGACAAAATTTAAGACCGAACTGATATGTACAGGTTTTGCATTGTTCAAAACCGATTATGCACCGGTTACCCTCCAAAACCAGTACTCCGGTTTTACATGTTTCCAGTCTAGTTCGGTCTGGTTTTTCAGTTTTAATATATTATATTATATATGATACAATGTATATAATATAGTATATTATATTATATAATACTATAGTGATAATATATTGTAGTATATTATAATATATAATATAGTGATATTATAGTATATTATAATATATAGTGATATAGTGTTAGTATAACTATCAATACAAAAAACTATAGTGATATAAGATTTTAAAACTTAATATTATATTAATTAGTAATTTATCATATAATACAAAATTATTTATATATTATATATAAAAATTAAAAAATATATATATATGAACCAGTTCGGTCCAGTCTGGTCTGGTTTTAGAAAAAAAAATTAGAATCAGACCGATTTTGACTGGTTTTAAGAAAAATAAAACCAATACCGAACCGAACCTAACTCAATACCGGATCAAACCCATCTGTTCGGTCCGGTCTAGTCCGGTTTACCTGTTTTTTCTTACACCCCTAAGTGGAACGAGTTGGGAGTTTCCTACTTCTGAGAAAAGCATCATTGATTTCCCTGTTCAAGCCAACTAGGAAAAGATTCCTGATGATAAACATATTTTAATTGACCTTACTGGCCATGAACTAGAGCGCATTGATGCAGTTCTTAATTGGGCAGGACCATGATAGCAAAACCAAAGATGGCAAAACCAAAGATAGTGCCTTATGGATTGACAAGTTACTGTTACCATCCAACATTGATAGATTTCTCGTTATGCTTAATCGTTCCCATGTGAAAGGTCAGAAGCTAAAGGCGGTGAAGGTTTCTTCTAAGTTCTAAGAAGAGGCCTGCTCCACCGCCTTCCTCTAAACCCCTGCCAAACACCATCACCAAGTGGATAGCAAGGGGCTGCCTACCATCCGCCCAACTGAAGTTGTTAAAGAGGTGACTGTTGACACAGGCCTTGATGAAACTGTTGGTTCAAGTGTTGTGCCAAATCATCCAAGGAAAGTATCTAACACACCCTCATTGCCGCCCAATTCTACACGCCTAAAAGACCTTGATGAGCTAATGAGCCAAGCCCTCATGGATTTGGCCGCCACTTTGGATGATGAGCCGCCCGTTGGTGATGCCTTCGAATTTTTGTCCTTTCTAGATTCTACACCTTCTGATGGCTAATGCAATTTTGGTAGGCGATGGTCGCAGTTTGTCTGGGCTGATGCCTATTTTGATGAAGGCCTCCCAAAATAAAATTTTGGCAGAGCTTCCGTTGTCAACTAAAATTCGTCCGGTTGTGTAATTGGTGATCAACAGTGTTATTATCAACTTGTCGTTGGGGTATAACACACCCTTACAGTCTTCGTCACCAAAGGAGATAATGGGAGATACCTTGAGTCTGGGACATTTAGAAAGTCTTTCTGCTGAAAAGACTTTGTGGTACCTGGCCTGCCGAGCATGAGCCTTTCTTCCCGATGCTGTTACACCCCCTCTAGCAAATCTCCCTGCTATAGTTCGTATTTCCCCCAAATGGGTTTGTTGTTGTTGAAGGGTGTCCTGTCTCTGTTCTCTATCCTAGCGTTGCCTTTTCGGGCTCCTGCTCCTCTTGGGTTCACTCCCACGTCCTTTCTCTCTTCTTGTTTTTACACGATTTTCTAGCATCCGCTCAAGCTCCTCGCTTCCTACCAATTGTGCCACTCTTCTCTTCATCGTGGAGCAGTCTTCTGTCCAATGAATATCGGACTGATGATATTTGCAATAGCACTAACCCTTAGAGGTCGGATGCGCGTCCTTCCTTTCAGCTCTTGGCTTTTCTTGTACTTTTAGGTTATTGTGGATGATGCAAGCCGCTTGATCCCGCTAGGCTGGATATCTCTCACGTCCCCCGCTGCCATGGTTTGAACTTGTCTTCTTATCCTTGTTTGAACTTTTGGGATCATGTCTTATTTCTTGCTTCCTTGGTTCTAGTAGCGCCTGTAGCGTGTCTTCTGCATTAAAATAGTTGTCGGCTCTATCCATGAATTCCCTCAGGATAGAGGGAGTTTTTCTGGCTAGCTAGGTCATGAATGGGCTTCAGGGCCATATGCCTCCTAACAAGGTGGCGAGCGTGATCTTCTCATCCAGGTCGTCAATGGTTAACCTCTCTTTGTTAAATCTGGATAAATATGCCTTCAAGCTCTCCCTCTTCTTCTGTTTAACGGTCAGAAGATAAGCTACTGGGTGACGGTGGCATCTGTTTGCCATAAATTGAGTCAAAAATTGCTTGGCTAACTCCTCGAAGCTATTGATGGTCCCTGGGTGTAGGGTTCCAAACCAACCTCGCGTAATTCCCTTCAAGGTTAGGGGAAGGCTCCCCAGGCCAGCTCCCCTAGAAAACCATAAAGGGTCATATGTGCTTTAAAATTTTCCAAATAATCCATGGGATCCCTAGATCCATTATACATGTCAATCTGAGGGACCTTGAATCTAGGCGGGAGCGGTACTGCCATCACCTCATCAATGTAAGGAAGATCCGTCTGGTTCAGCAACAGCTCTACGAATGAGGAGCCTCCTAACCTTTTCGCCAGTTCTTTATACTTATCAACGAGACTTTTAAGTTCATCATGCAACTTCTTCTGTACTGTGGGCGTCTCTCTCGGCTTATGTTTGTTCATGTTTAACCGGCAGCGTGGTAGCATGTTGCTATTTTAACGCCTCGTTTTCTTTTTGCAACTGTTCTACCAGAGCTGTTGCCTTCCTTAATCTGTCGTCTACGTCCACCAATCTTGCTTCCATCTCTTTCATGCTTGTTTTTGGATCTCTGTTTGCCTGTGATCACATCATAGTTGGAAAATCACGTTGGAGTTTGCGCCAATCCCATAGACAGCGTCATTGTTAAGTACGTGTTTCACACCACCTACCACACGGATGACTTGCAACAAATAAAAGGGCGGCACTGGTTGCCCTGGGAATACTCTGATGTCAAAGTTAGAATAATATGAGAGAAAGTATATATAGAAGATGAAGTACAATCAAGTTTAGCATTTGCTATCTCCAGTAGGTTATTTATAAAAGAATTAAAGGAAAAGATAACTATCCTCCATAAATGTATCTCTAGCGATTTTCCTTATTAGTTATAGTGATTCCTTCCTAATATAGTGGCGGTGTTATCTAGTTAACGCCCTGCACATGGGCCGCCATAGGTAATTGGGCTTACGATTGTTATAGGCTTATATACGTGTTGAGCCCATAGATACCAAAGATCCCTTTCAACTCCATAAAAGCAAGTTGTAGAGGAACATGGACAGATCGATGATCAGTACTCCCCTTATCATCCTCTTTTTTGATGGGTTTATTTTCAACTTTTCAGGTATCAGATGACATTTCCGGTGTCCATGAACTCATGTCACATATATATACATTTGACATAAATAGAATTTTGTATGGAGGTGACAAACTGAGACAAGAATTCTGAATTGCATGCAGATATAAGATATGAAAAACCACTAAAGCACAAAATAAAACTTAAAAAATATATATACAAAACCATTAAGATCTAAGAATTTGTTTAGTTTACTTAATTTTCATATTTTTATGGTTTTATATCTATTAAAACCATATGGGGTTTTGTATTTTTTCACTGTTTCAGTCGTCCAGAGTCCCACAGCTTAAGCTGACCAATAACAATAACATATTATAATATATGCCCAAGACAAAATATATAACTGGTTACAAATATGACTTCCACTCTTAACATTTCGTGGCTATTTGACATTCTTTCCTCAACAAAAGCGATTGTTTGACTCCCATGACAAGGAGTCCAAAATCAATCAATAAAGAAATTTGAAAAAAAAAAAATGCCAAAAATGTTGGATGAATGAATTGCTCCAAACGCTTGGACAATTGAAAGACCTCTTTAATCTACAACTTCCACATGCCTGTTTTGGTGGTGGACAATATGGTCGAATCCGTCAGTCTCCGGGCATATCTTTCATAGATTTGCTATCAAAACGATCCAAATCCCTGCCAATGATATCATAGCATTATTCAGGAGCTAAAACGTTAAACAAGTCACAGACAGAGTTCTTCTACTAATTGCATTCTCACTACTGTTACTGTGTAACAAGCTGCTTCAGACAGCGAATCAACAAAAATTACTATGCTTTAAAGGTATTTTTTCGCACAACCATGAAGAAGTCGTGCAAAGAATAATGACCTAGACCAGTTTTCAGTTTTAATTCACCCAAAGCTGACTACAGTCACTAATTTCTTCTCTAGTTATGAATTAAAATTTTCAAACTCTCCTAGGGTATATGGCCGACTCTATAACAGCAACATCAAGTCATTATCGACAGAATACTATATTCCCCTGAATATATATTTTTTTATAACTATATTCCCCTGAATATTTCCACATTTTCAGACAAATTTAGAGGAATTACCAGAGAAAAAATGTGTACACATTCGCAAAGGTGAGACCTCAAGATACTCGATCTATCATTTCTTAATGAATGGTTTCTGGCAAACAAGCAGCCGCTGGTCACTGCCATTCTGAAGGTCAATCACCCTTGCTTCCCATCGTATTTGTGCAGCAAGAGTTCGTGCCATCTCTATGGCTCCAACTTTATCAGAAAGAACAGCCCATCCCTGGAACCAATCACAATTTTGTATAACAGGTTATGAACTTCATCCATATAGCAAGCTGACATCCAAGCAATCATCGCATCAGAAATATCATGGACACAACTTATAGTGAGGGCACATCAAACGTAAGTTACTTGCACGCTGTAAGAACAATGAAAGAAGAGAAACTAGCATTTTTTTTTCTTTTGATAAATAAAAGAAGAGAAACTAGCATTGGACACAAAGTGTACAAGTATCTTGGGTGGTTGCTTATAGAAAACCAGTAAAGCAACAAGAAAGAAGCAAGAAAGGGATAACTCAAACACCAAGGTCCAGAACGGTGCCCAAGCACTATTCCAATTTAAATTAAAACTAACAAACCCATATTGCATAAGATTTTCCAGCAGAGAAAAAGCCAGCTCAGGGACAAGAAAGAAGGTAGGAAGGGGGCATAACTCATGTCTCCTTCAAAATATAACTTGAGTTATGAGAATAGCACAAAAAAGGTCTTGCAGGCATTGTCGTAATTTGAGTTGCAAAATACTCAATACACAACCCAATTTTGCCAGTATAAGCAATAATGAATAGTGTAACAATACATATACCTCAGGGCGCAATATGCGGTCCATCTCCAAGAACAAGTCCATTGTGCTGCATCTCTCTGAACTGAGATGTGAAAGGAGCCCATTTGCATGAAGCATATCATATGTCCGCGGGTATGTGGGGAAAGGTTCACACCTGTGCACCAATAGATAGATCACAACCATAGAGCTATGAAGCTGCAAAGCAACTTACTTTTAAACAGTGCTGTTGGCAAATTTTAGAGGACAACATCAAATTACAACTACTGGATCCAAGAAACGAATACAGGCTCTTTTCTAGAACCAAAGTTCGTGAAAATCATGTTCTGAATCATAAAATTGAAGTATATGTAAACTGTCTAAAACTTATAAACCAAGTCTCCAAAAGTGAAATAAAATTGGGAAAGCAAGGTCAGAAACCCATGTATATTAATTTCATGAAGAAACCTCAGAAATTACATACAAATAAGTTGACTTGGGAGTTGTTTTCTTTTTATTTTTTTCTTGATTAGCTAATCTGAATCAAAAGATGCGACATATATGTCCCCCGCAAGCAAAGGGCTATATTATAAATCCAATCTAGCCATGTCTCATATTTAAGAAGGCTTAGATAGAATATCACTTCACAACTCACAGATTTCGATTTGCCCCAAGTGCTATAACTTAAAAAATGAGAGATTGCAAATGCAAATAAATATTGACATAAAATATTCAATGTTAGCAAAAGAATTTTTAAAAGGAACCGAAATAACGATTTACCAGTCATGCAAAACACCAGCAAAGCCTTGATCAAGTATAAGAGGAAGTGTATTACGAGCTCTGATGGGAACAACATTCATCACCCATACTGATTTTTTCTCCTCCAAAAATGCAGCATTTAGACCCCCATAATGAGAATTCATGTCCATCACATTGCGTATCATGTTAAATGGGGGTAATGGGTCCTCATCACCAGGCCTCTTTGGATGGTCAGAGAAAATTAAGGGTGTAAGCAAAGACCAGTAGTTTTTAAGAGCAGATCTCCAAATCTGCAAGTCTTCAAAGAAATCTTCAGGCAAAACTCCTGCAAAGATACAAGCTGATCAGTAAATTGGCACAACATCATCAAACAGGTGAGGAATTGAATAAAACGGTACCAGCAGATCTAATGATGCATAAAGAAGAAACAATTGGATGGACAGAAAACTGTAACACCAAAGAAGTAGTGATAAGAAGAAAATCAAATCGTGATAAAGTAATACTTTCCATGAACTTCAAGCTCAGCTGAGCTCAATTGGGAGCCAGCAGATCTGTTCTGGATTGGAATCCAGCGTTTGCTTGAGGTACCACTTATACAAGATACAAGTGGTTGATAATATGATTGAATATCATGCCCTTCTTTGCAAAGTGGTATAGCACCCTGCTTGCTACAAAGAAGAACAAAAGAAAGCATTACTAAAGCAGTAATTTAAAAAGAAAGCATGGCAGCTCCACAAATATAACTACTTCAATGGAGCAAGAAAATATCAAAGCTAAAACTGTTGCTCCTTGAGTATTGAAGCCAACGCCCAAGTTTAAAAAAAAAAAAAACAAATTATTATTGGAAAAATGTGCACTATTCGTTAGATCCTCACCGAGAGGCATAACAATCAGTATCCACAGTCTTCTGCCAGATGAAAGTTTCATCTTGCTGGGCTAGAAGACTCCAACAGATTTTCTGGGTCAACTCTTCCATCGGTGTTAACATGTTTCTCTTCTTTATACCCACTGAACTTCCTTGCAGCTTGCCTGAGGGTGAGGTCAACACAAAGTAACCTCCAGGCTTGAGTACGCGGTCAACTTCGATAAGTAGCATCCCATCTGTTTAATAAAATCATCATTACACATATCAAAGACATGTTAATCACAGCAGCAAACTATACTCATCCCGAAGTCTATAAATTCACAGTAATCTTGAGAGAAAGGTGAAGTAAAATTTAGAAACTTCAACATAGCATTCATGGGCTCAAACACCTCATTACTTTGAATGTTACTTCCAAATACATATTTTCTCCAAATTCAAACCCTCTGCATCCAGGGATAACCAAATGACTCAAAATGAAAAAAAGTACAACTCTTTATTGCATTTATGAAGCCAATATGGCTGTTCCTCATGCATGAAGTAAAAAAATCTTTATGAATGATCACTGCTATAAAATACTATAGCTGTGATGCTGCTGGCAGCAGGATGAATATGGTGCCAACAGAGATGCCAACTTAAGTTACAGTGATGCTTCTGTCCGTTGCAAAGCTTGTAGTGTTATTGAAGCAAGGTAAAGGTGTCTGGTGGCTAGATGAAACACAAATTAAAAAATGAAAAAGGAACTAAGAAACTGCATTCAAATCATTTGTGATCTTAAAAAAATTAGCTAACAGAACTTGTGCCAGTATCAGATCAAAACTGTGACCTTATCCTCTACCCCTTGCTTAAGGGCAGAGAAGAAATTTTGAATCACAAAAAATATTCAGCCAATTCAGATAAAAATAGAAAACAAAATAAATAAGATTTTATCATGTGCAAACCAAACTCACTCCAAAACTTGAGTCACCGAGCCAAAAAGGGGCTAGTTCAAACTCCATCCCATTATGCCAAACAAGTCTTCAAATAATTCCATTCTTTTTTTTTATCCCTGAATACCCAACTGATTCTCTTCATGTCCACAATTTACCAAAAAATGTTTGATTCTCTAGAAAATACTCCTTGATTCATTCTTCCATGTTGTGTAAAACTTTTTTTTTTTATTATTATAAATAAATGTTGTGTAAAACTAAAAAATAAAAAAAGGGTTCATCAAAATCATGATAAATCACATAATTCAAAACGAGTCTTCCAATTAATGAATTTTTTTATAATACTCAACTCATTAATTAAGTATTTATAATGTACTCTGTTTTTCTTTTCGAAGACAGCAGTTGATGTTTTCTGGGAATTGTAAAAACATAACAGAAAGGTTCATGCCTTCTTATTACCTAGAAGAACTCATTTCAATTAAGCCATTGGGTTCATACTTGCTATATACATTTTTGTTGAGTGGTTTACCTCTAACAGAAAATTTTGGATATATCCTGACCTCTTATATGCGGCAGAGGACATACTGTAAGTCTGTTTATCATTGAAATCATGCCCATTAACTTCAATGGCAGGCAAGTGCCCCCTAAATGTGTCTATTAGTCTGGTTGAAAATAAAAAATAAAAAATAAACTTTGGAAACTTCACCCTTTCGCTTAGAAATGTATATTTTAATTTCGACATTATATGGTAACGAATGGTGTTCAAAAACTATTTTCCAAAAGAGTTATCGAAGAAGAGAACAAAGTCAACCAGACTAGAACTAACTCGCAATTAATGGTGCTAAAGTACCCTATCACTCTAGGTAAGAATTATGTATATCTATTACCGCACTCAAACGATGGAGAAGCAGTGTTACATTAACAAAAGGAAAGAAGATATCAAGCAAGTAATAAAAATCCAACTGACATGAATCAAGTAGAAACAAGTTTGGCAACATCCAAAGGAAGCACATTATCTATAAGGGGAATGATAACATGGTGAATCTAACACTAAAGGTACCTTTTTTGTCCCAAACAATACCACACTGAGCGCAATGAACCATGTCAAATGACAAGGATGGATATGGAAGCTGTCTTGAAATGAAGCTACCAATTATTGCTGGAAGACCTCTCTCAAGGGCTAATTGGACCTGACTGCCAGTCGCCTCATAAGCCGCAATACAAACAGCCATTAACTTCAGTGAGACCAAATGAGCTCCAAAGCTACCAAATCCACAACCAATATCTAGTACATTGTGCACCTGTAATTAACATAAATACTTGAAAATATGCATACCACTGACAGTTCTACTGTTCTTTATCAGAAAGGAGAAAGAAAGCAACCCACAAGGAAAAGAAACATCTGGCATGGTTGCTTTGAGATATAAAGTTAGTTATTAAACATTTTGAGGACAATATAGAATTGCATTAGAAAAATTCCAGATTTTTAAAACCCAACGGTGTGTTAAAAAAAAAAAAAAAAAAACTTACACCAGCTTGAAGAAATTCAGAGTCACTTCCTAACCCTATCATCTCTGCAATTTGGCGAGAATAGTCTTTAACACCATCAAAGATCAATCCATCCTCAGAGTGAAAAGCAATTTGATTCTCTTCAAGTAACATCAACCTATCATGACACATTCAAAAAGTATACACAATCAAATCATTAATTGCTCACAAACCCAACAAAGAAATCATATAGAAAACAATGTGCAAAAGTAGTAACAAAAGCTCTAGTGCTTTTTGTAGTAAGAGGTAATTTCACAAACTCAGCAGATAACTAACAAATACCTTTTGGTCATACTTCCGGATGACAGAAATTGGTCTTTGGTTATCTTCACATTTCCACTCCATATCACATCCCTGCCAGCAGGCCACCTCAGGGGGGTCTTATACTCTTTAGGTGGGCGAACCAAACACCGGTTTTGTTCTCTTTGCACTTCACAATGCCGATCAAGCTCCTCCCCATCTTTAAGCCCAGCTAACAAATTTGCTGAAACATTGTAACAAGGTACATAATTTTCTCTTTCTTTGCCACACAGGCCAAGCTCTCTTTGCCTACTAGCTCCAAGTGAAAGAGACTTCAGCTCCAAATAATCAACAGCTGCTTGCTCCTTTAGCCTTCTATAGTTTAAATAAATGTCCGGCGTAGCAGTTACAGAGTCAAAGGCATTCGAAGAAGACGAGCCTAATACTGCAATTATTGCGAGCAAGCTAACAAGGCACAAAAGTAACCAGCTGAGCGGTGGTCTGGGGCCAAAAATGACGGATACTTTATTAAACCACGGGCTTCTCATGTCCGGATCGTGCAACACACTTGGAAAATCGAGTCAAGAAAACCCACTAAATAACCAACTCGAATCTATATCTCGAAGAACAGCGAAAACCACCAATCATAACATAGAAGCTTCTATGCATTTTGCCATGAATCTGGACTATTTCCAAAGCATTGAAACAGAAACTCTTCACATGTCCGAACAGCTCTCTTTCCACTTGACTTCACCATGGAGTCACATAATTCTGAAAAGATTCAGCGCAAACTCGGAGATAACCACCATAAAAGATGTGGATACGAAATCCAGATCCGTAATTATGGATCAACTACCCAAATCTTTTTAAAAAATCTAAAAGAATTACAACTCCAAATAATTTGGAAATCCAGAAGGTGTATAAGCGAACTGATCACGACCGAGTAATGCCCAGTCCGGAAACCAATCTTCCTAATAGACTTGATCAACCTGCAAATAATTCAAATACTGGGTTACTAACGGTTCGGTTTGGTTGCTGATAAAAACAACTGAATCCCACGATAGATCGCATTTCCTCGTGAGATTCCAAGTATTCCTTTCCTTTTTCATGATTCTCACAAAAAAGCATAAAAACAGAGGGAAACAAAAGCATCATATTTCCACTATTATTATCCAGTGAGCGAAACCCAGATCTCGAAAAGGGCAGGCATGAACACAGATCCGATCAAACCAACAACAAATCACTATTCACCCAGATAAAAACACAGTGGCCAATGGACATTGATCCAAAACCAGAGAGAGACAACTTGAAACAAAATGAGGAAACAGGGGTTTCGGGAGGCGTACCAGTTCTGGGTCGTTGAAGAGAATGGATACAGAGATTCAGAACCAACTGTAAGGAAAAAAAATAGCGAGAGAGAGACACGAAAGCAGCTACAGGGTGAGTCCAAATCTACCGGATTCTGGTTCTTGGGGACGTGTTCACGTTGGTCATTTTTATTATATATATATATATATATGCGCGACGGAAATTAAAAAGAAAAATGAGATCCAGAGAGGGAATAAAATCAGAGCAAAATCAATAATTTCTTTTCCGGGTGCACACGAATTATGGACAGAAGATGATCAGTAGGAATATTAACACTGTTATATATAAGTTGCCCGAAGGACTTCCATTCCACTTTTAGGAAACCGACGGTGGAGATTTGGCCGTATGAAAGTGGAACCTTTATTATACAGTGTTGAGTTGTTTTCGGTTTTTGGGAGACGTATATATTAAGAAAATTATTTATTTATTTATATTATGAAATGAAAGTTAAATAAAATATTATTAAATTATAATTTTTTAATATTAATTTTATTTTAAAATTTATATTAATTTAATTATTTATTATATTTTAAATGAAAATTTAAAAAAATTATAATAAAAAATAAAATATATATTAAAAAAAAAAAACAAGAACATGCTAATTAATTAGTTGCAGCCGACTTTGAATTTAAGGGAGTGATAATCAGACAGACACGCAGACAGACGGACACAGCCTTAATTAAGAGAAGAAATAGTTGCCAAATGGAGAGAGACAGAGAGAGAGAGAGAGAGAGAGAGAGAGAGTATCGCTTTCATAAGTCTCAATGTAAAGAGTCGGGCCAATGAGAACAAAGATAGACACAGGTAGCTTTAGCTTAGCTGTATGTCTCAATTATATTTGACCTCGTTGTTTTGTTGCCTTTCTGGACACGTCAGTCAAATCCCTTGTTTGCTGGTTTTGGTGCTTTCCGCCTTTTGCTCTTTCCTTTCGTATTTTTCCCCTCTTTGTATTTCCACCCTGCATTTGCCAACTCCAGACTGGTCCTGTATCATAATGGAGGTGAGTCGAGGTTGGTGACCGAAATCTGGTGGTGTGTGTTGGTGAAATGATGGGATGTTTTGTGCTGCTTGCTTAGCATCGTCTGCATTTGTTTTTGTTTTTTTGCCAACTCCATATAACACAACACAGGGTGGAAGATAGATGTGCTGTGTGCCGAAATAGAAGAATTTTCAGGGCAAATATTAGGTTTCAAAGTGAAACACCTCCGTCGGAAATCACCTATGATGGCAATGTCCACCTCAAAAGTGAAAAATGGCTTAAATAAATAAATAAATATTATTTGTACTTTATTTATCAATTCTTTAATATCAAATAATAATAAAAAAATGATGATTAATAATATTTTTTTAATATATAAAGCAAAACTAGATTCTTTTGAAAGGCAGAAGAAAGAAAAGGCAACAAAGCCAAAGTTGGTTTTTTTTTTTTTTTTCTTTATTAATTGGAGAGTGAAGGACTGAGGATCGTCTTCTTATTCTTCTTAATAATAATGATAATAGTATAATAGTATAATAAATGGGTGACAATTAGCTGGAGTGCTCGTCGTATTAAGGCTCTAATTTCAAATATTTTATTTTTCAGATTGTAGATGGTCGAGTTGAAGGCAACCGTCATTTCACCATGAATGAAGATCCAACATCAACATCAAGAAGTAGACGCAAATCTTATCAATTGAGTCAATTATCGGGGGATTAAAGAGCATTGTAATTTGGAAGGGATAACATTGAAATCGATTTGATCTTTGCCTTTTAGGAAAGGAAGCAAAAAAGCCCAAGTCCAGCACCAAGATTAGCTTTTAGCACAGTCGAAAGGCCAAAATCCATTAGGAAACTACGTTAATCACCCATTTCACCAACATAACAACTTATAAAGTCCAAAGCATCCTAGGTTGAAAGTAATGTTTTATTAAAGCAAACTCGTATCCCTCTTCTCTTTGTCTAGAAAGAGAAAGTCCCGGTTCTCTCTAAAATCAAAAGTCCTTCGTCCTCTCCGTTCCACTTTCAGTACCATTTTATTTCTAAACTCCTCTCCATTCCATTTCCGGTATGTCTTGTTTCTAGACTTTTCTCCAAGTTTTTTATTTTTATTTTTAAACTTTTCTTCTCCATGTTTCGGACTAGGCCCAATCCTTAGTTTAACTTTTCTTCTCTGCGGTTCGGACTAGGCCCAATCTACCGCCTTCCGCCAATTGATTGTCTGCACCCGATCTATTGTTACAGTGCGAAACTAAGGTAAAAATCTTGACGCATGACTCTCACGCAATCTTAGCTCATGCGTGGCCACCAAGCCCCATCGCGTCAAAACGCTTCTGACGACTACAAATGTCGTACCAATAATTTCATTATCTTAATTAGATATGACCCCCCTCGTCTCACTATCACCGACGCATGGACTCCATGTGCCATCACAAGTGGTCGCAAAAAAACTTGACCACTGGCAGTACGTCCCAGTTGATACCATTTATCCCACTATGTTTTTGCTTTCACCTAATCGAATATTTTGAGGTTGAGGACATCGGTCTCTTCTGCGAACATCTCAAGTCAATAAACTACAGTACATCACCAATAACCACTACCTGTAGCACTACAGTTCGTTGTGCAAACTCTTAAAACCATTATTTAAGATAGTGCCCTCTTTGCGGAGAATGGGTGGAGACCAATTTTTTGATTCCAAAATCCGATCTATTTTCACTTTTACATCATAATTATTGTAACATAGTGTTTATTGGAAAATCCCTTCCCCTCATGTATTTTGATCTATTTATGATAATGAAATGCTTGCTTGAGAAAAACAAAACAAGCGACTGTAGGCAAATGAGGGACGAGCTCAACAGCTGTTATATATGACAATCACACAGGAAAACAAAAAGGATTTAACAAAATGCAGTCTCGTATCCATTCCCTGCGCTTAAGCTATACTAGTAATCAAACTCGTGCAACATCAGCGAAACAAGCAGAACCAAATGAAAATACAGCACCCAAGGGAACGTCAAACAAATAAAATGAAATTTCTTAGTACCAATATACGGTATAATCACCGACTTAAATGTCACCACAAAAAGTTGCAGTCACTATATATTCATGCAATCCGTAATCACAACTTGACAAGGGAAAAATTTGAAGGATTAGAAACAGGTTAGTTCATTCTAATTTCTTGTGTGCCAAGTTGATAATGCTTGATGTAGGACTTAAAGAAATCAAAGTGAATTCCGAGAATAAGTTTTAAGTTTCTGAATCCCCCCACTTCAAGAGTCAAGATTTACGGCTTACCTTTCTAACTTTGATAAGTAATGACAATCAACTGTGCTTTTGCTAGTATTTATAAGTCAAGAAGTTGCGCAAGTGCCGAAGGAATCAGTAAGAACATCCTCGTTCAGGTTTTGGCCTGCAACGCAAAACAAATAGAATAAAATAGGTGTGCCTTGATTAGTGTCAGAAAGAACTTCCCTTGAAAAAACATTGGCACATTAGGGAATACCGATAAAAACTATCTTGTTCATCTGATTTTCCTCCTCTTTCCATTTACGAGCTGGAACAATCTCATATATCTCCCTCACAGCCTGCCAGGAACATAAGGTTTCTAAATGACAGGCATCCAATAAATTCGCTTCTCCAAAATTAAACAAACTCCATCAGTACATTCAAAACGAAAGTCAAGATGTATGTGAAGGTTAATAGATTGATGTAGCCTCAGTAACCCTAGTTAAAGTGGTGGAGGGGGCGATTAGAGACTCACAAGGGGATTTTGTAGCTGCTTTTATGGTTTATTATGGACAAAGAACTAACAATATGGCTGAGGTGAGAGCCTTTTGAGATGCTTTACAACTACACACGAGGCTAAGCCTCAAAAACATAGTAGAGGATGGACTCCAAGCTATTGGCTGACCAGTGGCAACACAGGGAAGAGGCGCACTGGGCGATAAGGGAGTACTTGGAAAGGATTTGGGCCTGCTCGTCATAATTGAATTGCCTAGTGAAGCACACATTCAGAGAGACAAATCAAGTGGCTGATTGGTTAGCTAAGCAGGGAGGAAAAGGGAGTACCAAGGAATTACTAACAACACACAGAGTCCCTAGAGAGATCAAAGGGATAATGAGTTTAGATGATATAGGACTACGGGTTATACATTGTAAGGGAGGTCACTGTGAATAGGAAAAGAGTGTATAGTTATCTACAGTTCTTTATATATAGTTTCACTCGTGATGTACTTTGCTGACAAAGTGCTTAAACTTATACCATGCTTTTCCTCCGCCACAAGTGAGGGCTTTCTAATAAATTAATGGAGTTCCGTACTCCTAAAAAAAAAGTTATAATAGCAAAAAAGTGAATATTAACTAGGCTACAACCCTCAACACATATATAAAACCTCAGCATGGCCTATGCATATCTGCCATTTCATATGCACCCTGGACCTCCTCTTATTGACAGTTTTTTTTTTAAGAGTCCTCTTATAGACAGTTAATGGTTGTGATAAACTTTTGGGTGAAGAAACTTGAGCTCCACTCCCAATATAGGATAGCACAGCTCCAAGAAAAGGAGAAGTACTTATCAATAAAACATGTTTTCTAGAAGTCACCCAAAAGGCAACTAAAAAAATAGTGCTATTAGCAGTTTTAGGTATGCAGTACAAGTTAACTTCTGAAGAAGAGAGCACTTCAGGAAATTTGAGATGGAACGCTACCTGTAAAGTATGTAGTTGATCAGAATTTTGAACACTTAGAACTCCTTTGCAGCGATAAACTTCCATACCAGATTTCTTATCCCAAAGAATCTCCTCAAGCCATAAACGAACCTATAAACAATGGACTATCAGGGCATGATGTCCTACAAATATATCAACTTAGACATGGGAGAGCAGATTTAGTATGACATAAAATAAGTAGAGAAGACAGGAATCCTAAAAAAAAATAAAAAAGTAACTTTATGTGATGTGCATGATTCTCTGAATCATCAAATGTTTTGTGACAGAGACCAATTGAAAAAAAAAAAGGAATCAACTATTATTTGTGATATTGCTGCATTAAACCAACCAGGATCTAGCACCTATGTTCTTCCAAATTCATGGAAGAGCAGTCATTTCCAACAATAGAGATATTCAATTATGTTGAACCTCCAGAAAATTGTGTCCCAAATAGTGTTTCTCGCTAGTACAAGTCTTTCACTGCCCATCCAATGGATCTAGAGCCATACTTTTAGTTAGCTAGGGGAGCACCATAACATAAGATCATAAAACTTTCTTAATTTGGGGACCACCATAACATATGATTATAATACTCTGATTTGTTAGGACGAATACACTTTTACATTGGTTCCCTATCTAAAAGCAGCCTATTTCATATGGACAATGAGCAAAAACACCACATGTGATCAGCATCAACTAATCATTCAGCTGCAAGATACAGAATCCAACTAATTGCGATATAATAGTTGAAATCAGTCATCCAAAGCTGTAAATAAAGTGATACAAAGTTCAACAATACACCTCGTCAAGTTTCCAGAAGATGATTGACACGTTGGCTATTTCAGAAAACTACCTTATCAAGATCAATCTGTTGTGGCTGACAAATGCATAAGGTTCTCACACCGCTATCATGAATATCCCTGCTAGAAAGAGAACGGCTTTCTTCCAACAGTGCTTCTAAATGAGTGGCATACTGAAAAACACAGAAAAAAAGTAAGATCAGTTAACTAAAGTAGGTATGAACCAGCAGATGAAAAATTAAACTTTGTACAACTAACAGAAGCATCATAGGCCCGCCGGTTTAATATCTTAGGCAAGTCAACTTGACACCGAACAGAACGGATGATGCTTGCAAGGGAATTAATGTCATGAATTTCTTTCTCCAGTTCCTCCAAACCACCTCCACAACCCTCTGGAGAAACCAAATCAACCTTATTGAGAATTACAACATCCTACACAAACAACACACTTATAAGTCTCTTAAGTGCTCACATCACTCTATTTCAATTTTTATTTGATAAGTTACTCTATAGCAATATCAACACAAAATTCCAAATTAAAAACAAAGAATTATTTTGTATCCAAAATCAGTCAGGACAGTATAAATTGACAACATCATTACCGCAAATGCTATTTGAAGAAATGCTTCAGGAAATGAAGATGAAGCTCGATGCTCATTGAGCTGAAAATGAAGGTTTTTGGCATCAACAACCTATTAAAACAGCAAATCATTAAAAGAAAGATATTGAGTAGTAAAAAATTCTTGATTATAGTACGTGATTAACAAATTTTATGACATTTTTCAATCATATGAATATGATGTTTCTAATTTTATTTTTAACTTTGAGTTTTTTTTTTTTCACAAACTTGTTCATATTTTACAATACAAGAACATAGAATGAGCACACTACATGCAAGGACATAACATGAAATTGCATGAACATGTGGATCAACAAGTCATGCTGTTGCATCAATTTGGAAAGGGCAAAAAAAAAGGTATGAATCAGTGATATTTTTTTTTTTGATAAGTAAACAAAACTTTATTACTTCAAAGAATAGGCCTAGCCCAGTATATACAAGAATCAAGTGATAAATCAAAAGGTACTATAAATATATAACAACTTCCATTATAATCCCTTGGTATATTCTAGCTCAAGCCCCTAGGGTTTGGCTTAAGTGGTAAAGGTCTTGGGCTTGGGAGTATGCTCCCCCCAAGTCTAAGGTTCAAATCCCCTTGGGTGCAAATAATCTCTAGGGGCCATCGGATAAGGGGATTTTTCCCTTAAATTATTCGAGGTGCACTTGCGGGAAAATCCTTACCGAGAGTTTGTGCACCCTCGAGATTAGTTAGGACGCTGTTTCTAAACACCTAGTGTCAATGAATAAAAAAATCTAATCTAGCTTCCATTATATATCCATACTATAAACTTGATTTGTAATACCTTATATGTAGTACTAATACATAACAAATATAATAAAAAAAAAAGAGTTATGAATCAATGTTCCTGGATGATTAATATATAAGTACAATACAAATTTTGGTATATTCTAGCTCATTAGCTTCATCGTATCTCGATCCTCCATCTCATCTAAGTTTGGAACATTGAATTCTGTGGCATGGAATGCAAGAAGCTTTAAAGATTGTGAGCAGTCAATGGAAGAGCTTAGAACTTTCTTCATTAACACTTTATTCCATTGGTCAATTATAATAGATTTCAATGGTTTGAATCTCCATGACTTTCTTGTATTTCTAGACAATCATGACTAGGTGTTGCACTTGTATATGTCCAGTGTACTCTTTTTTTTTTTTAAGAGTGAGCAGTCACCTGTACAATAGTGACCCCCTCTCAATTTATTAAAAAAAAACCATCACTTATTGCAGAGGAAAACATGTAAACAAATGAAAAAAAAAAAAAAAACCTACTCAATCCCCAATACACCTCTGACCTCAACAATCATAAAAACCAAAGAAAACCATAAAAACCTCCCTACTATATGCGAATATAAGGCAAACCCAACCTCTCCAACCATAAAATTCCCTTTAGCTCCTTAGGTAGCAATTCAAATACCTCATATTGAATAAACTTGGGATATGCCTATTTCTATCAATAAACTTGCTTACTGATAAAAAATTAAAAAAAAAAATCTGTGGCATATTGAAACGACTGATTGAATAGCAGAATGACAACACGAATTCGACAGACAATGATGAGCTAATGTATAATTAATTACATGGTAAACTCGTAGATGAATGAAACTTACGGTTATAATCGAATCGAGCTTGACCTCTGATTCCAGCTGATCATCCAACCAAAGAACAGATGCAAGTGGAGCCGGGTTCGCCAACCCTGTGGTCTCCAGTAAAATATGATCAAGTCTGAAAAAAAAATCAAAATTTTAAAAATAAAAATAAAATAGTAATCATTTATCATGAGATTGAAATCTGTCCAGAATTTCGTACTTCTCCTTCCTCTGTATAAGTTGCTCAAGTGCTTGGACTAAACTGTGCTTGACAGTACAACAGATACAACCATTAGCCAGCTCAACCCATTCTTCAACAAGAGCGCCGCCATCTCCTTCGTTTATCATCGCTCTTTCTACTCCAATTTCCTCACCGAACTCATTCAAGATCACCGCTATCCTCTTACCGTGTTGGGTATTCAATATGTGATTCACCAGCTGAGTGAACAATCCATTCATCAGAGCTATATTGTTTAACTTGAAGAATTCGAAAAGTTCATTAAAAAGGATAATAATAATAATAATAATAATAATAATGAGATTGATAGCTTTACAGTGGATTTGCCAGCTCCGAGATAGCCCGTAATGACGGTTACCCCTACCGAAGCGTCATTGTTTTGCAGCCGCCTCGAATTGGATTGTTCGAGAGGGTAGGGTTCCACGATTTCATCAATTCGAACGGCGAGAGGCGCCTCTTCGTCTTCTCCGTCGTCCATTTTCTTCTCCCTATTCGGAGAATCAGAGGATTATTTATTTATCAGTTCCGCTTGTAAGCGGTCGGTCTAATTTTTCAGTAATAACAGCCCTCCACTTAGAAGATGCCACCTCAGAAATCACATTAAACTCACGCTAGACTCGTGCGCATGGGATAGCAATGCAAAAGACTTCAGCTGAGGTATTTCTTCCAGAACGAACGTGTGCTTCCAGGCTTCCAGAACGTGTGCTTCCAGAACGAACGCCGAGCAGACCTCCGCCGCCAGCATCCACCTCCACCAGTCCACCACCAGTCTGCCGAGTAACCGCTGTCCTCCTTGGCCGATTTCGCCCAGGCCGATTTCTCCCGATTTCGCCCCACGAGTTCGTCGCCCCCTACGCAAGCGCAGTTCCACCGCCACTGGTCCGTCGCCCACCATAGTTCGTCACCAACTAACAGTTGTTCATGGCTGACTCCAGTGACCATGGTGTTGTTCAGGTGTTTCTCCTCTTTTACGTTATATGCCAAGACATTACTGGTGTTTGACAAAATGTTTGAAAGAGAGGTTTTATCTCCATGGTCAAAGATTGCATGATTTATGGCACACCACTAAAAGGAATCTTCATCAAACAGTTTAACTCTTTGATGATTCATCAAGCAGACAGGGTTTCCAGAACATGCCCCGAAACCAATGTCTCACTTTAGATTGTATCTAATTTATTGAAACTAACTCAATGTAAAATTTGTTGGAATAAAATAGGACTGCCTACAGACTTGCAGCAATATCTTTCTAGATGCCAGCTACTGAGAATATAAATAATTTGCACTCATTTCTTAACTAAAGTCATATCTTTTCCGCCCCATCCCCAAGAATCCACCTATCTCTCATTAATCCAAGGTCCCTGGCATAAAAACCAAGAAACTGTGCCAGCGAAGCAGACTGGCATCTCTTTAACTCGCACATCTTTAACCTTTTCTGGCATATTTCTACAAGTGTATTAGAAAGTTACCAAAATCTTTGCTGGTTCTTTACCTTCCAACACAAGGAAGCATCCTTTGTTTCCTTAGCATAAGTTTCTATGTTTGAACCACTATACTGCAGAAGTTTAAAGATTCTGAGTTAACATATTAATTTTAGTCTTGCGTATGAATACTAAGCTGCACCTTTCAGAGCACACGCATGCATAACTACTGGCGTTTGGCAAAATGTTTGAAAGAGTCATATTTTGTTGGGTAGTTATCGGGTTCAATAAATGGTGGGAGTGCTTTTGTGCCTTACATAGAGCAATAGAATATGACAGTTAATTATGTGGGGTCGAGTGGATAATTTAAATAAGGAATTCAAAGCCATTTAATTGTCTCTATGATTTAGTGCCCTGTTTGTTGTGCTCTATACAGGATTCCCTGTTTTAATAAGCATCTTGCATGTGTATTTTGTTGATTTTCTATAACTAATGAATTTATAATTGTGTGGTTTTGTATGGAAGGTACCAATTTGTAATCTTGATAGTGATGGACTTGAGGCGGAAAGTGTAGACATTCAATGTGATGTGAATGTCAAAGATGGGGTCAATGTCAAAGATGGAGTGAATGTGATTCCCTCTTCGAGTAGTGGTCCGTTGGAGCCATTCGTTGGTGTGGTATTTGAGGAGGTCAAAGATGCCCAAGCATTTTACAAGGCATATGCAAGGCGAAAAGGATTCGCAATCCGGACGAATCATACTCGATTGTCGAAAGATGATAAAACTCTTTGTGCAGTAGACTATGTTTGCACAAGGGAAGGATTTCAGTGGGTAAGACGGAAAGACACAGATCGAATAATCCCTGAACCTGCTGAGATAAAGATTGGATGTAAAGCAATAATGGGAATAAAAAAAGATGGTGAAAAGTGGATAGTTGTAACAGCCCGCTAAAATTATCAGTTTTGGATTCTTTCCCGACAGCAATCACATCTCTCTCGTCTTAACCCTCTATCTTTAGTTATTTATGTTTAACATAGTTGATTTGGTTGGCTGTAGACTGTGTAGTTAGTGTTTGTGGAGTTCGCTGCGTAGTTGTGAAACGAAGTGTGGTTGTGAAGTGTTAGGCTTGATTTTGTAGTTTTGTGAACTATGTTGTGAAGTATAGGCGTGAGATGGATGCCATAGATGTGATACGGCGGGTTGTGTGAAGAGAATACGCGTGTAGCGTATTCTGTGTAATACAGCGACGCGCCGCGCGACGTGCGCTGTAGTGATGTGGGTCGTAGAAGGAAGGGAGTACGCATGTAGTGTACTCCGTGTGGTATGGCGATGCATCGTGTGATGTGCATCGTGTTGATGAGTGTTGTAGCGAAGGAAGTACGCGTAGCGCGTACTCCGTGTCGCGTAGCGATGCACCGTGAGACGTGTATCGCAGTGATGGGTTTTGTAGTGTGAATGGAAGAGAGTTCACGTGAGTGTACTCTGTACTAAGTCGTGATACACCGGATGCGTGTCACGAAGGGTTGGATGGCGTAGCAGAGAAGTGTGGAGCGTATGGTGTAGTGTTGGGAAACTGTATGACAGTGTCCCGAAGCAGTGGTGTTATGGATTATAGTCTGGGGTGACTGGTGTCATCTTGTGGTTGACTATGGCTAAGAGTATATGGATTGAGAAAGGAATTGTTTGTTGGTTATTATTGATAATTTTAATGAACTTGTTTTAGTGCAAAGGTTTTCTGAAGTCAAATTATCTCTTTCGAGTATAGTGAAACCTCACGTTGCCCGTAGTGTTGCAAGTGCTCACAATATGGCAATTGAGTTCAGAATTGAAAATCTTAAGGACTTGAGTGTTCCTCTTCCAGCTGTTGTGCAGTTCCTCGTGTTTCGCGCTCTATTCTCATAGAACGCGACGATCGAGGTAAGTTAGCCTCTAACTTACTATCAGTTTATTGTGTATGTGTGATGGGTAAGGGAACTACAATTTATGTATGTATGTTATCGTATATGCCATGTCATGCTATGTCATTACATGTTTATCTGTTACGTATGATTTAATCTCTCATGAATATTATCTGTTAAAATCTTTTCTGCCATACAATGATGTATGTTATAAGTATGCCATGTTAAGTATGCCATATGATACATGTATGCCATAAATGTTTATGATTAAATCATATTTGCCATTTACAAGTATACGCCATGTTAGAAAAGTATATGATATTAATAATATCTCATCATTAAGAAAGATAAGACATGTTATGTTACGTATAATACGTGGGGCCACAACAACTGTGGAGTACGTATTATATTTATGTTACTATAATGCGTGGGGCCACAACAACTGTGGAGTACGTATTATATTTTATGTTACTTATAATGCGTGGGGCCACAACAACTGTGGAGTACGTATTATATTTTATGTTACGTATAATGCGTGGGGCCACAACAACTGTGGAGTACGTATTATATTTTGACTTAAATGCTGGGCAATGGGAGTCGTATTATATTATGTACGTGGGGCCACAACAACTGTGGAGTACGTATTATATTTTATGTTACATGAAGTATGGGGCCACAACAACTGTGGAGCATACACTACATGAGACACAGCAATTGTGACATGTAGAATACGTGGGGCCACAACAACTGTGGAGTACGTATTATATTTTATGTTATGTGTATTCATGGGGCCACAACAACTGTGGAGCATGAAGTATGGGGCCACAACAACTGTGGAGCATACACTACATGAGACACAGCAATTGTGACATGTAGAATACGTGGGGCCACAACAACTGTGGAGTACGTATTATGTTTTATGTTACTTGAATACGTGGGACCACAACAACTGTGGAGTACGTATTAACGCACTTATTAATCAAGACAATTGAATAAGATTCCAAGTCTATGTTAAGTCCAGTTTCAGATCAAATACATGATAAGTCAAGTTTTAGATCAAGTCCATGTTATGTTATACTCACGTACATGTTATGTTCAAGTTTATGTTATTTTCAAGTTCTTATTTATGTTATGCAGGTTTACGTTCATGCTATATTTCAAGTCCATGTTATGTTTCACGTTCATGTTATGTTGTTTGTTCATGTTATGTTTTAAGCTTAAGTTCATGCCATGTTAAGTCAAGTTCAGTTCACGCTTAAGTTCTGGTTAAGTCATGCTATATGTCAAGTTATACTATGTTTATGTATGACTATAATTATGCATTTATGCTTTTACTGCCATGCATGCATTTTTAACCTGTGTGTGAGTTTTATGTTAACTTACTGAGATTTGTAATCAAATCTCACTGTGGTAGTCCCAACTACCATTCCCCCGAATGGTAGATCTTGTTACAGGACCCAAAGGAGAATTGGAATCTGACCAACTGAATACGGTCGACTAGGCCACGGTGCGATGTTGATGATGGTATAGTATTTAACTTAGGTTAATACTTGTACTTTTGGAGTTGTATCTCAAGTATTCTTTTGATCACAACCATTTTGGACTAGTGTGATGATCACGGCTTTTTAGTATGCCTTTATGTATGAATTATATTTCAAGTATTTGGGATATATTTAGTTTGGTGCATAGTATTGCTAAAGAAAAAGATTATCCGCTGCGAATATTGCATAATGCTAGATGCATGTTAGGAACATTGCATCTTATATGTCATGAACGGGGGCAGGTAACCTTGTGTTGCATGTCTCGACGCTTCAAATGTCCGTTCAATCCCAAGCGGAATTTGGGGGCGTCACAGGGGTTGATGATGGTATAGTATTTAACTTAGGTTAATACTTGTACTTTTGGAGTTGTATCTCAAGTATTCTTTTGATCACAACCATTTTGGACTAGTGTGATGATCACGGCTTTTTAGTATGCATTTATGTATGAATTATATTTCAAGTGTTTGGGATATATTTTTAGTTTGGTGCATAGTATTGCTAAAGAAAAAGATTATCTGCTGCGAATATTGCATAATGCTAGATGCATGTTAGGAACATTGCATCTTATATGTCATGAATGGGGGCAGGTAACCTTGTGTTGCATGTCTCGACGCTTCAAATGTCCGTTCAATCCCAAGCGGAATTTGGGGGCGTCACAATAGTCAACAAGTTTGTGGTTGGACATAATCATATTTTACTTATACCAAGAAGTACTAGTTTCCTTCGTGGACATAAGGGAGTTACTAAAGTCCAAAAAAAACTTCTTATGACTTTGAATGAGTCCGGTGTACCGACAAGGAAGATAATGTCAATGTTGAGTAAAGATTCAGGTGGTGACTTTAATGTCGGTTGTATTGGCAAGGATGTAGAAAATTACTTGAGAAGCAAAAGTAGAAAAGTATTTGAAGAGGGGGCACAAAGGTTATATTCCTACTTTCTTGATCGACAACTCAAAGAACCTGGGTTTGTGTTCTCTATGCAAGTTGATAAGAATGGGTGTATGGGAAGTTGTTTTTGGGCTGATGCACGATCAAGAGCTGCATACCAATATTTTGGGGATGTTGTTACATTTGATGCCATTTACCTGACCAATATTTATAAGATACCATTTGTACCATTTTCTGGAGTTAATCATCATCATCAGACCATAATGTTTGGTTGTGCTTTGTTAGTTAATAAAACGACAGAATCTTATACATGGTTACTGAGAACATGTCAAGAGGCAATGCTTGGGCGTGTCCCTTCAACAATAATTACCAATGATGACAAGGCGATTGCTAAAGCAATTGTAGAGGTACTCCCGAATACAACTCATAGGTTGTGTTTGTGGCACATATTAGAGAAAGTTCCCGAACACTTAGCCCATGTATATAACAAATTTCCAGACTTTCAAAAAGATTTTTATCATTGCATCCAGGAGACTATTACTATTGATGAGTTCGAGCAAGAATGGGCTTTGATTATAGTGAAGTATGAGTTAGGAGAAAATACTTGGCTGCAAAATCTTTACAACCGAAGGGATAAGTGGGTACCAGTCTACTTGCGTTCGACATTTTGTGCCGGTGTGTCAACAACTCAGATGAGTGAAAGTATGAACAAATTTTTCAAAGATTATGTTCGTTCAAGCACTATGGTTAGTGATTTTGTGCATCAGTATGAAAAGGCTATAAATGCACATTACTTTAAAGAGAAAGAGAATGATGTGCTGACAAAATTTACCCGGGCGATAATGAAGACACCTTTTAAAATTGAAGAGGAGGCGGCAATGGTTTATACAAGAAAGTCTTTCATGATCTTTCAAGATGAGTTGTTCAATAATCTACGGTACCAAGCAAGAAAATTGAATGTGATTGGTGATGCCAAGACATATGGAGTGACAGCTCGTAGTAAAGAAACACCTCTTTACCATGTGACATTAGAGGGTGATGAAGGACTTGCTGCATGTACATGCCATATGTGGGAGTTTATGGGGATTCTTTGTAGACATATCTTGTGTGTTTTTGGCAAGAAAGCGAAGTTAAATACATTGCCACAACATTATGTTCTAGACAGATGGACTATTAATGTTAAAAGTCGACCCATTCCCAACATACCATGTTCTGATGACCAAGTGAGGCAAGGACAAGATGAGCCTACAATGAGAAAAAACAAGTCAATGATACAACTTTATGACATTGTCGAACTTTCATCACAGTCAGCAGAAAAACACAAGCACTTCACACTTGCATTGGAGAAAGTTCACAAAGAGTTGCTTGCAATGGAAGAGCATGTAGAATGTTAACAAACGGTTTTTAGTTATTTGTATTTTATCAGTTTTTAATTAAAGAAGCTAATAAAGCTTGTTGTTATTTATATAGGGATTTTGGGCCAACAACTGACAACATATCGGAGCATTTGGATTCATAGTGCAAATTTTCTTATATCTTGTATGTGATTTATTCCCTCTTCTCTTTAGCTAAATTAAATTGGTGGGAAATAAATGATGTAATATTTATTGCTTGAAGCTTGTTGTATACATTGATATTTTATTGTAATATTTCTGTAATATTCTCTCTTCTCTTTAGCTAAATTACTCTTTGATGCGGCAGGACATGCAAAAACTTAACCGCTGTACGGAGAAGCTGAGAAAGGTATTCAAGGCAAATGAAGAAAGTTATTGGAACCATATTGTTAATTGTAACCATATTATTTAATTGTAGACAGCTCACTTTTATGAGAGTAGTTGTTATTCCTCTCAATGTTTGGAACCATATTATTATCAGGTTATGCAAATTGAATTGCTTTAGTCTTTGAACCATATGGCCAATTATTTTTCCAGAAATATTGTATTTCTATTGGAATCATCTTGTATTTCATTGGTAGTCACATTGCGGTGAACATGCATTGAGAATTGAATATTTGATGACAAGTAAATTATGGTGATGTGCAATAATTCAAAATCCGTGTAAATAAATCTGCTGAAATAAAACATTCAAAACACATCTTCAATATATTCAAAAATTACACCACAAACTATCATAAAAAAATTACAACAAGTTACATGAGTTGTAACATTGATCTAGATACATTATATTTTTTTGGATACATAAAAATCACACCACAAATTATTATAAAAAATAACCATAACAAGATTAACACTTTCAAAACTCCCTTGTGCTTCTTCTCCATTGTTTTAAATTTGGATTATTTGATGCGTAGCCACTCATGAAGTACCTTGTCGTTTCTTCGTTTAGTTAATTCCAACGTCATCTTATAATAGTTATTTTTTTCACTTTGAAGATCAATCCACTCAAAAAATCTACATTGTTTATTTATCTTATAGTTTTGACAATTGTAAAATTTTCTATCAAAATTATTAGATTTTCTAGAAATTCGTAACTTCATTTGGTAGCCACAATAGTAAAGTGGTATCTCCAAATTAGCTTTGTTTTCCTCTTTTGAAGTCTAAGAACTTAACTTATCATTTCCTGTCATCATATTGAAAAGCCATCCATTTTAACAATGCTAACAGAAGATGGTGCCAAAATAAAAGCCATCCATCATATTGAAAACCCATGGGTGCCATGTTTTTCAGCTAGCCCCTTTTTGATTGTATGCTATTAAATAATTCAATAGATTCAATAACTAGGGACAAGGTCTTATTTTTTACTTTCGCCACATGTAGAGCAGCTCACTAACCGTTTAAACTTGGATAATACTCCTACCACAACTAAAATGAACTAACGTTAATGGCCACGCTGTCCTCTTCACCCTATATATGATAACTTATCTTAAATACTTAGTCATGCATTACCCAGCAAGACTAACTCCTAACCAACATAAATAGTATTCAAAACAATTTAATCAACTTTCAATATGCTCTTAAAACACACAACTTTCACCAGCATAATTTAATTTAATCAATCTTGAATATGCTGCAAAGTTCAAATTCAATCAAAATCTCACCAAACAACCTTTACTAGCATAAATATGATTTAAAACCACCACAACATCACAACAAAACCAAACCTAAGTAAGAAATATATAAAGGCAAAAATCTCAATAAATTTTTTACAAGAAAATAGCTCTTAAAACACACAAAATCTCAACAATTATTTACACTTCGTGCAGTGATTTTACAAAAGACACATTCAATAACAAAGATCTAACTCCTTCATTGTCAAAACACACCAAAATCATAATTCAAGAGACCTAAGATTTATGTACATATCAATTCCTCGAGTTTACAAGCACCACATTCAATAAATGAGTTTAGGGTAGGGCATGCCAGAGAAGAAAGGGTCAACTGTCTTCGTGAATGACTTGGAGATAGAAGGAATGGATGACTGTGCCATGAGAAGTGCATGTGAGAGTTAGTGCGATGCTTCGAGAGGGAGTGTGACGTTACGAAAGGGGGGTCAAGGCTGCTAGAGGAAAACCAGAGAGGGGGTTGAGGTTACGAGAGGAGGGGTCGGGGCTGTGAGAGGAAAACTAAGGGGGGGTTGAGGTTGCGAGAGGAAAACCAGATGGGGATGCGAAATGGGAAGGGATTTCAGGGGTGCGAAGTGGTTTCAAATATGATATAGTGCATCCACACAATTATTATAGTAGAACGCTTATGTGTAACAAATTTATTGGTGGGCTGTTATCTCCCTAAAATGAGCCCAATCGGTTTAGGGGTTTTCTCATTATTTATATATTTTTATCATTTTACTGAGGTTTAGGACGTAGTTTGGTTTAGTAGACCGTAGGTAATCTCAACTTATCTCATATAATTATTATAATTTTTTAAATTTTCATATAAAATATAATAATCCATTCAATTATTAAATTTAAAAATAATATTATAATAATATTTTATTCTAATTTTAATTTTTATTTCATTTCATCTTATCTGTATAACCAAACGAGACTTTAATTACTTTAGTACTTGAACTAGGTTGGCTATGTGTGCTTTATAATAGCCTAGACCCAGCTCTTAAAGCCCCCAATGGGCCCACAATTTTATCAAGTGCTTTATACTTTTTTATTCCTTAAATTATAAAAGGGTTATATAAAAGTAAACTCACTTCTTTTTACAATTTTATTTTATAGATTTACCTTTATATAGTATCTTTGTACTTGTATCACTTCTCTTAGACCTCGTTTGGCTATGCAGTTCAGATAAGAGGAGATAACATATTTTGAATAGTAATGAAATTTTTGAGTTAAGATTAGATGAGATGGTTTGTAAAAAATTGTATGTTTGGATAGTGAGATAAAATGATATAATTTTTACTTTTTGAGATTTGATAAAGGGGTGGGTCGTACTGTTTGGATAGCAACTGTTCATTTACTATTTTACACTGTTTACTTATTATTTATGTCAGTTTTATACTGTTTATTTAAGGTTTTCTGTCATTTGTATACTATTTATTTCACTTTTTACTATTTATGTCAGTTATTAATTTTGAAACCTATAAATAAAATAAAAACAACTCATATCGTTTGGATATTCAGACTATATTTTCGTACAATCCAAATAAGATAGTTTATATCTCACGCCTTCCAAACCGGGCTTAATTTAAAATTTTAAACCCATTTTATCCATAACCTGTGGCCTAAAAAGCATAGGGAGGGCATAATTGGGTGAGCAACGCATATAGAATGAAAGGATGATTTGTCTTCATGATAGGAGCAGGACGAAACTCAATGGTAGCTAGTTCTTGAAGGAGTATAAGGAAAATTAGTATGGTATGAACACACATGCACGGAATGGCCTAGGACAGAACAGATTTTGTATTTTGTTCATGCACCGTTTATGAATAGTAAGCACGCAATTTTCCTGAACAGTAACACAAAATTAGTTTGAATGGTAAATTAAACACAAAAGTTGCCTTCGCCTCGCCCATCTCCCGTCTACGCCCACTCGTGGACGTATGCTCGGAGTATAGCTAAACTCATTTACATACGAGTAATGATATCAATACAACATATTTTTATAATATATTTTGTAATTATGTTGTAAGATGTGAGTATTTACATATTAGTTGATGAAATTACCTTAATTAACATATAGGGCAAAATGAATCTTGGGATCTATATTAGCTTTCTCTCTACCGTTGTGGAATTAGGATTGGGGGGAAATTACGAATGATTTATATCAGCTTTCTCGTTGGTGCTCTCTATTTTCATCTATTATATTAAATTGACTTTGTATTCGCAAATACAAAACAAAAAACACTTCTGCCTGAAGACATCTATAAACCTATTTACCTATGAGTTATTTTTGTAGCCCTTTGTCGTGTTTGGTCCCCTGATGCACACTTCCCTACTCCTCTTTATCTCTTGAACCACACCGATCAGACTATGTGGAGATCTCTACAACATCGAAGAAGAGATTTAATTAAAGAAGATATCTAAGAGACTTGTGAGAAAGAAAGAGATATGAGAGAAGATGCACGAGATCCCACTGCGTTTTCTCATGTCAAGCTTGAGAGAAGATTTTTTCCGCTACGTTTTTATTTTCTCTTTTTTTTTTTGTTTTTTTTGTTTTTTTAATATAATTGCCGATGTGGCAAAATGCAACGTCGAGTTCACATATGTCTCTAGCAGCACTGCTCATATAAACAATATTTCAATGAAACGAAGACCACATACAGTAATATGCTTAAGATATCATTTATTTGGACCCTAATTAATTAAGCATGACCTGATTATTAATTAGATTATTTTTCAGATTAATCCGTATAGTCTTAGTGTTGACCTGATTATTTAGTTTTATATATTAACATTAAACACACTCTCACGTGTGGTCAAACTCTCGTTGAAAGAAGATTATATTAAGAAATTTTTTATTCATAAACCTATGTGTAAGACACATTTCATATTACTGATGTGGAAATATTTAATTTGTAAAAAAACTTACAACTTTAAATATTATAAATCAAAATGTGTTGCATTAATAATATGAATAGTATATTCTTACTTCAGTTCGTGAACAAAATGACTCAAATTATTTTGCTTGCAAAAATAAAAATAAAAATCCACGATTTGAATATCCTATTTATTAAAGGAATTGAAGAACGTTTATAAGAAGTCGTGAATCTTAAATGATTACAAAAATCCTTTGATTAAATAAAGTGGAATAGGTCATAGGGTTGCAAATGAACCAAGTCGAGTTGAATTAGAATAATGGTACTCGAGCTCTATTAACATGTTTACTCATTCAAGCTCAACTCGAACTCAAATATTCTTGTTCAAGCTTGTCTCGTTAACTATTAATGTTGTATAAATTCGATTAAAAATAAAAAAATTACTAGAGTAGCTCGAGCTTGAACTCGAATTCGATTTTTTTTCTTTTTTTAAACTTCTAAATATTATCTTTAGATTAATAAAAAAAATTTAAATTTTACATAAAAATTCTAACCATTTAACTTTTGTCTATCAGAATCCACCTACAAATACGCTCCTTTTTAGGTTCAAATTTTCTATACAGGTAATATGTACCTGAACATATGTTTTTGATAACGAGGTATTCGAGAATTTTCACTATTCTAGATAAGGTTCTGATTCTTGACTAATCTTTGAGATAAAAGACGTCTCTGCCAGCAAATATGTCACCTTCACCGCAGTGCTTTGTTTGTAAAGACAAAAAATCAGCCAGGAGCAACCCACATGTAGGATCTCCTTTCGATACCTTTCTCGCCTACATTGGGATCTCTAAAGAGCCTTTTAACGTCCTGCTCAGGAGGGGTACCTAAACATATGCACATATATGCATGACATAAATGATCAGATTTTCTTCAATTTTATAATCTAAACATTTTTTTAATAATATTAGAGAGAAACAATACAGTAAGTATATCTTAAGAAAGCTCTGATATCATGTCAAAAATGGAGTTGGAGGAAAAGAATAGAGGAATTTTAGAATTTATATACAAGCTTAAATCCTCTGTTAACAAACTAACCACTTCTAACTAATTTGTAACTAATAACTAACAGTAGTCACAGTTCTAATAGATCTTATTGCAACAAGTACTGCGTTTGATAATTTGGACTTCAACATTTAATGTCTTGGTACCTAATAGTTCCCGATGCTATATTTATCTCTCTCTAAATTATTGAAAGTGTTTGAATTAAAAAATTGTAAGACATCTCATCGATGACTTATACGAGCATTCGCCATTGTCATCGGCCAAGCAAGTAAGTAGAGTGTCACTAAGAAATAGAAAAAATAATAGAAAAATGATAAGAACGTAGCGTCCCATTAACAGTGTGTCAATAACTCATTATCAACAAGTTGGTAAAAATTAAGCAACATAAAAGAACAAAAATGTGGTCGTGGATGAAAGCAATGCAAACGAGAGATAAAAAATTAAAAAAAAGAAGCAAAATCCTAAGGGTGCTTAGTGTAATAAGAAATTCATTGAGCGTGTGAACCGAGGACTAAGAGCCAAGAGGCAAGAGCAACCTCCCAAAAACCCCACCATCTTTGTTTCCATTCCCATGCCACCGGCACGTTATGCACCACTACTATCTTATGCCACCAACGACCCAGTTTACATTGTGCTCTGATCTCTTCAAACTGCCTCTCATCCATTTCTTTTTTCTTCTTCTTTTTCCCTATTATTTTTTTCTATTTTCCGTTAATACATCCAAACAAGTCTTAGTCTTTGTACGAGTTTAAATATTTCATCTCTTTCTTTCTTTCTTTCATTCCTGTAAATCCAAATCAGTCATATACTTCCCAGGCCAGTAGTACATACAGAATATATAATATCCCTTTTCCGATAATATTCCATTTGGTGGCAACGATGCTGAGAAGAGGCATTGCTTTGGTGATACTTCACGTGCTGGTTTGTGGGATCCAGATATGTTCGTCGGCGATTACCAGAGGAAGCTTTCCAAAGGGTTTTGTTTTTGGCACTGCCTCTGCTGCTTTCCAGGTTGGTCTTGTACCCATTAATTATCATCCAAGACTTTTTCTATGCCAAAGGATATTTTGTCCGTAATACCCATTTAGATTTTTTCTATGCCAAAGGATATTTTGTCTGTAATACCCATTTAGTCTTTAACCTTTTCTTCCCCTCTGATATATAACCTTGTTCTTCGCGAGAAAAGTAGAAGACGATTCATTCACCTTGATTTTCTCTGCGAGGAACTGGATTCCTCATGAGTATTTTACTCTGTTTTACATCATGGGACACTACTTCGGTGTTTTTCTTCTGATTTTTCGGGCTCATATATGACTAGTACTGCATACTGCAGGCACTCTGACTCCGTAATCGTGACAAGATACACGACAAAAACACTAGGAAGTTTTCCATCTTCAAAATCTAACAGGAACTAGGGAGGTGAAAAGGCCTCGGAATATATTTTCTTTTCTTTTTTCCTTTTCTCACTAGGGGCATTTTCATCCATTGGCCGGTTATTAAGCTGTAATTGGAGGATATAGGCTACAACATCGGGTTCCACTTCGAGAGAATAGGGACTACCGTTAACGCTTCTTTCATCTCTCTCTCTCTCCATCTCTGTCTCGCAGTCTTTTGAGTGTCTCTCTCTCGTGGGCCAGAGGAAGTAACCAACTTTAGCCTTCGACCTCTCACTGACAACTCGAGGATATATTACAAAAAATAATATATCCATTTTTTTTTTTCATATTCCTGATTTGAAAATTGCAATAGTTAAAATATTTCCTTTAAAAAAAAAGAAATAGATAAAATATTTACTTCCCAGTTATTTGTCAAAAGAGAAAATATTCGTATTCAAGAGAGTAATTTAAATTTTAAATTGCGGTTTGCGTTGACGGCGTGTTTCGTACGCCTGAAGGCAGGACTCTCAGTGGTCTAGGTCTTCAGTCTCTAGGTGCGCTTGCGACTATAGAAAAAGAGTTAGAAATGATGACCCTAAGGCATCCTCGTTGGCTTGGCTAAATGAGATGCTTGGCCAAATTTTACATAATTTAGCTCAAAAATCCTTCACATTGGGTTGGGCAAATCTAAAATAGTTTGAACTTTTGTTAGAGTGGTTGGCTAAAGATGGAAGACCACTATTCATTCATCAAACATTAAAATATTAATTTCTCATTCCAAACAAATAAAATAAATTAATTAGAATATAATTAACATTTAACATTTAGAATATAATTATTATTAACATTTAATAATACTTTTTTAATATTAATTTAATTAGAATATAATTATTATTAACATTTAATAATACTTTTTTAATATTAATATAATTAAAATATAATTACTATTAACATTTAATAATACTTTTTTGTAATATTAATTTAATATAATATAATTATTATTAACATTTAATAATACTTTTTTAATATTAATTTAATATAAAATAATTATTATTAACATTTAATTGGTAGAATTTCAAAATGTGATAAAATAAAAAAAATTATTAATTGAATAATATTTTATTATTATATAGAGAATGAATGGCCAATCCAATGTAGGGATTAAATTTAGATGAAATAGGCAAATGTAAATAAGTGTTGATATTGGCCAAATTTGAAGATGAATTTGGCCAAACCAATGCCAATGCTCTAAGGTGGTTCAAAGAGATTCCAATACCTATGTCAGCAGTGAACTTTTAGAAATATAGAGAAACTTAAGTTTAGTGAGTAAAAGAAAGAGCTTAGATGACAATTTTATCCCTCTACCTAATGGTCAAGGGTCCTTTTATACCTAGCCCTGAGTGTCAGACGACCATATGACCTGGGCAGAAGGGTGTTCTCTCGGGATTCCCTCCGCCATATTTCAATTAATGCGGCATGATTTCCTATTGAGTTCAATTAATGAGGCGTGATTTTTTGGTGTTGCTCTGGAGTCTCCTCTCTTCCCTCTAGCGTATTTTCTTTCCTTTTGCCGGTTTTGGTTTCTCATGCTTCGTGTGTTACGTCCCATCCTGACCTAGACAAATATGCCTGACTTGCATGGGTTGCAGGTCTCGGTTGGGTTGCTCAGGGACTTTGCAAGCCTAGACCAGGCTTTTCGTGCCTTTTGGGATATGGGGGACCCTCCTGATGTTTGGTCTGGGCCGGTTTCAGCAAAAATTTTCCCAACAGTTTGAATAGTGAGTTGAGTTGAAATTTAAAAGTTGAATAAAATAGTGTTAGAATATTATTTTTTAATATTATTATTATTTTAAATTTTTAAAAAATTAAATTATTTATTATATTTTGTGCAGAAATTTAAAAAAATTATAATGATGAAATGAGATGAAATGAAACACTTCTTGTATCCTAATAAGTACACCAACGTCGTCAATGCAACACGCACGTAATATTATTGACGTTGAAGGCATGTATTAGTTATGGAAAAACTAAATTAAATAATAACCTCAAATACATGTCTGCATGTGAATGATACGTTGAAGATGAAAAATATGTAATTAACTCAACAAGTTAATGGTACTTTTGTAATTTAATAAAAAGGAACAGTTTAATTGTAGGAAAAAAAAAAAAAGTATTTATGGTAGTGGACGGTTTGAGAATAAATTCGTTTGAGGATTATTCGCCTAAACCAAGGTTAAAAATTAAAATCTATGCTGTTAATGAGTTGCCTTTTTTGCAGTATGAAGGAGCAGTGAAAGAGGATGGGAGGGGACCGACCATTTGGGACATTTTTTCACATAAGTTCGGTAAATATTTTCTTATAAGGAAAAACAATTTGTCCTTGCGCCATAAACTCAGATACTGATACTATATACATACATACATACATACATGTGCATTTTTTATTTTTATTTTTATTTTTTGGTGTGTTTAGGTGAGTTGAGAAGTGTCAGGTTTATGCAAAAATTTTATAAAAATAAGTTCACAAGTTGATGTGACTTAGAATATTTATATTAGATTAAGTCTATCTAACATATCATATCAAATCATGTCAATATATAAAGATTTTTTTTTAAGATCACCAAATGTTTCTCGCATGAGAAACATATTTTTATATAATTACACGTTCGCTCAGTTATAGCTCCCACATATTAAAACTTAAAAGCGTCCACCATTATGTTTTCCCATGCAAAATATCACCTGCTCGTAAAGTATGCCATTGTTGTAGGATCTTTCTGCTTCAGTCCAAACTTTGAATTCTAAAATGTCGGGTACTTTGACTTGGCTACTTTGCACGTCTCTTAATTTGCAGTTGTGAATGTAAGTATTACACAATCATTTAAAATAAATAAATAAATACGAGATTCATATAAAAAATAAATAAATTTTTAATAATAGATTTCACTTTTTTTTAAAATAATTATAAGGTATTTATATATTTTACGAATATACGTAGTATTACTCTTGTGTATACTTCTTTCCGATATCACCAGGCACTTCAAATATGCATAAAAGGTTAAATGGTCTTGTGGCAATCATAGTCGACCAATGAATAAAGAGGTTCGCTTTCTTCGGGGAACTGTAGAGTTTTTGGCTTCCTTTTATAGCAGCACAAGTCCATAAATTTCAAATAATAAAACTGATCTTCGTGCCTGTAACCTCTCTGAGAATATCCAGTTTTTTTAGAGGTATCTAATTGGTGTTTTACCTTGCATTCTTACAGGTAAAATATCTGATTTCAGTAATGCTGATGTTGCTGTGGATCAGTACCACCGCTTCAATGTAAATCTCCCGAAACCATTTTCGGTTCTTTCATTTGGTGAGCTAATGCCAGCTTGTTAGATTCGTCCCATGATAGACAGTCATGATCTCGCTCATGCATTTGTTGAGGGATTAGTAGCTAGAGAATTCTAAGACCAATGTGTGTCTTTCAAGTATAATTCCTTCTGGTTTTCCCACCAGAAAATCCTGATCTGAATGCATAAATTGTCCCACAGAATTTCTCACTCGCTCTTGTTGATCAGCAAAAATTAGTAGGACAACCTTGAATGTGCAAGTGGTCAGAAATCAGACTTGCAACAAATATATGGTTGATTCATCTTGCAACATTTCAGGATACTTTCGAGGCATATTGCAAGTGAATTTTTGGACAAGTGGCCTTTTATGGCCAGCAATCAAAAAGCTTCTGAGTTCTGAAAGAATTCTTTTCTATGATTCTTCATCGTAAAAAGCGCCATTTTTTGTTTTGTTTTTGTTTTTGCAAACAGGAAGATATACAACTGATGAAGGACATGGGAATGGATGCATATAGGTTTTCAATTGCTTGGTCTCGAATTTTCCCTAGTAAGTCTTCTTTAGAATCATATCTGTGCTCATCTAGCACTAATGCAGCAAGCAATTTAAGCTTTCAATCATTAGTTGTAGTGCTTAAACCAAAATAATCTTTGCACTATGGACGGCTCAAAGATGGATTTGCTTAGCGGAAATGCAGGCTACATATGTCAGACGTCACTCAAGGAAACCGTGTTTTTGAATAAATTTTCATGAAAAAATGAGGTACTTTTTCCCTTGTCCTCTGATTTATTAGAATGTGCTGCCTCCTACTTCACTCATATCAGAAGTTAAGCTTGGTCCTTAGCCACATGCGGATTAATTAATTATAGCAAAGCACTGATTAAAATGTATAACATGACACAATGTTGGAAGAGTTAAACGCAACTGTGAGTTTGTTTTTTTAATACAAATGTTCAAAGATTTTGTTTGGTTTTTAATACACTTTCTGCGCAACCTAGTAAGAGGAGAATTAAATAAAGATGAAAGTTCCATCTCACTGTGAGTTCCTTTCTATCAGATGGAAGTGGTGAAATCAACCAGGCCGGAGTTGATCATTATAATAACCTCATCAACGCTTTACTAGCCAAAGGTAAGCATACATATCCTTTCTAAGGGTCATGATCCTTTGTCAAAGACCATTCTGATGGCTTAAGTAACCATCAAATTGGTGATTAGTTTGATGCACGATCAAAGGCATTAAATCAATACATTATATTGGGCTCATATTCTTCTAGGCTAATGTGATGTAAGACAACATGTGCAGGAATTGAACCATATGTGACCCTCTATCATTGGGACCTTCCTCAAGCCCTAGAAGACAAATACAATGGATGGTTGAGCCCCCAAATCATGTAAATGATCCTATATTTGTATTTTTCTCACCCTCTTCATAAATGTGATTAAAAACTACTTTTGGGGGAAAATACACTTTCTACACTCCAACTGGTAAGCACTCGACCTTTTCACCCAAATTACTAGACGTGATGTATTGCACTCTCTACCTACCAAGTGGCATCTGTCCAATTAGGTTTATAAAGATGATGAAAATAGGTGAAATGACACAATCTTGCAATTTTTTGTTTTTAATTTGAGAATGCAGTGTGCTGTTGATAATTTGGAATGTAAAGAGTCGAGTCTCTTTAGTTGGAGGGTGAAAATGCATTTTCCTAATACTTCTGCAATTCAAATAACTTCTTTTATCTCCGCTACAGAAAAGACTTCGCAACATATGCCGAGACATGCTTTCAGAAATTTGGAGACAGGGTGAAACATTGGATCACATTCAATGAGCCCCATACATTTACCATCCAAGGGTATGACGTGGGTCTCCAGGCACCGGGACGGTGCTCCATTGTGCTTCACATTTTGTGTAGCGCAGGAAACTCTGCAACTGAGCCTTACATTGTTGCCCACAATGTTCTCCTTTCTCATGCAAATGTGGCACAAATATACAGAAGAAAATACAAGGTACGATGATGGTTACCATATCACATCACCATGATAAGAATGACACTGGTTTTGGGTGAAGTGGAATAGATGTCAAGGTAAAATGGAAGAAGAAACAAATCAAAACGCGATCCTCTTCAACTAAATCAGAAGTAGGAACTAGGAAGAGCTGATGGAAGATGAAGTCGATGCAAAACCTGTACTGGTTATTTGGAGTACTTCAAGACTTTCATTCATGTCATGCTCATATGCATTTCTTGGCAGAATTCATCATTAGCTTCATTTAACAAAACTAGCCAAGTCCTAATGGTCCTAATGCTCCAAATTATTGTGCAGTCAAAACAGAATGGATTTGTCGGGATATCTTTCGATGTTCAGTGGTATGAACCAGCAACAAACTCCACAGAAGACATTGAAGCTACTCAAAGAGCCCAAGATTTTCAGCTTGGCTGGTAACGTTTAATCATCCAACATACATTAAGTCAGAGATTTGGAGGAAGAGAGAGAAAAGGGATATTTTTTTGGCTATTGGACAGGCAGTATCGTTAAATTTACTGCTAATCCCTGTAGATAACTGTTGCTATCATCAACGAATTGTGTTAATAATTTGTTCTGCCATGAGAAGCAGAGTAGAGCTATGCAGTTACTCAGTGGAATTATAATGTTATATATGCAGGTTTCTTGAGCCTTTGATCTTCGGGAATTATCCAAGCTCGATGAGAAATAGAGTTGGAAGACGGCTGCCTGAATTTTCTAAATCCGACATTTCTCTTCTCAAGGGTTCTTTGGATTTTGTTGGCATTAATTACTATACTACAAATTATGCAAAAATTAATTCGACTGATTTTCTTGGTCACCTATTAAACGACTCCATTGCGGACTCTGGTGCCATTACACTTCGTAAGTTAACAGTGACCCCTTTCTTTATTGGTCTTAATATTTTATAGACTCAACTTAGATGTTTCGATTGTTAAGAATCATCTACTTCATTAATTTTCTGCTTCTACTCTGTCATGTTTTTGTCTTTGCTTTCAGCATTGAGAAATGGGATGCCTATTGGAGACAGGGTATGTAATAGAAGTATGAATGGTGTATGAATGTGTAGATTTTAAGTAAAGACAAGTGACATGCATGACATGATAGAGTGCCAAACAGCATTGATCTAGCTGGATCAAGGTCTCCTCAAGTTCTTGCCGGAACTAGAGCGCCTCAAAATGGGAGAGAAATAAACACATGAAGTCGCCCTATATTACTTATTGTTCATTTAATGCTGACTGAAATATTTGTCTAGCTGCTCATTTAGATGGGCAACAATAAATACTGTAGAACTCATTTGTTGTGTCTATCTCTCTCTCCTCTTGAGGCCTTCAAGTTCAGACAAGAACTTGAGGGGATGTTTTTCCAATCTAGCTTCGATCAATTTGCTTTTTCGGAAGTTTTTCCAATTTTCCTTTCCCTTTGGAAGATTTTCTGGACTTTGTGAGAGCAGAAAAATCTAATGCCTCTATCTGTCATGCAAGCATTGTTCTTAAGGGTTTAATTTGTCTATCTAACTGATTAGATATTGTTCATGATAAATTGCAGGCTAATTCTATATGGTTGTACATAGTTCCTCATGGGATCAGAAGCTTAATGAATTACATCAAGCAAAAATATGGAAACCCTCTGGTTCTTATCACTGAAAATGGTAATTCTCTATAAACCCTCCCCCCACTGCCACAATGAAAAAATAAAAGAAAATAAAACCAAGGAAGTTTCCATATCCCAATGAAAACTAAGTCGTAACACTTTCTTAAATAGCATTGGAAGGGAAAGTCAAAGAACTGTTCTCGGATTTGAGCATATTTACCCTTATCAATGCTTCAGTTATGACAAAAAAAAAAAAAATCAATGCGAAATCTTCTTTTTCATGGTTGAACAGGGATGGATGATCCAAACAACCAACTCATCCCACTCAAAGATGCTCTGAAGGATGAGAAAAGGATCAAATACCACCATGACCATCTAACGAACCTGCTTGCTTCAATTAAGTATGATGTAGAGCCTATTTACATTTAGGTACATACAAGTTCACTGTCATATGTTGATAGAATCCAACATGTTTTACTTTGATGATGCAGGGAAGACGGCTGCAATGTTAAAGGGTATTTTGCATGGTCTTTATTGGATAACTGGGAGTGGGCAGCTGGATTCACTTCCAGATTTGGTCTCTATTTTGTTGATTATAATGACAATCTCAAGAGATATCCAAAGGATTCTGTTCAATGGTTTAAGAACTTTTTAACGTCCACTTAAAAGATGGAGAAAATGAAGGTGCAGCAACTCTATACATTTCCTTCTTTTTAGTTTTTTTGGTCTGCTTTTTAGGCACGTTATTGTAAAGAAAATGTGTTTCCTATGGGTTAATCAAAGTAACTTTCTTCGTTGGATCATCCAGTCTTCCTTCGCTGAGATTTTGTTTTCAATTTTAATTAGTAGCATGTGAATTCGGCCTGGTGTTTTTCTTTGAATTTTCTAATGTTGGTCCAATACCATATCCTGCTACTGTATCCCAATGTGAGTCATCTGTATACGACTCAAATGATCACAACTTAAATCTTTATGGATTTTAGTGGACTTTTTAATGGGGTGGAAACTGGAAACCCAACTTCCTTTGAGACCATATGATGCGTTTGACAAGGGTTAAATCCATCATCAGCCAGGCTGATATGTGTTTTTTGCTTTCTTGTATATTTTGCAAAAATTTAAAAGAATAATATTAGATACAACCGTACAAATCTTAAATGTACAAGCTAAATGTGGGCCCATAAAAAAAAGTAATTTTTTTATACTTTTTCAATACATGCGTGAGATTTGTGCATTTGAAACTTATATATATCATTTTTTTAAAAAAAATAGTTTTTATTGAGAAGGAATTAAAAATTTAACCTTTTCAATTTATTGTATATTTTTTTTATGAAATATATGATAGGATAATCGAATAATTAAAGTAGGTCCATTAAAAAATGTACGTAATTATGGAGAACGGCAAAACGAAAACCAATCTGACACGAATTCGAATAATTAGATGACCGATACATTTAATTTTTCGAACGTAATTGAAAAAGACTCCTTATGATCTTAGAAAAAGATCTTAGAAAAATAGGAAGAAGGTGGAGGTTAGGTCACAATTATAAGCAACCTTTTTAAAGTAGTGTTATTCACGTCTGCTAAATAATATCAACAACTATAATAACATGTTCACTAATTTTCAATTCAAGTTTTATTTATTTATTATTAAATAAAAATGCTTTAATTTAAATTAAAGATACAAGGGAAGCAAAGTGCATTACAATAATACTCCGCGAGATGAGATTGAAAATAAAGATAAAGGTAAATGGACCACAAATTTAGAGATTAATGACTTTTTATATAATTATATTTTAAAATAATATTATTAAAAAAAATGTTATTTTTATAATAAAAATTTTTTGTACAGTTATTTTTACATATTTTCAAACTTAACTGTACATAATATAATTTAAAAAATATTATGACCATAAAATAGTTTTATAAAAATAAACTTAAAAATTAAGATAATTTGATAAGATACAATAAATTTATTTTAAAATAAAATAATTTAATATTTTAATTATTAAGTTATTTTTATAAAATAGTGGGTAAAGATTTCTATTCTTTCAAATCCTGCTAATCACATTCCTTGGATCGGTCAATAAAAACCTCGCCAAAGGCGTTTTACGATGAATTGGCTTTTATCTCACTCAATCAAGTCGGACCCACCAACTTTCCCGTGGTTTGAAGCTTCCTCCGTACCCGTTCATGGTTAACTTGGAGACAGAACAATTTGTGGGAGTCCCCAAAAAATTCTGGTAAAATATCTCTTTGGTGTTTGATATTGAACGAGACTTCCTTTTCTAATAACTTGACTTGTTTATGAATTCTGACCAAACTTGTAAATATAAAATTTGGACATTCTCAACTAAATAAAAAATGGTTGGTATTTAGATGTCGGATCATGATGGGTAATGGGAGAAATTGAAAACGTGTTGAATGCAATGGGCCATGGCTCGGTGGAAGCGGTCATGTTTATTCGGTCACGGAAATCTGAGTAATGGAAAGCCTGGGTGGTGGGGTACTAACGTACTATATATGGAAGGGAAGAAGTCTTTAGAGGCCTCAATCTTCGGCAGAACAAGCTCTTTCATTCTCTTCTTCCTCCGCGTCGGATATTTGTTTCTCTCTCTCTCCCTCCCCACTCGATCCGAAGAGGTAATTAATTTGCTTTATAGTCAACTGAGTCGTGGGAAGTTCGGCTCCGTGTTTTGCCGTCGTGGGTTGTGCTTGATTTGGATTTCTGCTTTGAGAGATTTATAATACTGTGTTTCTATTTTCTTGGTTGCGATGCAAATGTTGGGTTTCTGTTATGGTGGGCGTATGAGTTTGTTTATGGGCAGATCTGTTCCTGTTTGTCATGTTTTTGGGGGTGAATCTGATATTAGAACTTCCTTGATGTCATCTTTGAGCCGTGTTAGATGAGACAACCGCTTGCAATTCATTTACATATTACCTATTCATGTGCTTCTACTTGAAAACTCTGGATCGGTAACTTTTATGGTGATCTCCATATTGGGGTCAGAAAAAATGCTCCCTCTGTCTCTCTCAGTATTACTCAATTTCACTTTCAATTATACATTATATTTCTAATTTTAATTAAAATCTACACTTGGAGACCCGTCTTGTTGCCAATTAATCTCATTTAAATGAGTACTGTATGTCACTCTGTAACTGATGTTAATTTGCTTTAATGATAAGATTATATATGTACCGATTAAAGTAGTTTAGATCATTAATTATCTGATTAGATGGTTTATGTTTGTTAAGAGCTCACACTGATTGTATGATCAAGCATACAAGTGACGGTCACTTTGAACTTCAAGAGGTTAAAGGTTCTCTTTTTGGTATTATGCATTTGGGGTAAACTTCCATCGGTTGATTTAGTTTGATCTGTTTATTTTTCTCCCTTTTTCAGGCTGTTGAGAACAAATAAAAATGGTTAAGATTTGTTGCATTGGGGCCGGGTATGTCGGTGGGCCTACCATGGCTGTGATTGCGTTCAAGTGCCCAGCAATTGAAGTAGCTGTGGTCGATATATCTGTATCAAGAATAAATGCCTGGAACAGCGAGCAGCTTCCCATTTACGAGCCTGGACTTGACGGTGTTGTGAAGCAGTGCAGAGGAAAGAACCTCTTCTTCTCTACTGATGTGGAGAAACATGTTGCAGAGGCTGATATAGTCTTTGTTTCAGTTAACACCCCTACCAAAACCCAGGGCCTTGGAGCTGGCAAAGCAGCTGATCTGACCTATTGGGAGAGTGCTGCTCGAATGATTGCTGATGTGTCAAAATCTGACAAAATTGTTGTTGAGAAATCAACAGTGCCAGTGAAAACGGCTGAGGCAATAGAAAAGATCCTGACCCACAATAGCAAGAAGATCAACTTCCAAATTCTCTCCAACCCAGAATTTCTTGCTGAGGGAACTGCAATTCAAGACCTTTTCAATCCCGATAGGGTTCTCATTGGAGGTAGGGAGACCCCAGAAGGAGCAAAGGCGATACAGGCTTTGAAAGATGTTTATGCCCATTGGGTCCCTGTAGAACGTATAATATGTACTAATCTTTGGTCTGCTGAGCTTTCTAAGCTTGCTGCCAATGCCTTCTTGGCACAGAGGATCTCTTCTGTGAATGCCATGTCAGCACTTTGTGAGGCTACCGGTGCAGATGTAACCCAGGTTTCGCATGCTGTTGGCAAGGATTCAAGAATTGGGCCCAAGTTCTTGAATGCCAGTGTTGGTTTTGGTGGATCTTGCTTCCAGAAGGACATCTTGAACTTGGTTTATATCTGTGAGTGCAATGGGCTTTCTGAGGTTGCAAATTACTGGAAACAGGTCATTAAGGTGAATGACTACCAGAAGAACCGGTTTGTGAACCGGGTTGTTTCCTCAATGTTCAACACAGTCTCAGGAAAGAAGATTGCAATTCTTGGGTTTGCTTTCAAGAAGGACACTGGTGATACCAGGGAGACCCCAGCCATTGATGTCTGCAAAGGGTTGTTGGGGGACAAAGCCCGGTTGAGCATATATGATCCACAAGTTTCTGAGGATCAGATCCAGAGGGATCTTTCAATGAAGAAGTTCGATTGGGACCATCCAGTTCATCTTCAGCCTGCAAGCCCTATGTCTGTCACTCAAGTTAGTGTTGTTTGGGATGCTTACGAGGCAACAAAGGATGCTCATGGTATTTGCATTCTGACTGAGTGGGATGAGTTTAAGAAGCTTGATTACCAGAGGATCTATAAGAATATGCAGAAGCCTGCATTTGTGTTCGATGGCAGGAACATTGCAGATGTGGAGAAGTTGAGGGAAATTGGGTTTATCGTTTACTCTATTGGAAAGCCACTAGATTCATGGCTCAAAGATTTGCCAGCAGTCGCATAAATACTGAGAACAAAATCGTATAGGCTTTTGGCGGCGTAGAGGGGAAAATTTATTATTTGAGAGGATGTCCTATGATATGTTTAATTTTTCTTTGGGTTTTCGGAATTTCCTGTGTTTCTTCTTGTTTCCTGTTTATGCCTTCTTCTTGCTTCGTTTCTCATCAGTGGGTTTTAAGACACCGTGGTGTCTACAAATCTGCCTTTGGCTAGTAGAAAATCAGAGTATGCTCTTTCTATATTATGCAGCAGTGTAATAAATCAGAGAACACCGGGAGATTTATAGTACCATTCTATCTTTCATACCTGCTTACTGTAAATCTATTTTTGAGTATCAATTTTAAAAGCCTTGTGGATTATATTTTGGGATTTTGTCAATGGATTTTATCTACTTTTTCATTCTTTCAATAATTTAATAAAAGCCAATGTTCAGAGCCGTGATTTCTTGGCTAATTTTTTAGATTATGATTAATGCATACTGAAAAAAAGGATGAGTCCTCCAAACAAAGAACTGAAGAAGGGTGAAAGGCCAGCCCTTACAAACTCAGCAAAACCAGTACAAGGCACTAACATTCAAGAAACAGCACCAAGCAATTATGCAGTACAAAGCAGCACAAACTCTACCTACAGAAAGAAGTACACGCCAAAATTTTCAAGCCATTACTTATGCGGCAGAATTAAATCCCATATTGGATCTTACCTCTTCCTAATGATTATTGAGAGGGATTAGAAATATTCCTGCCAGCCTAGTCCCCATCTATCATACATGTAAAGACTCCTATAAATGCACAAGCTATAGAGGTAAAGGTGGACCCTTTACAGTGATGAGCATGGAACCAAGGTGTGAAAAGAAAGGGAGAGAAAATGCAAGTGACTCCTGCTGGTGAGGTAACAACCCATTTCACTAAATCATGCGTACGAGAATTTGCATTACGACAGTACTACTCCAATCTAGATCCAGTATATGATCCGAGTGATCGAAAGCCCCCAAATTTGATGTTTTGCAACAGGTCTGGGATGGCTTTCCCAAACTTCTAAATAAAATATAAAAAATAATTCATTTTTTTCAAATATCAAAATAAAAATTATATTCTAACAATATTTTAATTTTATAATATTTTTAATAATATTTTATCTCATCTTATTTCATTTGTATAACCAAATGAGATATTAGTTAACAACTTCTACCTTTTCTTTCTAAATTTTAATGTGTTTGAATTAAAATATTACATATATAATAGTAAAATGATTGTAATTTGATTATTAATGTATGATGAGAAGTGCTACAGTTATGAAAAGATTTTATAAAAATAAATTCACAGACTGACTTGTTTTTATATAATATATTATATCTATTTTATAATAAAAATAACTTCACAATCTAAATATCACATCAAACTAGATCAATCTATACATTTATTTTTATAAAATTCATTTGTCCTCAAAGCATAAATGTATAATTGCTCACAAAAATGGAGAGCTGATTATAGGAGGACTTTATCGTAATTCCATAAGTGGGCCGGTTTTTGCTATATAGGGCCTAGACCAGACAACGTTCTCGGGTGTCTGATCAACCCGGTTCTTCTTTTTCCTAATTTTTGCACGAACCGTATTCTGAATTCCTTCCACCATCGTCGTCTTCCTTCTTTACGACTTTTCTCGGATCCAGCCCAGAGTTTCTTCCGATAAATTTTACAACCTTCATGTATAAATCGAAGATTTGTTCAATTCTCTTTATCCTGTATTAATTGAACCCAAATTGAATTCACGCCATTGATCATACCTGATTTTAGATTTAGGGTTCGGAATCGGCCCTTTAGATCATTGCAATCCTTCAATACTGGATCATTATCTCTTCTATTTCATGTTTCCGTAAACTCCCCTCTCTTTCGTGCACATATTTCTTAGATTTTCTCGACCCGTTCTAATTTCTAGGGTTTCGAAGCGTTCGATTCGCTAAGGTTCGTTCTTTCTTTAAATTTCTTGAGGGTTTTCGTTTCTTTTCTAGCGATTTGTTGTTTTCTGCTCGTTTTATCCGTAATTTCTCCGATCTACCAGCAATTCGGGTTTGTAATAGCTTCGACTAGGGTTAGGTTTTCAGAAAGATTTGGGACCTTTGTATTTGGTGTAATTAATTTGGGGATACGTTCAAGGGCATAGGGAATTCACTTTTGGCGTTTGATTCCGTGATATTTTAGCTGAATTAAGGCTTCTAGGGTTTTTCCTTGATCTCTCCAACACTTTTCTTTTGCGGTCCTTTGAATCGACGAATTTGGGAGGTAAAGAGGTGGCTTTTACTATTTTTGTTTTTATCTTTGTTGTTGATAATTTTATTACTAGTTTTGCTTCATTAGTTTATTTATTTTATGGTTTTTACATATTATTAAATCTGTAGTTTCTATTAGTTCACTTACCATACAATATGTTTATTAATTAATTGTTAATTATTTTAGGTTTTCTCCATGTGTATATTAACTGGATATCAAGTAATGCCATCTATGGCTACAATAGGCTAGCAGCCAGCAGATTTGCATGTTTGGTTTAGTAAGTTTTGAATTACCCATACGCTTACTGTGGTATCAAGGTGATAATGCTATAATCTTTGATGTTATCGCAATTTTTTAATTTTATTAGCCGATGCTTTCTTTCAAAATATATGGATTTCAAAATTTGTTTAAGGCTCTCATTTTCTTTTATGGGCTTGATTCATCCTTAAAATTTTATAAGTTTTTAATAGTAAGTCAAAGCTGTGATGTTGAAATGTTAATTCGATGTCATTTTCCCACTAGCTTAAGATTTTGGGACAATTTGTGATTAAATATTGTATCAGAGCAATGTCCTAAACCTTGACTCTACTCTACCTTCTAGTGAAAATGTAAATTTCTTTCACGATCCTACATCAGATTCACGTAATGTCTGGTCCTGCAAGTTAGGTGGAGTAAATATTATATAAATTATTGAAGTTCACAATCTTATTGGCTTAAGCTCATAGAAAATATGTGATTTACGCCCAAGTGGTTAAGGCCTTGGTCTTGGGGTATAACTCCCTTCAAGGTCCAAAGTTCACCACCTCATGGGTGAAAACAATCTTTTGGGGCCACACCCCCTGGTGAAAAGCCAGCAATTTAACCAGTTCTGTGTATGAAAACTTCCGAGGGTACGGTGTACGGAACCGGGGTTTACTCTGCAGGGGTGGGTCTGAAGGGCCCTGCCTTAGAGAGGTTCCCCGACATTAAAAAAAAAAGAAAAAAAAAGTGATTTAAGTTATTTAACATGCTTTATATAAATTTCTGAAATCCCTTGTTAAAAAATTGTGTTGTGCTATAGGGATTGGATGCTGCAACATTTTGCTGACCATTCTTCTGATGATGATTTATTCATGTATTATTGCTTCTCCTATCATGCAGTCTGTTTTTATCTGTGTATGATAGTGACGTGTTTGTGTTTTGTCATGCATGTAAACCATAACAAAACATTATACATAACTCCATGCCTCATGCATTCAGTTTTTGTAACTTTGGGTGCATGCACAAATAGACACGCTCATGTTAGGTATATTGGCATGTACAATAGTTTCTGTCTGTTTTCTTTCTGTGAATGATCTTGGTGGTTGTAGAAATTAACTTTTAATTGTGATTCTTGCAGGTTAAGATGGGATCTAAAAGGCCTTTTGATGCTGAAGAGTTCCCGGAGCTTCACTGTAAGCACGCAAGGAAGCTTGAGTATAGCAATACACCGGATCCATGTGATGAACTTGTTCCTTGTGATAATGCCCCACAGGAACCTATTATTTCAGGTAGAAATTGGTGGCATACAATCTTTTGGTATGTGTTATGGAGCACTAGCCTGACTGAACTGCGAGATGTATGTTGATGTTTGACATATTTTATATGAAACAGGGGAGGATGAGGATGGCCTTCATAAATTTCAGTGGCATGAGGCACTTGAAAAAGGCACTGTCACAGATGTTTCAAATTTAGTTGACAAGGGTTTCGAGACCAATGACCCCTTGTCATTGGTTTCCAGCAGTTCTAGTGAAGAAGATGTTTGGTCTGGGGCATCGGCATACTCATCTATTTATCCAGAATATTTTGAGTTAGATTTCCCACCGAGAAGATTTGTTCCATTCAAGGATGCCTATCATTCGTTCTTGGATCATTTTCCTAGAAAGCAAGTTCCCATTGGTGCAAATCATCAAGCCAATATTCCATTGTGGGGCAAACTCATAAATGAGAACAACTTAGATATGACAGAAAAGTTTACTCCGAGCATTGATGATGGTGGCAATGAGGAGATGCTGATGGGGGCTTTGATTGTCCCAATGCCTGATTCAAATTTGTCTACAGACAGGGGTGGCTATGCTGGAGATGGTAGTACAGATTGTCACTGTCTGGATTCTGGTTCTATTAGATGCATTCGCCAACATATTATGGAAGCACGGGAGAAACTTCGAAAAACACTTGGGGAAGAAAAATTTGTGAATTTAGGGTTTTCTGACATGGGTGAGGAAGTGGCACACAAGTGGACTGAAGAAGAAGAGCAGATATTTCACGAGGCTGTTTACTCCAGTCCTGCATCCTTGGGTAGAAAATTTTGGAAACACCTATCTTTGGTATTTCCTTCTCGAAGTAAATCAGAGCTTGTAAGCTATTATTTCAATGTGTTCATGCTGCGGAGGCGTGCTGCTCAAAACAGGTCTAAGTTGCTGGACATAGACAGTGATGATGATGAGTGGCATGGAAGAGGCTCTTATGAGGTTGGCGAGTCAGAAGAAGATGAGGACTCTGCAATCGAGTCACCTGTTGATCAAGATACCCAGGCTGAATCCTCTGAAGAAGATGATGGTAGTGATGATGACGATGACAATGATGATGCCAACAACAAAGATGGTGGTGATGATGATTGCAATGGTGATGGTGGCGATGGATCTGGTAGAGATGTTGTTCTCAAAGAAGATGGTGGGATGAATCTTCCTTCAGATGCACACATTAAGTTGAGTGATGAGAGTAAATTTGACCCCTTGGTTCAGCATGTGGATAAGACTTCAGGGAGTGATCAGGACGATCTCAGTGCACAAGATGACTCATGCCTGTCATTTGATTGTCAAGCCAATATGACTAGCTCCTGTGATCCTGTTAACAGCGAAAATGCTTTACAAGTGTGTGGGGGTAAGAGTGAGCATGCCAAATGTTTGCACGTCAAAGATGATTGGTCTAATGATGCAGTGGGTCAGTTCAATTTACTGGAGCCCTATGATGCTAAAGTTTGGGATGGCAGCTGCCCATCAGCTTCATTAAAAGGTTTTGATCTTCTATCCACATGGAACATGATTGAAGAGATTTTTGGGCAAGGGACTTCAGATAAAAAGGTGATGGATGATTGAGGCATCAACTGGTGTCCCTTGAGATAGGTATCGATTTCTTAGCACACTAACATATCTGGTGCGACCTTTGCAAGGGCCAAGATTTTGAGGCTTTGGCAGGTGCAGTTGTCTTGCAAGATTTTTTTTTTTCCCCTAAAGCGTGGGATATCTTGTTTTCCATTATCCTGGTGTACATCTTTTTTTTTTCCCGGGTAAATAAGTGTTACAAGAAGAGGGGGGTTAGCATGTTAAAATACTGTCTACATCCTTCGTTGAGTCTTCTGTTATTTGGTAACATGTTCAAGTGCTTTCGAGGAAATGCCTTTTTGTACGTCGATGACTCTTGTATATTTTATTCAGTCCGTACCTCTTTATTGGGGTGGAAGCCAATTTTGTTACCTTAATATTCACATGTAAACTTTATATTGGAATGGGAACCGCACTGCTCGGTGGTTAAAAGTAAATTGTACAGATTTGAGAGCAGATTGTATTTTTGCAGATACTGATGCATATTACAGAAGCCTCGGCTCATCAAAGAAAGAGGAGACTTTCCCGATCGATGATGGAGTGGTAAAGCTTATTACAGAAAATATGCAAGACTTTGGACCTCAATTGCTCCTCACCTTACGTTCTTTTCCCTTTTAAAAAGTTCACAGGAAATGTGAGATGAACTGTGTCCTAAATCCTCACTCCTCAGGCGCTCTACGAATCAAGCTAGAAATGTTTTATGGATCAAGCCTACTTCTAGAATTAGTTATGAGTGGATCTGCCAAGCACTTGTGCTTGCTTGCTTTAATGTTGTAGCGGATTTGGGAAGATACTGAAGCTTTCCACCAAGTAGTTGTTATTATAGTTGTATGGACAAATGGTATTTACATTCTATCATAAGATGTCATGTTATTAAATATGAAAGATATTAATAATTTTTCCAATACAACCAACACCTTGTTCTTACCAAGATTACAACTTATAAGCTCTGAAAGAATAGCTAAACCATTCGGGTGTGATACGTGGGAGAGTTAACAGAGAGTTCTTGTTAGGAGTTGTAAGGCTCTAACGAGTTGTCTGGTCATAGGTATCAAGCGGAGAGTGTATATATAGTCGTGGGTGTAATCTTTTATCCTTCACCAACTCCGAGAATAGATGAAAAATATAGTGAAAAAGAGGTTGCTTTATGTCACGTAGAAAAGGAATTCCACCAAGGGAAAGGTGCACTTTGCTTGACACATCATATAGTTGGGATTGCACATTTGGCAAGCAAATTGTTACAGTGATGGGATGAAATCGATGGGACTGCAAACAGCCAAGCAGGTTCGGAAATCCATTTCTCTTTTGTTCGTTTAACTCCTGAACATTCTAGCCAATGGGAATTGGATGAATCTATACCTCGTAACCTTAATGTGGACTGGTCTTTACACAGCCTTCATTCCTTTTTCGCTATATTCTTTTCCGATATGAGTAAGTATCTCTTGTTTATTGAAAAGAAAGCATCATAAGGAGGATGATGATTCAACAAAATCTAAAAAAAATTGGAAATTGGTGCTGAATATAGTCACAAGGATCATCCTTAAACAGTTATTAGAACAATTCATCGACTAGATTGATTTGAAATGACTCATACACTGGATGATATAAGTCTAACAAAAGATTGTGCACGAGTTTAATTATATTGCAACGTTGGTTAAAGAGTTTCAGTGTATAGAAAAAAAAATGCTATTTCTTGATAGAGATGGTTGAGAATGGTTAATGTGCTCTCGAAGTGGAATGAAAGTTGGACATTCTGAAGATCGAAATTGCAAACCCCTTAAAAAAAAAAATTTTAAAAATGAAAAATCTCAAATCTGCTTACATGAAGGTGTGGATGGCTTTATGAGGTTATGGGGATGTTTTAAAGAGAGGGAAGATGGCTGCGGATGGCAGAAAGGGACGAGGATGTTGGGTGGGTTTGAAAGCAATGGGAAGGGCAACAGAGGCGGCAGATGTGTAGAGGCAATTTGGATAACATATATCAATATCGCCATAGAAGAACAAACGCGAAATCCAAAAATACAGAAAAAAAAAATGATATTGAAATAGAAAAAGCAGGCCGAAATCTCAAGTGCTAAAGAGTGGAATAAAGGGAGGAGCTTTTCCCTCTACCCTGAAAGTGATCACCGGAGGAATTCGATGAGTGCAATTCATAATTAAGATATCGAAAGAGCTCAATCAATATTGATTCGACTATTTCAAATTATCACTCCACTTTGGAGCCATGGCTGTAGCCTGCAGAATGGCCTCGCTGCTGCTATATCTGTACAGATTAATGGTATTTAATGTCAATATCCACTTCTAAACATGAAAGTTATTCACTAATGACAGAGATGAAAAATCCAATCTTTTTTTTTTTTTTGGGTTTAGTTCCTAAGGTCAAAAGAAAGATCCCGCGGGGGGGGGGGGGGGGGGGGGGGGGTGTGATTCTGCAAAAGGTAAAAACAACTGGAAAGTGAATAAAAGTGGATTCGAAACGAAATATGGCAATATCTCTATTGTTTGTGAGAGAGCTCACAACTCACAAGCAAGACAAAATTGAGGCGTAGTTTGGATGTTTCAGTTCAGTTTGCCATATCTATCACTCCTTACTCTTTGGGATCCTCAAAACGCCCCCGAATCCTGACCGTCCAATCTATCAGCGAAAGGTTCTCAACCGAGTACACGTGCTTCCTATCTTTTTATTCCCTTCTTTAGTCTTTTGCCTCCATGCATGGAATTCTCCTCAACTACAGCACATACAAGAGAGAGAATTTAGAGAGAGAGAGAGAGTGTGTGTGTGTGTGTGTGACAGAGTCATGCCTTCGCTTTGATTGTTCTTCATAGGCCTGTTCGTCGCCATCATTAGCGACCCCTTTCTGCACAATTTCGAAATTTCTTTTCCACCCCATTACATTTATGAACATTCAAGAGGAGATAGAGTACATGGAGCTGGAATTTAAAGGGACCCCTACTGTGACGCCCCCAAATTCTGCTTGGGATTGAACGGACATTTGAAGCGTCGAGACATGCAACACAAGGTTACCTGCCCCCGTTCATGACATATAAGATGCAATGTTCCTAACATGCATCTAGCATTATGCAATATTCGCAGCGAATAATCTTTTTCTTTAGCAATACTATGCACCAAACTAAATATATCTCAAATACTTGAAACATAATTCATACATAAAGGCATACTAAAAAGCCGTGATCATCACACTAGTCCAAAATGGTTGTGATCAAAAGAATACTTGAGATACAACTCCAAAAGTACAAGCATTAACCTAAGTTAAATACTATACCATCATCAACATCGCACCGTGGCCTAGTCGACCGTATTCAGTTGGTCAGATTCCAATTCTCCTTTGGGTCCTGTAACAAGATCTACCATTCGGGGGGAATGGTAGTTGGGACTACCACAGTGAGATTTGATTACAAATCTCAGTAAGTTAACATAAAACTTATACACAGGTTAAAAATGCATGCATGGCAGTAAAAGCATAAATGCATAATTATAGTCATACATAAACATAGTATAACTTGACATATAGCATGACTTAACCAGAACTTAAGCGTGAACTGAACTTGACTTAACATGGCATGAACTTAAGCTTAAAACATAACATGAACAATCAACATAACATGAACGTGAAACATAACATGGACATGAACATAACATAACATGAACGTGAGCTTGAACGTATCATAAACGTGAACATAACATGATGTGAACATGAACTTGGAACATAACATGAACATGAACATAACATGTACGTGAGCATAACATAACATGAACTTGATCTGAAACTTGACTTAACATAAACTTGGAATCTTATTTAATTGTCTTGATTAATAACGTGCATTAATACGTACTCCACAGTTGTTGTGGCCCCACGTATTCAAGTAACATAAAACATAATACGTACTCCACAGTTGTTGTGGCCCCACGTATTCTACATGTCACAATTGCTGTGTCTCATGTAGTGTATGCTCCACAGTTGTTGTGGCCCCATACTTCATGCTCCACAGTTGTTGTGGCCCCATGAATTCACATAACATAAAATATAATACGTACTCCACAGTTGTTGTGGCCCCACGTATTCTACATGTCACAATTGCTGTGTCTCATGTAGTGTATGCTCCACAGTTGTTGTGGCCCCATACTTCATGTAACATAAAATATAATACGTACTCCACAGTTGTTGTGGCCCCACGCATTATAAGTAACATAAATATAATACGTACTCCACAGTTGTTGTGGCCCCACGCATTATAAGTAACATAACATAAATATAATACGTACTCCACAGTTGTTGTGGCCCCACGCATTATAAGTAACATAAATATAATACGTACTCCACAGTTGTTGTGGCCCCACGCATTATAAGTAACATAACATAAGATATAATACGTACTCCACAGTTGTTGTGGCCCCACGCATTATAAATAACATAACATAAATATAATACGTACTCCACAGTTGTTGTGGCCCCACGCATTATAAGTAACATAACATAAATATAATACGTACTCCACAGTTGTTGTGGCCCCACGCATTATAAGTAACATAAATATAATACGTACTCCACAGTTGTTGTGGCCCCACGCATTATAAGTAACATAACATAAGATATAATACGTACTCCACAGTTGTTGTGGCCCCACGCATTATAAATAACATAACATAAATATAATACGTACTCCACAGTTGTTGTGGCCCCACGCATTATAAGTAACATAACATAAATATAATACGTACTCCACAGTTGTTGTGGCCCCACGCATTATAAGTAACATAAATATAATACGTACTCCACAGTTGTTGTGGCCCCACGCATTATAAGTAACATAACATAAGATATAATACGTACTCCACAGTTGTTGTGGCCCCACGCATTATAAATAACATAACATAAATATAATACGTACTCCACAGTTGTTGTGGCCCCACGCATTATAAGTAACATAACATAAATATAATACGTACTCCACAGTTGTTGTGGCCCCACGCATTATAAGTAACATAAATATAATACGTACTCCACAGTTGTTGTGGCCCCACGCATTATAAGTAACATAACATAAAATATAATACGTACTCCACAGTTGTTGTGGCCCCACGCATTATAAATAACATAACATAAATATAATACGTACTCCACAGTTGTTGTGGCCCCACGCATTATAAGTAACATAAATATAATACGTACTCCACAGTTGTTGTGGCCCCACGCATTATAAGTAACATAAAATATAATACGTACTCCACAGTTGTTGTGGCCCCACGCATTATAAATAACATAAAATATAATACGTACTCCACAGTTGTTGTGGCCCCACGCATTATAAATAACATAAATATAATACGTACTCCACAGTTGTTGTGGCCCCACGCATTATTATAACATAACATGTCTTATCTTTCTTAATGCATGTGATATTATTTAATATCATATACTTTTCTAACATGGCGTATACTTGTAAATGGCATAATATGATTTAATCATAAACATTTCATGGCATACATGTATCATATGGCATACTTAACATGGCATACTTATAACATACATCATTGTATGACAGAAAAGATTATATAACAGATAATTATTCATGAGAGATTAAATCATACGTAACAGATAAACATGTAATGACATAGCATGACATGGCATATACGATAACATACATACATAAATTGTAGTTCTCTTACCCATCACACATACACAATAAACTGATAGTAAGTTAGAGGCTAACTTACCTCGATCGTCGCGTTCTATGAGAATAGAGCGCGAGACACGAGGAACTGCACAACAGCTGGAAGAGGAACACTCAAGTCCTTAAGATTTTCACTTCTGAACTCAATTGCCATATTGTAAGCACTTGCAACACCACGGCCAACTTGAGGTTTCACTATACTCGGAAGAGATAAATTGACTTCAGAAAGCCTTTGCACTAAAACAAGTTCATTAAAATTATCAATAACAACCAAACAAACAACTCATTTCTCAATCCATATACTCTTAGCCATAGTCAACCACAAGATGACACCAGTCATCCCGGACTATAATCCATATCATCACTGCTTCGGGACACTGTCATACAGTTTCCCAACATTACACCATACGCTCCACACTTCTCTGCTACGCCATTCAACCCTTCGTGACACGCCATCCGGTGTATCACGACTTAGTACAGAGTACACTCACGTGAACTCTCTTCCATTCACACTACAAAACCCATCACTGCGATACACGTCTCACGGTGCATCGCTACGCGACACGGAGTACGCGCTACGCGTACTTCCTTCGCTACAACACTCATCAACACGATGCACATCACACGATGCATCGCCATACCACACGGAGTACACTACATGCGTACTCCCTTCCTTCTACGACCCACATCACTACAGCGCACGTCGCGCGGCGCGTCGCTGCATTACACAGAATACGCTACACGCGTATTCTCTTCACACAACCCGCCGTATCACATCTACGGCATCCATCTCACGCCTATACTTCACAGCACAGTCCACAAAACTACAAAATCAAGCCTAACACTTCACAACCACACTTCGTTTCACAACTACGCAGCGAACTCCACAAACACTAACTACACAGTCTACAGCCAACCAAATCAACTATGTTAAACATAAATAACTAAAGATAGAGGGTTATACCATCGACGGGATAACCCGTGCGTCGCTCGCTGCTCGTCACGAACATGCGTCGGAGGAGCATACGTGGCGGTACGGTGTCTGTCCACCACATAAAGTGGTAGTTTGGGCTTGAGAAAGGCTAGGCGTGGTCTTGGAAGACTCACGGTCGCCTTGTGATGGTCAAAGGTGGCGGAGCACGGCGGCATCACGCCGTGAACAGTAACTCCAAACGGTGAGCGGAGGAGACGCGAGGTAGCGAAAAGCCATAGAACTTCATGAAAAGCTAGGGAAAGGTAGAGGAACATGTGGTGGAGCTGTGGTGGCGAGGTGGTGGTCGGACGGTGGCTAACGGCGGCAGATCGGCCGTTTGAAACCATTTTTGGCCTTGGAGAGTGCGGGAGAGTGTGAGCTCTACGAAGCTCCGTTGGCCATAAAATTTCTTGGAGAGGTTCATGAGGATGAGATGAATAAGATGGTGGTGGTGAAACACCACGGGTGGCCGTGTACAGCAGCGCACGGTGGTGCAACCAAACGGGTGTTTTGAGAAACCCATATGAGAAAAAGTGAGAGTTTGGGAAAAAGAAAGACATGGAGAGGAAGCCCTTGATGTGGTGAATCCAATGGTGGTGCTTGGTGGCTGATTTGGCCGTGTATGGTGATCCAAAATGGTGAAAAGCCTTAAAAACCCATTTGTTTGGAGCGCGAGAGTGGCGGCTAACCATGGCTCGGATGAAGGTGAAACTTGGAGGGGATGTTCACCGGTGAGAGGGGAAGAAATCTGGGTGGGTGGTGTAGTCCACGCCGCCGGCGAGCGGCGGTTCTGGGCGGAGAAAGAAATCGGCAATAGGGGAGAAAACAGGGCAGGGGCAGCAACTTCCGGGGGCTCTCGGCGACCAACGGCTGGTCCGATGGCTCTGAAAATTGGTGTGTATGAACTATGGTGAAAGGGGAAGAGAATGGCGGGGGTGGTGTACGACACCTCCACCGGACGGCGGAGAAACGGTTGGTCAAAGAGGCTGCAACGGTAATGAGACAAGAAGAAAGAGCACGGGAAGAGAGAGAGAATTGGTGGCCGGCGTTGCACACCTCCGGTGCAGATGTGTTCGCCGGTGAGGGAGGGACATGCCGGAGGTGGAGGTGAGGCACGGCGGCCGGAGGTGGCGCCGGTAGGAAGCTAGAAACGATCAGCTATGGTGGAAGGGTGTAAGTCGACCATGGAGAGAAGGAGAGGAAAGAGAATGAAAAAAAAAGAAAAAAGCAAAAATGAAGGAAAAATGGTAGGAGTCTAGGTAATAAACTTCAATCCTACGTTTTGGGATCCTCAAATAATTCAACGGTGAATTAAAACACTGATTAAAAACGCATAAATGTTTTATTTTAAATAAAACACCACGATGAATTAAGGTAGAATATTATTTTATAAACTAAAATTTATAAAATAATATTTCCTCATCATTATATAAAATGATAAAGTACCTTTAATTAATCGAAGATGATAAAACCAATTAATTTAAATAAGAGTTTTCAACGTAAAATTAAACATCTTAATATCTTAAAACAACTAAAATATTTAATTTAAGTAATTATCCACAATTATAATATTTTCAGAGCTCATTAAATTATTATAATTGTGCTACTTTAAAAACAAGCTTATCTAATACTTTGAAATTCGATGGATAAGATCCGGGAAAACGCCATCGAGGTACAACGCTTAGGATAAAACTGTTCATGATTTTACAGCTGTCGGTGAAGGACAAATTACGTAATTTACAGAAAAGATAATCTATACGCGTGATTTCAGATGAAGGTAAAGACGAGAGAGATGTGATTAATGTCGAGAAAGAATCCAAAACTGATAATTTTAGCGGGCTGTTACACCTACTGCGGGTCGGATCTCGTACTTCACCAAACTGTCACATCTGAGCCCTTTTTGATTCCTTGTTTATCACCACTGGTAAAAAAGAAGAAGCAAGAAACTTCGTGATCTGCAGCAGAACTTCTCGATCTGGGTCTGCTTCTCTACCGTTCTCGTGTTCTTATTGAAACAAGATCATGGAATTTGAGGTAAGACTTTGTTTTCACATTTTGTTTTTGTCTCCTGGGTATCGTTGGTTTGCGCGATCAAATTTATCTATGGAAGAAAAGCACAAAAAGAAGTTTGTGTGTAAGTTTTGCAACAAGAGATACCCATGTGGGAAGGCCATGGGCGGTCACATCAGAACCCACATGAATCATCAGAATTCAGCTGAGAAAGAAGAAGTCGAAGCTCATGCTGATTTAGTGAAGTTTCCATTTCTGGATGGTGGAAAGAATAGCAAGAGAGATTGTGGGCCTGAAGCTGCTGGTTGGAATTCCAATTACGGTCTTAAGGAGAACCCCAAGAGGTTTTTGGATTCAGGAACTGGTTCACTTCAGGAAAGGGTTTGCAGAGAATGTGGCAAATGCTTTCAATCATTGAAAGCTCTCTACGGTCACATGGCTTGCCACTCAGAGAAAGAGAAGCTAATTAGCAAATTTGAGGAGCAGTCATAGACTAGTGAGAACCAAAAACCAGAAATGGACACTCAGTCAGTTACCGATACATCAGCTCCGAGGAAGCTTAGGAGATCGAAACGAATGAGGTACAAGACTCTTGATACATACCCTTCTATTTATACTTTGGCAAATGGTTCCTCATCTGTCTCGGAGATTGAACAAGAACAAGAAGAGGCGACAATGTGTTTGATGATGTTCTCTAGGGACTCTGTTTGTAGAGGTGGTTTGAATTCTGTGGCAGAATCTTCGAATAACAATTCTATGGTTTTAGAGGCCAAATCATCGTCTATAGATTTGAAAATTACTGTGAAGAATGTTGGGAATTATGTATCTGACATGAATGATTTTGTAAAGCTGAAGAAGCGAAGTGACAAGTTGAAAACTTCAGACATTAGCCTTTCTGATAATTCTGATTCTGGGTATTTTAGGAATGGACCCAAAAAAGCTGAATCAGATGTTTCTATTTATGGGTCTGTTGCGAATGGTGAATTTAAGAATCCCAAAGTGGAATCTGGATATGGAACTGGAGGCTTTAACGCCGAATTGGGTAAAAGTCCAAATAGATTCAAGTTTGTGACGTCTGGATTTGGGAAGGAATTGATCAGAAATGAAGGATATGGTCAAGTGCGGAGAGCTTTCGTCAAGTCTAATTCAAGCATGAAATCCAAAAATGATCCCCACAGTCCTGAATTTATTGAGAGCTCCCACAAGAAGATGAAAAACGTCTGTTCCAATATCGAAACCTGCAAGAATACTCAGAAAAGAAGCAAACACGAGTGTGTGAACAGTAACATGTGCTTCCACTCTCGCCGCGCTATGGGGCCACGCAGAGCTGGCCACACACAGATCAGTGGCTGCCGTGAGTCAGTACATGATAGTGGTGAAAATAACATAGAAACTGATTCTCTTCCTGTCCCAAAGCCTTATAGTAAAACCGTTGAGTCTTGCGGTGTCAAGACCTTTGTTAACCGAACTATGCCTGGTCATTCCGAGAAGAGATTGGGAACAAAGAAAAGCAAGGGGCATGAGTGCCCAATCTGCTTCAGAGTTTTCCGATCGGGGCAAGCTTTAGGTGGTCACAAGAGGTCCCATTTTTTTGGAGGTTCTAAAGAAGGAACTATTGTGCTCAAGCAAGAGGTCCCCGAGTTTCATAGTCTAATTGATCTTAACCTTCCTGCTCCTGTCGAGGAAGAGGCAAATGGGCCTGCCGAGTTCATGCCATGGTAGGTTTCAAACATCCACAAAAGCTCGTTTTGCCGCTGAGCAACTTTGATATTTTTGGTCACGCTTCCGTGATGATGCGAGGGTGTACAGACAAATTGGCCAAATTTTTTCATTTTCCCATTTTACTTCAGATTCAAGGGTGTTCATTTGAGCTAAATGTTCCAATATTACAGCTTCTGGCACCGTAAGCAGTACCTTTTTCTTGCTTTTTTTTACTTGCTTTCTGGGCTGCAGCATTATTTCTTGCAATTGAAGTTCTTCATTTATTTGGTTGTTTAGTGTTGTTAACTTTGGAGTATTGAGTTCATTCATCTATATCACTATCGTATGTGAACCGAATTAGTTCTACTCTTTTCTAATTTTATTTTTATTTTTAAAATCTGACACATTCCATTAATACCACTTCGATGAGTGACTGTGAATTCTGCTTTTAGGTATCCGCTTTGCCTTTCTGAAGGCACTGAATCACGACATCTTTGCTACACTGGGCTCTTTTAAGTTCTATATAAAACTTGCCTGACAAGATTTACTTCCAACCCTCGCAAAATTGTCCCCAACATGTTTCACCTCTGGACCTTGGATGATGTGGACATCTGATGGGGGGGGGCAGGGTTGAGCGGCTACTTGGTTTCAAATAAGGCTCTGACGTCCACCCTCAGTATATAGGATTTACTTGATCTAAATTCACTGTTGGACAACTTTTCTCTCAAGTGAAACATAGAATCGAGGACCACCTGCTTTTGATTGTGGGTTTATAAAGTTCTATGCTAAAGATTGGGACTCGAAGTTTTTAAGAAAATTGCCTTCTGAAGTTTGATGCGTAGCACTATGCATTCAAAGTTCATAAAACACTGCTATTTTTTTTTTTTTTTTGTGAAGTCCTTGCTCATTCTCAGAACCTTTGAATTTGCTGGCTGAAACGCATACAATAGTATCCACTCCTATGCACTCTTTATTATTCCAAAGTGAAGAGCGTGAGCAACTAAAGAGATATACACTATCCGTACAGAATTTTCTAAAATTGTGGACTCCATATAAGAATTTAGTGACACATGTATCTGTTTTTTGCATTAGGTAATTATTCAATTTGGTTAGGCAATTAAAGAGAATTTCAATTCATAACATATACATTCTTCACTCTTTAGCCTTACGAGAGGGTTGGGGAATTTATTTATCGTCTTTTTCGCATGCATCAAGCAAATGAATCAATAAGCACTGGAAAAGAGAATCAAGTCTCATCATGTAGATAGAATTTATAAAATCTCATATGGGTTGGTTAGTTTGGAGTGAGTCGGCTTGCAACACAGTAGTCAAGGACCACCTGAGCCAGCGGGCTTTGGCTACGAAGGAGCAACTCTCATGCAAGCTGAATGAAGTGGTTCAAAGAAAGTATTCAATTGGGTTGTCATATTTTTCTTGTTTTTTTCATTAGCCCTGTGGAAAAGGATGAGCAATTGAAAAGGGACTTTAATGGATATGCAATTATCCAGCCTTGTCCCCAACTCTATTACTGTTTGGACGAAATTGGTGATGGTACTCAACGGGTTTAAAGTCATTTCAATTTTGCTCAAAAGCTTATTACGACCTGCCTCAATTAAACCCCACATATTTCTTTGGACCTGTACGGCTTTGAACATTAGTTTCTAAAATGGCAGAGCCTGGTCTGATTTTCCTTCTTCGTGGAACACATTGACACACTGCCAACCCATCTCCGGCTTGCATTCTGTAACGTGGATTACTGGGTTCAATTTGTTTGGAGTTTGGGTTGAGAAATGATATTTGGAGCGATAGAGAGTGTACTGTACATTTGTGCATTAGGGATATACATGAAAATATTAATTTTTTAATAATAAACTTCCCTCATTTTCAAAAAGAGTTCATATCGCTTATACATTACAAGTATGTATCTTGCATTACTCGTATGGATTTTGGTGCCTACAATGGGGCATGTAAACACACCAACTTGCACATCAGTAATGTATTAGATGTGTCACCAATGAAGTTGCAAATAACTTGTTCATTCATTTCCTATGAAAATATTTGGTTAAACCATGGTAATTAAATGGAACAAAAATATGCTTTGATGCTGGAAACGATTCATAGGAATGGCAATGTGTCAGCCGGGCCTACTAAAGAATACTAATGTTGATTGAACAGCTACTCAGTAATTTATGAAAGCGTACCAAGAGAACTTGTTCCAAACGCAAATTTAATGTCCTCACGGGACACTTGTTACACATATATATAGCTGCCCACTTCACTGCATTTTGCTGCAAAATCGCAAGGCCGCAATCATGTGAGTCCTTGCTGGTCATGAACTGTGGGCACCATAAATCATTTTATCTTGCTCGGGTGAACAAATCACAAGGGAAAGATGTAAAACATGTCACTCGACACTTCCTTTTTGTTCATTATTTATTACCAATAAATCCCTTCTTTTTTATGATGGATTCTTCTGCATTTTACCTTTCCTTGCCACAAGGAATGCCCCTTTTGTGTGTGTGTGTGTTGTGTCATATCTATAAGCCTGGGCTTGAGATTTGTTAATTTGAAGCTGCAAATCTCATTTTTAAGTCCAAATCTTGGGCCTGTGAATAGATCATTTCAATTCTCAAAAAGATTAGGCCCCACAACTTTGCAAACCAACTTGTCTAGGGTTTCTTTTTGTTGTCTAGAATAATATGGGAAGTTTGGTTCAAAAGGTCATAAAGCAGAACCGAAGGTGGTTCGATCGGCAGCCGACTAGAGGTCAAAGGCTGCCACCCTTTCTCGTCCATGGTTTCATGAGCATGGAACATTGAATTGATATCCCATGAAATGTGACGTGAATTTTATCCTCAGAGAAACCTCCTGTTATTTCCAAACAAAAGCTCTTATCTTATGCCAAGTTACTTTGGATCAATTGACAACACTTCAGTTGTCCATTAAGAGAATCAATAATCGAATCCTCCTCCTATATATATATAAGATAATCTTATGAGTTATTATATTTTCAATTTGATGTGTAGTAAAGCACATCATTTAAATTATAAGATTTGCTTATGATATTTAAATTTTAAAATTTTTCTTCCATATCAATTCTCTTATATAAGCACTTTATAATGTCTAGTTCAGGTATTGGAGTTAACTACTATTTATTATTTTATCATTACTTGTCACATACTTTTCATTATTTTTTACTTCTATTCAATATTTTATCATTATTTTTTTATTATTATTCACAGAATATCTGAAATCACTTCTCAACCTAGTATTCTATTTACACTGGCTTATAAATTAAATATTATTCATATTATTTTATTTATTGTTTTTGCATCACCAGCATTTGTATTTTATTTTTATTTTATTTTTGGGTCTTTTAACTTGTTACTTCTTCCTTGTCGGAAACTTTATAACTAGTACCCGCTAATTTAAATCATACTTTAGAAAAGAAAAACAAAACTTTAGATCTTCCTAGTTCCTTAAAAAAAAAAATAATAATAATTATGGGTTATTTGTTAAAGGAAGTTGGGCCCTATAAGATGCTTCCTTGAAGTGACAGTTCAGCTACTGGGCCAATGATGCATATACTGTCATAGGTCAATCGGCATAACTGAGAAGGGCCCAATGGGCCAGCATGAAGGTTTGTACAAAGGAGGGGGGTTATGGACCCACTTTTGGTGGTGGAGCAACCCCTTGATGGCCCATAAATGTCAGACGCACGGCTCTCTAATCCCATCATACCTACTGCGGCTGCCTACAAACATTAATGCCAATCGGAATCTGGATTGGGTACACGCTACCAATGAGCAAAAACCAAATCAGGGAACAATATGTCGGCATCGTAACTTTATTTTTTATTTTTTAAAAAAGAACATCGTTCTCATCATCTGGAAAATGAATGATATTTTAATCATTTTCAAAGTTAAGAGGGGAGGAGGGATGAATGCACTGTGCGGCCTCACCCGGCAACCATTTGATATAATGCACAATCGTTATTATGAAAGAATGAGTAATGCTTCTGGCCAAAGACATCTATAATGTGGCCTTATCGGAGACCAATAGAGAGCTAACATGTAAGCCTTCCTCAATTGTGACAATGGGGACGCATAGCAGGGGATCATATAATTTCTTCTCTTGCGGTCTTTCCCCGATCGACTCTCTCTCTCTCTACTTCGAAATTATTCGATTCTTCCTCTTCGGAATCAGGGGATCATATAAGGTTTGGGTTTCAATTTCATTTTTATATTAAGAGATCAAGAGAGTGAGAGAGTAGAGAGAGAGGGAGAGGCTCGAGAGACAGAGAGAGTGAGGGAGCAGATCTCTTGTTTATGCGGAGTGCAATTTAGCTTATGTACTCTTTACATGGCAGCTCCTTACTGATCTTCGATAAAACCATTTTATATGAGTCTCCGGCCATAAGTAATTCCCCTCGAGAGTTCTCTCTTGTATGAATGCAATATTAATATATCAAAAAATCCTTTCATATAGAGGGCAAAATTTTACGCCGGAAAGACACGGCGGGGAACACGCGGCACTTTAATATAGCAGGGCCACGGTGGTACCGTACAGTGCTGAGTCAGAGAGTCAGACGGGGGGATCCAAAAGGGCAAAGCAGCCGCTGATTGGTTCGGTCCAAAGCTATATATGACAAAATGTACTTTGCTTTTAGAAAATATATAATATTTTAAGATGATAATATTTTTATTAGATGATATTTTTATTGGTGTAGAGCGGTTTGTCTAATAGTCTTATTAATTTTTTTTTTAATTTATTTATTTTTATAACGTAGAGTAGTTTCATAAAATAATATCATCTTTAGGATTCAACCTCAGTCAAAATTGCTTTCGACTCAATTCTTTTATTAAATAAGTCGTTTGTAAATAAAAGATTATGGTTGGTTTTTAAAAAAATACAACTCATACAAAATTCAACTCCATTTATATAAGCTCGAATAATTTGGTATTTGTTATGTTTTAGAATATATATAATCTCTAAATTTATAATAAGAATATTTTAAATATATAAAGAGCTTAGAAGAAATCATATTCTTAATACTAAACATATTACTCAAATTTATATGTTTCTAAACTTTGTAAAGATATTAACGAAAAATCAAGGTTTGTTATGATTTGTAGATGAATTTATAAAATATAATATAAATAAAATTAAATAGATAAGATCACTTGATCACAAGAATCTTTTCACCTAATCATAACCTTATTGTCAAAAGCAGAGAAAAACTCTCTTGATTTACCTCAATGCATTACCTCATGCATTTCAATATTCGAGAATCATGCCTTGATGTTAATAATTAGTATCATGGATCCATCATATATA